>CM033727.1:51070294-51670294 GCA_019671005.1 Hibiscus mutabilis
ACAAAGCATAATGTAAATAAATGCTAAGAATTAAAATGCACTAGTATTTAATTGCATGGTAATAACATAAAGATGACTAAAATGTATGGATTAATAATTCACATGGTATAAACAAAAACAACAAGGACTGAAATGAAACAAATGCAACATGCATGGTCATAAATATTAAAGACAATAAATACAGGTGTTAAAAAAGTACGAAATGAGTGACTAAATTGAGTAAAAACAGAATTTAAAAGCTGAAAATGATGACATTAAAACGCGAAGAAAACAAAAAGGACCAAAATTGTAATTAATTCCTGGCCAGAAGTGAAGATGGGAGAGAAACAAGGGGTTGGTTGTGTAATTTACCTATTTTCGTAAAAACATGGACACCAAACGGTGTCGTTTTGGATCCTGGCTTAAAACAAATATCAAGGGTTATATTTTTAATTAAAACAAATTAAAAATAAAAAACCTAGTAAAACTATCCTCTCAACCCTTATTCTCTCTTCCTCTTCACCGAATCAGAGCGGCGACCTTTCTCTCCCCTCGACGCCGTTCACGGGCCGTTCAGCCTCACGGCGGGGCCGGACAACACACGGCACTCAGACAACCAGGTAAGCTTTTGAAAATCCTTTTCTCTCATTTTTAAATTCGATTTTGATTTGAAAACAAGAAAGAAAACAATTTTTTTGAATCGAGAATAAGAAATGGAATGATAGTTCTATGAATTTTCTTTGTATTTCATCCCAAGTTCTTACATTTTTTTATTCTTTAGACCCGAAATTCCCTTCAATTTTTTGATCCCCTCTCTAAACGCTCCTCCTTTACAGATTTTTTCTTTTTTCGAACCAAAAAGCCCCCAAACTCTTTTTTTCGAACCACCGACCCCCCTTTTACATTTTCGTTTGGTTTTTATATCCCCCTCCTTACATTAACCCTCTTTTTTATTTGTTGCAGATGAGTAAGTCAGATTTGGTACCGGATTTTGTGGATCTGTTGTAGGGTTTAGTTAAGTTAGGGTGATGGTCATGGCAGAGGGTGGTTGTTAATGGGTATGGGCTAATTAGAGTAGGTTATTTTGGGGTTTGTTTTTAGGGATGATGGATTAGGGTTTTAGGATTTTAGGGTTTTAATTTGGGATTTGGGTAATTAAGGGTTTCTGGCAGTTACCGGTGAAGTGACGGCGACGACAGACGAATAGCGGTAGAGGTTGCAGTGGCTGCGGCAAGGGAGGTTATTTAGGGTTAGGTTTTTTAGGGTTTTTGGTTATCGAGTTGGGTCATGGGTTGAAAACGGGTTTGGATCCAGGTTTGGGTTACGAGTTTAAAGTTTGGATCGGTTTAGTTTGGTAACCCATATGAAATGGGTTATTACACAAATTATGCTCTCTCTTTCTCTCTTTAGTACTTACTTTTTCTATTAAAATAAGTATCTAAACTATGTAATTTTTTCTTTAAGTATCTAAACTATTTTTTAGTAAAAACAATTACTTAAACCTTTGTGACGTGTTAACGCCTCATTAACAAAAAAAGAAAATTCTAACTAAAAAGCACGAGACTTAAAGTGATTACATGTAATAGTCTAGGAACATATTTTGTCCAAAAAATAATTTAGATACTTAAATAAAAGGACATAGATTAGGGATTTTTTTACTTTAAGCATTTTACTAATGAAACGAACAAGAGTATAGGTTACGTCATGAGAAGTCTGCTATTTTTTGTGTTATAAATTAAATTATAATTTTTTACAGGTTTAAAATATAATTTTATTATTGTATCATTATAACTATACACTTTTATAATGACTAAATCACAAATTTATCATTTTAGTAGAGTCAGAATACATTTTTACCATATATTAACTTATAATTTAAAAACTTTTAGAATGATTTATTTACATTTTTACCATTTTAGGGGGTCCAGAGTTGATTAACCATTTAATTTTTTATTGTATTTTTTTTTTTTTTTTGCTTTGCTATAGGTTGTGAGATTGGACAGGGCAAATTTGAGAAAATTTTCTTTAGGGTAAAATTCAGTTATAAATTTTCGTGGGAGTCAAAAAATAATTTATCATTGTATTAATTAACTTATAACTGTATAATTTTATAAAGTGCTAAAATGCAATTTTATCATCCTAGGGTGGTTAAGATGCAATTTTACCATGTTTTAGCTTATAATTTCATTGTTTTTAGAGGAATTTTACACAAATTTACTTTTAGGGTAAACTTAATTAGATACCGACCTTTAAGTTTAGTGTCGATTATTCCAATGAACTAAAAATTTACACTAGTCTTCAATTATACCATTAGACTGTTAAGATATGTCCATGTCATTGATTTTAATGGCTCAATGGTATAGTTGAAGCTTAAACTAAAATTTAGTGTTGAAATAATATCGATTTTTAATTCAGTAATATAATCGATACAAAACTTAAAATTTAGTGATATCTGATGTAGTTTATCTTACTATTATGATGTTTTATTCGGGCTTTGCTATAGCTTGCATGGAATTAGCAGCAATTAACGCTAATAGCTCTTCGGCTGAACCATACAATTAGAGCCATGCCCACTCCCTACAGCCGCCTAAGCTTCCAATTAGCAACATTAATAACAACAATCAATGAACTAATTAGGTTAAGCTTCGGATTTAAATATATAAAAATCAAGAGGAACAAATATCTTATTTAACTAATATTTGAAATAAAATAAAAAAACTATTATACCAAAATTTTGAAAGCCAATGCCTCTCCCAATCCCTCATGGCTTCGTCCCTTACTATATTTGAAAAAAATATAAATATATACGTAGGAGCGATAACGATCATTTCAGCTTAAACATCAATTATGGTTATTATATAGCATTATAGTTTTTAGAACCTAAATCGAAATCGAATTTAAGATGTTGGGTTCGTAGGTTTTTAAGTTTTTTTTCTTTTAGTTATTTTCACCAATTCATATATAAAATATTTGTTTTCGTTCAAAAATATTTAAGAATCGAATTGAATTTAATAAAATAAAACCGGATATTACGATTTGATTTGTGTTTCTAAGCCTAATCCATGATTATTTTATTTGCCTAATTAATCTATTCCCACTGTTTATGAACGAACCCTAAAATGGAATGGAGTGTTTGAACTGCAATTTGTTCATAGATTTTTTACTTGGTTACAAACCAAGATAGACACAATTTTAGACTTTCCCATATGGAGAACTAATAAACTAAAGTTTAATAGAAGAAAAAAAGAGAGTCAAAAGTGTCAAACTTTTCAAACCCTTGTCGCTATTTGCTAACTATATACTAATTTACTACCAAGCCTTAAGTCTCTAATTAATTAAGGGATTAACTAATTTTAGTCCTTTACTTTCTCAAGTTAGGGTCGGTTCAACGTCGACTTTTGAACGTCCGTTGAGGGCAAACGGCTGATTGCAGAGAAGTTGGATTTTCTAGCTATGGCAGAACGTGCACTAAATCATGTGGGGAAATGTGGACAAACGCTCGTTCAGTCCGCACAAGATGCATGTTTGGCGCTCCAACACCTGATGGAGAAGTATTGTTGAACGCACCTTTAGTCTTATACATTTTCTTAGTTCACATTAGTCTCGAACGTGATAACTTTTTCATTTTCAGACATGGTTATTTGAATTAGATCAGACTGATCGATTGGAGCTACTAAATCATAAACTAGTGGTCTGATTAGTTGAACCATTTAAAAGAAAAACCAAAGTAAAAAAAAAAAAAAAAAAGTTTTCAACTAGTCGATCCGATCCGATCAGACTTGATGGATCATAAACCGGTAGTCTGAACAGTTGAACCACCCATTTAGTTTTACAATATTATTTTGTTATTTTGATTACGTGTCACTCAGAGCTATGAGATTACGCAAAATAGGCCAACAATCCAAGTTCAGAGTTTATTGTGGATAAAAAAAGAGATTCAAGGATCAAATTGAAAAAAAAAATACCAAGTTCATGGACTAAACTTTGCTTTATCCCATTAATTTAATTTAAACTCCCAATGAAGTTCCATTGCGGCTTTGCTCGTCTCTCTAAAAGGTTCGATCACCATTTTCAAACCAAACTCCATCTATAAAAGCACCCCCATCGACTTCTCTATCTTCCCTGTAAAAATCAAAAACCCTCTTTCTCTCTCAACCGATCATCTCCAACATCAAAAAAAAAAAAAAACTTCGGTTTCTATTGTCTTCTTCAAATGGAAGATGTCAAAGCAAGGGGCTGCATAAGAAAAGTTCAAAGCAGTGAAGAAGATCAACTGGATTTGATTCGTGGTTCCTGGACTGTTGAAGAAGACTTCAAGCTCATCAATTACATTGCCGTTCACGGCGAAGGCCGCTGGAACTCCCTTGCTCGCTCCGCCGGTAATTTTTCTTCTTCTTTTCTGGGTTTAATCTGCACATATATATATAATATATCTTTTCTGGGTCTTTCTTCTTCTTTTCTGGGTTTAATTTGCTATTCAACTTTGGTTTGTGTGTAATATGTTTTCATCTTCATGCTTTTTTTCCAGAATAATAACCATGACAGAAGCCTTTTCATGGCGTGTGAAGTTATTGTTTTGTTTTTGGAATAATTGTTGTTTTAGTCCCTGTACAATTGTTTTTTTAGCCAAAAGCTACAACTTTACCAAAATTCTATAATTACAGGTCTGAAAAGAACTGGGAAAAGTTGCAGGCTGAGATGGTTGAATTATCTACGCCCAGATATTAGACGCGGGAACATCACTCTCGAAGAACAGCTTTTGATTCTCGAGCTTCACTCTCGTTGGGGAAATCGGTAAATAATATGTTTTGGAATCTTAATTTTCTCGAAATTATCAGTTCATAATGTTTTTTTTAGATAATTTACAGAGGATTTTTTTTTTGTTTATAGGTGGTCGAAAATCGCCCAACATTTGCCGGGAAGAACCGATAACGAGATTAAGAACTATTGGAGAACTCGTGTCCAAAAACATGCTAACACAGCTCAAATGCGATGTCAACAGCAAGCAATTCAAGGACACTGTGTGTTACTTATGGATGCCTAGGTTAGTCGAAAGAATCCAAGCCGCCTCCGCGGCCACCGCCTCCACTTCCACGATGGGGCAAGTGTATGCAACACAACAAGTGACCCCTAGTTACACGCCGGAGAATTCGGGCACCGTCACCGCAACATCATCGGACTCTTTCGACGCCCAAGTTTCGCCCGTTTCGGATTTAACTAATTGTACTTACAACGGCTTCCACGTTAGTAACAACTCTAATCCTGATTATGGTTTCCATGTCGGCGGCCAGGTTGATTACTATAACCACCATGGCGATGTCGGCATGGATTATCAGACCAACAATTATCAGCCCTTGTTGGATGGCTGTGATCTCTCGGACAATTTGTTGAGTGCTGAGGATTTTTTGTTCTTACAGCAACAGTTCAACTTCAACATGTGAAAATATGTCTTTTAACAGATTTGGAGTGAAATTAAATTGTATAGAAGAAAGAACAGAGACTGAAATTAGAAGAAAAAATTAGAATAATATTTTTAGAACTCTTTGATGTAGATTGTAGAATTTGTCTAATGATGGATGACTTTAGTTTATATTTTGATATTTTTGTCTTTTTTTTTTTACTACCGATATTCGATTTATTGCCTGATTAAATTAGATTAAATATTACATATGATCATTATATGACAACTCTTTCATTCTAATTTACTCGTTAATTTGAGATTTTTATTAAAAAAATAAAAAAAAGACTTTTGTTTCTCGTTAATCATTTTAATTCATTCATTGATAATAGTCTTATTAATTATTATCGTGTAAACTTTGATACACATGCCGATAACATTATAAAAATAGAATAATTAATGACATTATATTAAGGAAAAAACTTTGATACACAAGCCGTGTAAACTTTAGAGCCAGCTAAAACTTAATTGTTATTATTATAATCATATAAAAAGAAGGAACACGTGGCAGCATCTGATTCATTCAATTGCTTGTTAAGTTGGCCATTTAGGGGGGGAAACTATCTTATCTTATCTTATCATAATAAATCTATTAGAAAGTGAAACATTTATTAAAGTATATCTCCGAACTCCATAACTGTGTTTTCTTGTTTTGTTTTCATTGGTACGGACAACGTGTTCTGTTACATCCCGTTTAACCATACAGGGTTTTTTCCAGTTTAATTAATTAATTTAGTGATGTTTAAACCAATTAAACTCCTTTCACATACTTTGATTATAGTTTATGTGGCTCGTGGTTGACCGACTGACTTGCTCGATAAAGTTTTATTGGTTTAATTATGGTTTTAGTCCCTCCATGTGATGAAATTCGAGATGCAATCCTTTTATTCTATATATTAGAATTAATTGCACTACATGTCTCCAAACTATGTCATTCATGTTAAATTGGTCTCTAAACTTTTAAACATTCCAATTTTTTCCTCAAACTAAGATCTTCATTTTAAATTTATACCCAAACTTTTGAGCATTCTACTTTTATCCTCAAACGATGACTCATTCTAAATTGGTCCTCAAACTTTTTAAACATTCTAATTTCATCCTCAAATTATCCTGTTTGGTAATTAACGGATAGCTGATAGCGGATTACATTAGCTGGTAGCTGATAGCTTATTGCATTAGCTGATTTGATTAGTGGATTGTATTAGCTGATTGTATAAAAGTGTTTGGTAAAATTAACTGATAGTTGATAGTTGTTTGATTATTTGAACAAGCAAAGTGACATATAAGGACATGGTTATATTTGATACTTGTTTACATAGTTTCTTAGTTATCAATATTTTGTATCTATTAATATTAATTAGATTATGAAAAATAATTTTTTAATATAACATTATTGAACATATTTGAAGGCTCTATATATTAATTTATTATTTATATAATTATTTTTAATACAATTTAATTACTTATTAAATATAAATATAAATGTGAGAATAAAAAGAAAAAACAAAAAGTATTAGTTTATGTGAAGGTGAATAATTAAAATAAATAATGTTAATTTTAGGTTATTTGGATATTTTTTTTATAATTGTTAAGGGTAAAAGAGTCTTTATAACTCTTTTGTCAAAATCTCTAATCTCAAAAAGCTCATATTAGCAATTTTTTTCACAATTAGAGGCTTCACATTCGATATTACAATCTGTTATTCATCAAACATCCAAATTAGCAGGTTTGATTGGTCAAACCTCTAATATTAGCTCAAACCTCTATTTACCAAACATGGACAATATACGCTAATCCTATCTCATAATAAAACCGTTATTATTGTCATGAAAATTTGATGTGGTATAAATGAAGATTTGGGGATGGAATTAGAATATTCAAAAAGTTTAAGGACCAATTTAGAATGAAGGTCATAGTTTAGGGCTGAAAATGGAACATTTTAAAGTACAAATACCAATTTAGAATAAGCGTCATAGTTTAGGGATGTGTGATGCAATTAACTCACACATATATATATATATATATATATTACATGTTCATTTTATGATCTTTGATCGAGATTTGTGGTTGTCCATGCCAATAATATTGTCTCTAAAGATTTGAATCATAGTTTTCTCCTTAAGAGTGTATGTACCTTATGTGTGATTTTTTTTATTATTGTCGATGTGGCATGTTGATTATGAGGAAAAAATGACGTGACAGTTTGTCACATGTGATTTTCTCTATCCTAATCACCATGACGTTAATTTTTTAATGACGAATACCAAAATAAAAACTAAATGTAACTTTAAGTATCACTATATCAAAAGAAATTAGGGTACCAAAACAGAAAACAAGGTGGAGCACCAAATATATAGTTTCCCCTTATTATAATAGCTGGCGGTGATAGTAGCCAATAGTCATGAGCATGTGTGAATACAAACTTTAATTTTAGATAGGGTAAACTATACCAGTGACTACCGAACTTATTAAATTGATCTATTTTGACTATCATCGTTAAAAAACTAACGGACGAGTGACGGAGGGGATAACGTGGCAGTTAACGAAAATTTATAAAATTATACATTCAATCCCTATTATTTACCTATTATATCAATTTGGTCCTAATTTTAATTTAATTAAATAAAATTAACCAACCAACCAAACGAAGACACGTGTCCCATTTTTTTTAAGTTTTAATTTATTTAATTCAATAGATTTAATCAAGATGGTGACACGTGCCACCATCTGATTGGCCGTAATGAGTGAGAAGAATAAAATGAAAAGTATATTACTTCAATGGGAGTTTGATCCCATGCCATGCCCAAGCCGCTAAGCTAAGTTCACTAATTTGATATAAAATACTAACATATTTTTTTTAAACAATTACTTTGTTGGAGAAAACTAAAGGAAATTTAAAGAAGAAAGAAATAATGGTAACTGGGGGTTTCAAACCTAGATTTAAATAATAGTTGAAAGGAGACTCGAACCTAGATCACTTGGGATGTGTATAATCACACAACATTGAATCTAGATTTAAATCTAAAAATTATTAAATATTTTATTCATTCTCATTCATTACGGCCAATCAGATGGTGACACGTGTCACCATCTAGTTGGTTGATTAAATTTATTAAATTAAATAAATTAAAACATAAAATAGATGGGACACGTGTCGTTATTTGGTTGGTTGGTTAATTTTATTTAATTAAATTAAAATTAGGACAAAATTGATATAATAGGTAAATAACAATGATTAAATGTGTAATTTTACAAATTTTCGTTAACTGTCACATCACCCCTCCGTTAGTTTTTTAACGGCAGTGGTCAAAAGATGTCAATTTAATAAGTTCGGTGATCTGATTAACGAGTTCGTTAGTTCGATGGTCAAAATAAGAATATTCAATTAATTCGGTAGTCACTGGTGTAGTTTGCCCTTTTAAATATAAAGAAGAAGAAAATGAAAGCAGACGTGTGAGGATAAAGGGAAGGTGAAGCACGTGATGGAATAGTGTAAGAGAGTGGGATGGCGGCTGCGGAATCTTTGTAGCCCGCGTGCCTATGGGACAAACCACCTATGTGGTCCCCATCATTGTGTTGTGTTAATCTCATGACACGTGTTGTCCTAATGGAATTTATATCTATTTCTCGGGACTCACGACTGCAAAAGCATTCTCAGCCGCAACTCTTGAATCAGCCCAATTTAAGAATTCCACGTTGGCACTACCATTTTTAATCTGTTTTATATAATTGTACACATATATAAACTCGGCAATTTTAAATAAATATACATTTTTAAATAATTAATTCGAAAATTAACCCCAAAATTGATTATTTTTAAAAAAATGATTTTTTTCAGTCTATATAAGGCGTACTTGTTTTTTTATAGTACGTGAATTTAAAATTTGTTTTTAACAAAAATACGAGTTTTTTGTTGAATAAATTGGTAAAAAAGAATTATGTAATTTTAAATTATACATACATATATATAAACTCGATTATATATGTTAGCTTCTTGTTTTTCATTCGAATTAAATTAATCATCTTCCTAACATGTGGTGTGGTGTAGAGATGGACTTAGAGGAGGACGATCTAAAAAATTAGAATTCTTATATGATTTAAAGATTTTTTTATGTATTTCCTATTTAAAATCTATTTTCTCCCCCCTAAAATTTTATAAGTTCGTCCCTCTTAAAATTTTATAAATTTATCCCTTAACATAAAATTCTGTATCCGACTTAATATGATGTGATAGTTATTCATCTCATTCTTTATTTATGAAGTCTGAGATTTAATCCTTACACTCGCAGTAAAAGAATTGATAATTGCCATCGACAATGAACAACAAATAAAAAATAATTATTATTTGTATTTATTTAAAAATTAAATATATATATATATAAATTATACGAAGACCAAAAGCAAAGAAACTAACAGAGCCAGCTGCCAGCTACAGCTGGACTCCACACTTCATATTGTGAAAATAAAAAAATAATAGATTTTAAGATCTCGAATTATTTAATGAAATAGGGCAGTGTTCTGTAAAATCATCATCGGATTGAAAGTCGTTGGTAGTTGTCGACAATTTTGAAGTTGTATAATCAAACCAGCAACAAATACTAAATTGAATGAAACTCAAAAATATAGATCAAAATTAAATAATATTGTACCCAAAAGAAACACAATCACGAACACAAATGCATTGAACGGAACGGTGACGGCAACATATATAAATATTATTTTTAATCAATGTAAAATAATACAAAAAAATATATTCCTTACTAGTTGGATATAAACTTAATTACCGATTTTATCACCTTCTTCAAATCAAATAATATTCCCTTCTTTCTGGTTCATCAAATCACTTTTTTTAGTTGAAATGATGTCGGCTTAACTACAAAAATAAGTGTCCAAACTATATCTTTTTTTACAATATGTGCCTAAAGTATTTTTTTGTTAAAATAGATATTTAAAGTTTTATTTTTAGCTAACATGAGTGACTAAAATTTCCTTTTTGATGGAGATAGGTGCCCAAGTAGGTGTCTCAATTGACTTTAAAACAAAACAAAAATAAAATTGTATGTACTTATTTTAGCAAAAAAAAAATACTTTAAGCACCTATTACAAAAAGATATATAGTTTGGACATTTATTTTGTAGTTTAGCCAAATGATATCTAATAGGCAAAATGACAAAAGAAGCCCCCAACGTTTGCATGTTATGCCATTTGCTCCATATTCTTTTTTTGAGCAAACAACCCCCAATATTTCAATTTGGTTCAAATATGCCCCTATATAGAAACTGCCAGTCAACTGACGGTCAACGGCTGATTCTGACTAGACTTGCAATGCGTTAAGGTCTGCTGACGTGGCATATGAACCCACACTAGGCCGTATGAATCTACAATCTAACAACTCCTGAAGCTGCGTCTTCAACTCCTTTAACTCTTTGGGCGCCATGTGATACAGAGCAATGGACACCTGAGCCGTATCCGTAAACGTCTCGATACAAAACTCCACATCTCTATCAGGCGACAAACCATGCAACTCTTCCAGAAACACCCCCGAAAAATCACAAACAGTCTGGATATCCTGGGGGCGTGCCTTCTTCATATTCGGATTCATAACATACGCTAAGTATGCATGAAATCCTACTTTCAACAAGTTCTGCACTTCCAAAGCCGAAACAACTTTGGACAAGAACTTAACATTCTCACCCACCACTACAACTTTATAATCATCGGCAAGCTTCAACGAAATATGCTTGGTTTCACAATCTACGATAGCCCTATGCTCGGTCAACCAATCCATACCAAGAATAACATCAAAACCATAGAATGGTAACTCCATCATATCAACCGCAAACACATGTCCGTGAACCATCAACGGACATCTCCTATACAACTTCCTAACCACAACCGTCTCACCGAAAGAACTCGTCACTTGCATACCCACATCTAGAAACTCAACTGGTATGTCAAGCAATTGTGCGTGCTCACTCAAAATAGATGAATGCATGGAACCAGAATCAATCAAAGAAAGTGATGACAAGGATTGCAAAGTAAAGGTACATGCGATCACATCCGTGTCATTTTCCCCTTGCGGTGTGCACACACCCTAGTCAGTCCAGCATCCTCGGGCTGAACTTCTACAACATAAGCAACATTCCTCTGACCATCCTCCCTACGCTGAAAATTACCTTGGTCACGCCCACGGCCCCTCTAAGGCTCAAGAGCAGGCACCGATGCATGTCTAGCTAACTGAGGACAGTCACACTTCAGATGACCCTATGAACCACAACTCCAACAAAACACCAAGAGTACCCAGCACTCTATAGAATGTCGCCTCCAGCAACAACCACACTCAAGTATACGAACCACAACATTTTGGCCCTACTGTCTGCAGCCCAAGTTACCTCCACCACCACACCTCGAATTCGGGTGAAACTTCTTATCACGCTGCTTCTTGTAACGATCCCTTCCATCATTAGACTCGGCAACCCTCTTACTGAAACTAGAATTCCCCAAACGAAAGGACAAACCCAAGCTCTGTTCAATGTCCTTAGCGCGAGTGACCATCACATCGAAATCTGTATATTCTGAAGCCAACATATAGGTTTTCACCTCCTTCACCAAAACATATCAGAAGCGATCACACCGCTTCTGTTCGTCGGGAACCAGCTTAGGAACATATTGGCTCAACCTGACAAACTGAACCTCGTACTCTACAACAGGCATGTTTCATTGCACTAAAACTATAAACTCTCGCTTCTTCTCGTCTTGATAATGAGAACCCAAATACTTCTTCTGAAAAGCAATTTTGAAGAACTCCCAGGTCACCTCAGCAGGTTTTATCCCCGCAATAGTGGTAGTCCACCACGAATAAGCATATCCCTGAAGCAAGGATACCATACAACCTAACTTATGCACATCTATGCACTCCATCTGACCAAGAATCCTCTGAGTGCTCTCAAACCATCCTCAGAACCCTTCGAAGACAAACCTCTAAACTCGGAACCACCCAAACTGCATAAACGCTCCTAAGGTAAACTAGGGTTAGCCGCAGGTTGTGGCACAACCTCGTGCATACCCGTCACCACAGCCTGAAAAGCTCCAGCTATATCCTGGATCAACGGGGTCATATCACCGATACCTAACCCTGCGCTACCTGAGGTTATACACCTCTTGCACGAGCTTTAGCTCCGACTTCATCACCACCATGAGGAGGAGGAGTGGGCGGCACAACACCATTTTTCTCACTCTCCACAACACTACGTGAATTGATTCAAAGCTCTCGTCTTGTTTCCATTATGAAAACATTATGAATCTCTAGCATATAAATGCAACAATGAAAATAGTTAGGCTAGCCAGAAGCAAGAATCCAAGATACTCAAGTCTTAAAACAAAATCTATTTACATCAATAGTAATAATGGCAATGGGTACCCCAATCTCTATCTCAAACCATTACATAACAATCATATGACATGCTATCAAAAACACTGTGCATAGTAAACATCAAGAAAAACAATCGGCTTACCTCCCAATTTTTCATAAACCTTACCCTACTTTTGCAAACTTACCCCAAATTTTCAATAACCTAGCTCTGATACCAAAAAATGTAACCCACTTGACTCGGTCTAGTCCCAAGACCGAATCGAGCGAGTCACACGAAGAATATTGAAGTAAACTATAAGATTTACCTTAATAAACTACCCTATTTTTTTCTATTTTTTAGAAGCAATATTATTAACCTAAGTGTACGAGCTCGCAGCGGGTGGATTTACGACTCAAATGGGTGTCGATTCGACATCTAATTGTTTTGGTTGTCAAATAGGGATCATTTTGTAAAACTTACAAATTTTAGGGACTTAATATGGAATTAAATATAGCAATATACAATTAGTCAGGTTCCATGTTCACTCGTTAATTTTCAGCTTAACACGACCATCCAAACTCACTCAAATGCATTCACGACATTCATGGAACAAAACGTAAGAAAACAGAAACTCAAAAGATGCCATTTAACTACTACAACGGCTGGTCGTATCAATACATTTAGGCCCATAATGGTACGGTGCTTGTAATTTTTAAAACCTCAAATTCTAATAGCATTTAACAGTACTAATACGCCCCTGCGTATCGAAACATCTTCCTTTTTTGCCTTCAGCCCGTACCGATACGGTACTTAGCGTACCGATATGGTATGCCTGAAATGGCTTACCCGTATCGATACAGTAGCCCACATATCGATATGCTTGGGCCTGTAATGTTCAATTTTGTTGTTTAATAACACAATTAATCTACCCAAACCACTCTAACATGCTTCAAAGTCACACATAACATATTCAAGGATCGATCTTCAACCTAAAGCACCAGAAACAACACCCAAACATGATCATATACTCAAAGGGAAATCTATAGGCATACACCCTATTGCCAAGCCAAGTCAAACACCAAAAACCATACCAAAGCTCAAACCAATCAATAAAGGCCATTTACAAGTCTTTAAAGGTAACACAAACATGTGCCAAACCAGGGAGTTCATCAAGCATACTCCCAAAATATATGATACCCCTCCCATTGCCAAATTATTACTACCATTTAGTTCAAAACCATACTTGAGCTTAAAGAACCTCTTGGACTTCTACTCTTGCCTCTTTGCTGTCCAACAAGCTATTTATCTACATTGTTAAGAAAAGAGAGCGTAAGCAACAAGCTTAGTGAGAGACGCTCATTTGAAAACCACAACAATGCCTTTTTGAAAACATTTTCTCATCAAACCGTTTCTCACCATGCTCAAATACTTTCATATGCTTTAAAACCCATCAAAGCAAAATTATTTACCTTTCTACACATGTATCATTTAACTCATGCATTAAACTCACTGCAAAATCTCAATGTAAACTTCACATGCTTGAACATTACAAACCATAATTCAAAATAGAATTTCATGTATAAATCTTATTATACAAAACCTTTTAAAACAATGATACATGTAATCTCATATATTGGCATTTAAGTGACTTGGATGGCTACAACCCCATTCTTAGATAGCACTACCCTTATCCATTAAATGTTTGAATATATAAACACATTGATGGCTCTGACCCCATCAAGTTCCATGGTGATACTACCCACTATAATGCACACTTCGGTCGGGTTGGCACTACCCTAATTGCCCGTGGTGATGGCACTACCCCCATCACTTGCAACACAATAGAACTACCCTCATTATGTAACTGAAGAATTTGGCCCACGTACGAATTTTGTATATATTATAGTGTACTCTCATCCTATTGGTCGACCAATTATATCCAATTATAATAAGCATCATCACTTGCTAATATGCACTTTAAAACCATGTTACTTTACTATTTTTTCAATGCATAAACATAAGCCATTTCTCACCCTATTTCAAAAACACAACCAACGCATAGTATTTTCCCAACAAGATATAATCTCTTTAAAACCATAAATAAATATCATGGGATAACATGAATCATCTCTCAATTCATAAAAACATGCATAACATTAGGTAACAAATCTATCTTCAAAACATGAACATGATTTAGCAAAATAATGGAAAAATTGAAAATCGATAACGAAACATTTCATACTTACTTTCGAGCTTAGATTAATGTTTCAAGCTTAATCTAAACCCCCGAATCTTACTTTCAAACATTTGAAAAGCTTCTAAAAATATTTCCACTCACTGACAACGCTTCGCTTGCTTTGTCAAAGCGATCTCAAGTCTTCAGATTAACCAAATTCTCTTCCAATGCTATCGGATCATTCTCACTTACTTCTAACCAAAGAAAAACAGAGGATTAATGCACATTCTTGCATCAAAATCCCTAACAACTCAACTCTACACTTTCTCCACCCAACTATCCACATATCGCTACCCGAAACTACCGAAACCATCGGCAAAACCACTATAACCAAATTGTAACATCCCAAAACTGGGCCTAGTCAGAATTTAATTCTGATGACCAGAAATTTCACATCAAAAAGTCAAAATTTTATAGTTGACCTTTAATCAAGTGGCATAGTATTAGTTATTGAACCCTAATTGAGCATTGATACTGTTTAAGGACCCCCATTGCAAGCTTTAAACTTGTTTTAGTGGCTTAATTATGAAATTGGAAGTCTGGGGGTAAAGACGTAAAGAATAAAAAATTAAAAGGCTAATCTTATGATTAACCCTCCCTAAGCTTAATCACCACACACGCGTGATGCTTGAGTTAGCTTCCTTCAATTGAAGGAAAGCTCAATTGAGCAAGTGGTAAAAGAAAAGAAAGGAATATGAAGCTTACCGGTTACCAAAATTAAGCCAAGTAGCTTAGTCATCATCTTCTTCCTCTTTACATCAAGTAAGCACCTCTATTGGAGGGACTATCCAAGCTTAGTTTTCTCTCATTTCTCAATCCTATATTTTAGCGATTGATTGGGTAAGCAAAAACCCTCAATTGGTTTATTGATTCCAAGGCTAAAATCATGTTTAATATCAAGTTTAAGAATTTAGGAACCCTAGGAATTCTCTAGGGACATCGTAGCTTAATTGTTATTATTTTTCATAGCTATTGAGTTGCTATGAATCTATTATTGATATTAAAGTTCTTGTAATCATGATTCGATGTACCTCAAGGTATTCCAAGTGAAGAATCACCAAACCCTCCCAATTCCACCAAGTTCAAGAACAAGTGAGTGGTCATCCGGGAGCCTTGAAAGCCTCAGAATCATTGGTGAGTGTAGTTTGAGTCAAGGGGATTGGCTAAGTGCCTTCCCGAATTCATTAATGTCAATTTATTATATTTTCATCATTGGCCAATGTATGTTTGCATTAAGACATCACTAAAGGCATCATCGGTAAGCTTCGGTAAGCTTAACATGTCACCAAGTCAATCATTGAGTTGTCATGTGATTATTGATATTATGAGAGTTGAATTAAGCCATATTGAACATGTCATAGGATCATTGTCATTGCCATTGCATTGTTATTGCTATTACTATTGCTATTGTCACTGATATTGACAAGTATTGATATTTACGAGTATCGAATCCTTAGATACGAATGGATATAGGATACAATTGACATGTCATAGAATTCACGAGCTCATTGGTAAGAAGTAGACTATGGTCCTTGAGCTAAGGCTCTTATTTGGCGATGTTGGCGGGATGTGATTATGTTGGTCTTGGTGGCGATGTTGGCGGGTATTGACCATTGATTGTTAGCGATATTGGTTGGGAATTCACGTATCCACAACACATGTCGATCCAAGGAAAACATGTGAATAAGTATTGCAAGCATTGTTAAAATATGTTGTGAGATGCATTACATTGATATATACATGTCATGATTCTCATTGATGCTCATATTATTGTTTATGACTACCTCACTAGGCTAAGTAAGCCTAATGCATCTCATCTCCATGCATTTTTAGGTTAAAGCATAGTTGGATCAAGGATCGGAGCAAGGGGCATTTTGAAGCAAGTCACAACCCTCTATGTAATGTTAATCTAGCCCTTGAACTCCTAGAATGATGACGTAGGGTCTAGAAAAGTTAGTTTAGCCCCATTTTGTGTGTATAAATGACCCATTATGTTAAAAGAGCTAAAAGTACATGTTATGGTGTGTTAGTCGTTTGGTAAAATAGATTAAATATGCAAGTTTGTCCTATTCAGTGAAAACATAGTAAACGGATTCACTTGACCATGAAACTTTACATGTCAATATATTTTAGTGTTTAAAAGTTGCAGGTAAAAATTCATTGCATTTGAACATCGTTCGACAGGTTAAATTGATGAAAAATCAGAAGAAATTTGTCATTTCAGGGCAGATGTATCGATACGGGTCAACCTATATCGGTACAACCTTGCATATTGGGTTAGTCAAAGCATAAGTCAACTAAGGCGTATAGATACGGGCTCATGCCGTTTTGATATAGAATTGGACAGTGAGGTTTATGAACTTAATAGTATCGATAAGGCCTTAGGGCGTATCAAAACGGGTTAACCATGGTCAATCAGTATCGATACAACCCCAACTGTATCGAAACAGGTAAACATTGTTAACATCTGGAATTTGAACTTGTGCAAATCGGTATCGATACGACCCTAAGCGTATCGAAACATGGATTGATGGTTGGAGTCAAATTAGGTCCACTCGTATCGATACACCTGTTAGGTGTTTCGATACGATGTCAGTTAATTCTATTAATAGTCCAAGAACGCAGTTTTAAAAGGTTTACAAATTGTTCACTAAGTATTGCATAGTCTAATTGAATTAGTAAACGAACTCTGATTAAACTGAAAGTTTGCACGAATATTGATCATGAGTTAAATTTCATCATGGTATAGTTAGTTTTAATAAAGGACCCATAAATCACAAGAATTTCGGTTTAGTCCCTAAAACTAATTTAGAATTTAGAGGATAGACTTTATGATTTAGAATTTAGGGTTAAGGACACATGTAGATCGTGGATGCATCCAACCTTGGTGGGGAGCACCGAGCATCCGCATCCCTATTTTTGAAAAAATAGTTTAGTTTTGTGTTAATTTTTTTTAAATAATTTTGTTTAATGTGTAAAGGGAGAAAAATCATACCCATTTGAGAAAAATATTTTGGACTCTATTCTTGAATTTTTGGATGCACCAGTTAAACATTTGAATTTTAACTTTTAAAGTAAAATTATTCATATTTGTAGAATATTATTTTATCATTGTTAGTACATCAAAATATTAACTTTTCTTTTAAACCTAATAACAATAATTACAACAACAATAATAATAAAGTAAAATTTTGATACATATGCTGTGTAAAACTAATTTTACACAAGCATGCATATTTACACTATAAAACTCAAATCTTAAATTTATAACCCTAACCCTAAAAATACTAAACCTAAACCTTAAACCATATACCCTAAGTTCTAAACACTAACCTTAAATTCTAAACCCTACAACCTAAACCTCTAACCACTAAAACTAAAAGACTCGTGTAAGCTACAGTTTACACGACCTGTATATCAATTTTTTTTAATAATAATAATAAAGTAAAATAGTGTATTTGATTAATTTAGTATACAAATGAATTAATCAAATTTTTTAAATTTATATTTTCCTTTTTTATTTAGACAATTATTCGATGTCTGTGGCATGTAAAAGCATTTGGTAAAATTAACCGATAGCTATTTTATTATTTAAACAAGTAAAATGACATATAAAGACATGATTATACTCGATACTTGTTTGAATAATTTATTAGCTATCAATATTTGTATATTAATTAGATTAAAAAAATAATTTTTTTAGTATAACATTACTAAATATATTTGAAGGAGCTATATATTAATTTATTATTTATATAATTATTTTTATATAATTTAATTAATTATTAAATTTAAATACAATAAATATGTGAGAATAAAAAGAAAAAATATTACTAGTTGACAAATGTCACATATGTAAATAAGTTAGGGTGAAGAATTAAAATAAAAAATGTTAAATTTAGGTTATTTAGAGATTTTGATAATTGTTAAGGGTAAAAGGTCTTTATAACTCTTATGTCAAAACTTCTAATTTCAAAAAGCTCCTATTAGCAGCTTTTTTCAAAATTAGAGGTTTCACCACAATTTACTATTCATCAAACATCTAAATTAACAGATTTGACCGGTCAAACCTCTAATATTAGCTCAAACCTCTACTATTAGCAGATTTGACCGGTTAATCCTCTAACATTAACGTGGTGATTTTGGTAAATAATTCATGTTATTTATATTTTTTTAAGTTTTTCTCGGTAAGAAAATTTGGGTTGTATTTATAATTGTGTTATCTTTCCATATATTTTTTAAAAGTGATATATTCGTGTAAATTTTGACACATTCATATATATAAATTTATGATATATTTATATTAGTTTCATGTCATATATTATTCATGTCATGTTTATGCTCGTTTTGTATAATTTATTACCATGATTTAATTTCAATTATAAATTAATTTACTTAATAATTAAATCCTAACATCCATCATATATCAAGTAAATATACGTCATAAAAATATGAATTAACTATTATTCTTAAAAATTTAATCCGACTTTCTAAATCATAACAAGGGACATATTCTTATAAGGTTTTAAAATACATAATATTTTTTATGATTATTGATATTCAATTTATTGGTCGACTAATTCAAATTAAATACTATAAAGACTCGTTATAAAAACGATCTTTCTAATCCAGTTTACTCCGTATTGACGTATATATATACCATTTTCTTACATTTGATGAGTTGCGTGAAGTTTGATTTTGAAAGCGACCCCTTTAACCACAAAACAATTCGATGGAGTTTCAACCAAAAGATTTTATGAAAGGATTATGAATGTGTTAAACTTGGATTTAGCTAATTTCGTCATGTTATTGCCAAAAATGTCTACAACATCTTCATAAGCTGCAGCAAATTAAGTTAATGGTCTTGTCGGGTTTCTACTTTTAGTAAGAATATCGGTATGTTCTTGTGCTCGTCTTCTTTCCCTTCTAATCTCAAAAACCTAATTTTATGATCTCATGTGATCCCAATGTCGTACAAGTTTTATACTACCCGTTCTAAAAATTGTTTTTTGTCACATGTTTTATGTATTTATTTTAAAGATAATTATTTGATATACTAGCGGTGAAAACTTTTCACAAATGCTTTAATTTTAAGGTTTAAGTACTTAGTTTAGGGTGTAAGGTTTAAGGGTTTAAGTTTAGTAGTTTAGAGTTTAGTGATTGTGAACAAAATTCAAGGTTTAGGGGTTAGAATTTAGGGTTTATAGGTTAAAACTTAAATCCTCACCATATCATCCTAAAACCTAAACTCTATCATGTTGATCGGAAATACCATATTTTACTATTATGTATTTTCGTTCGACATATATTTTACATAAAAATAGTTAAACGTTTCAAATTTACTCAAGTGCATAAAACATGACATTGAAATTATTAAAAATATTAATCATAAAAAGTTATCGAATTACCAACAAATATTTAGTACATTGGTAAGACACATTACACTCACAAAAAGAAGGCGCGAGTTCAAACTTTAAAGACGATATTATTGAAAGGGGCAGTCTCCCACCCCGAATATGTACAACGAAACATACATGTTACGGGCATAATTCAAAACATGTTCAGAAATAAAACAATAAATTCCAACAATTTATCAAAAAAAAGTACATGCGAAACCATATATGAGAGTATATATCAACAACTAAATACAAAGTGAAAATTTTAAGTAATTAATCAATTAATATAACTAAAAGAAAAACAATTTAATGGGAGAGACAGAGATTTGGGTGCAATTAGTTGCGTGATAAATTTACTTAATTAATTTAAATGGGAAAATGACACAGCCTATGTTAAACATGTCGTCTTGTTGTTTCTTATAATTATTAATATATGTTTTATTATTACACTGATTTGAATCGTGTATTATATCGGTCTATTATAAGATAGTTCCTTCCAACTTAATTTATTCTATTAACAATATCGAAATTTTAATTTCTGACTTTATTTAAAGGAATCTAGCGTTTCGTCTTGTTAGACTAACAAGTAATTGTTAGTGTTAAGACATCTTTAAATTACAACAAACAACGGTAATCACTTTTGTCGTCGATTACGGCATTGTTAATAGAGTTTAAGGAAATTTTATGTCCACAAATTTCATACTTCCTTAATCAAACAGTTTAATCAATCCATTATTTTATGTTTCTGCAACCTTCGTTACCTTAAATGGAAATGGGTTGTTTTTATTATTCAGGATTAATTAACTTTTTAATCTTTAAATTTAATAATTTTTCTGATTTGATTTCTGAATTTAATTTTTATATCATTTTTATGTAATTTTTTAACCCATGGTTATTGATAAGAACAACCAAGTTATTCTATCTTTTATTTTCTTCATTTAATTGATTTTATTTTTATTAATTTAATAAACATATCCATGCCAGCAAAATATAAAATAAAATAAAAGACTGAATATCACCAAATGTTTTATATCACTGGAATACGGTGAGACGGGACGTTAGATTCCTTAAGCGTAAAAGTTTAAATTGTGATGTTGTGAATGAAATAAATTAATCGATTAATGAATCGAATATTAATGATTATACAAAAAAATAATATAGAATATGATTAAATAATCAAAGCTTAAGAAAAACATGGGTCAAACAGTTGAAAATTTTGATCTAATTTTGTGGCAATTAAGGTGGACTGGACTGGACCAATTTTAATCATAGTTTAATGTTACAGCCATTATAAAAAATAACCATGTTCAATGTGAAAAGTTTGACTCACCCAATCTCTAAAAATATTAAAAAAAAAACCTAATAGTTCATCTTCATCTTTATCATTGTATTTGGATTTTAGCTTTCCACCTATCCATTTTCATTTACATGTGTTTATGGGATTAAGGTGAAGAACCCGTATAGATTCCGTATCAATTATCGGTATTTAATCTATTACAGAGACAAAGCTAAGATTTGGGATTGATCTTTTGCATATAGATTTCGTATCAATTACCGGTATTTAATCTATTACAAAGACAAAGCTAAAATTTGAGATTGAGAGTCAAATTTAAATATTTCAAAAGTGAAAGGACAAATGTGCAGATAATCTATTTTTTTAAAAAATTCTACATCATAAAGATAAAGAAAAAAAATTGAGTTGGGGGTATAGGCCCCTCCCGGGACCTTTGTCCCTCTGTTCCTAATCTATTAGTTGATTGATCTGAATCAAATTATGTAGAGATTTATTATAAGACGATCATTTCAACTTAATTTACATCATTCGCAACTTTAAAACTCGACACATACATTATTTAAGAAATCTAATATATCATTTCTTTAGACCAAGCGGGTGGCACAAGCAGGCCATCAGTGATCCTATGACGGTGAGAATGTAACCGAGAACCCCTACTATAATCCGATGAGAAGTGCCTAGTATGGAATGTTATAAAATTAAAGTTTACTTATTTTTAAAATTTTAATCGTATTTTTATTTCTAATATTGATATCTAAAAATAAATATTTTGATTTTTTTATACCTAAAAGTTAAAATAACTTTTAAATTTATTGTCTAAAGATTAAATAAGCTACCAACTTTTTAAAAAAAATAAATTAAGCTTTCACATTTAGTTAAAAAATTAATTGAGCTCCCTTGCCACATCATAATTCGCTGTTGACAGTGTTACGATCGTAACAGTCAGCGACAATTTTTGTTGGTAAAAAAGGCACATTAAACTTTTTCACAATTTTAAGGGCTATATTAGGTGTAAAAAAAGTTACGAGTTATATTGTTTTTTCTCAAAAGTTTGAAGGCCTTACATCCCATTAATCCTAATTTAATTAATTTTTTGAAAAATATATATTTAGAAAGCACTCTCAAAGTTTTAAATATATATTAAAATGTTATGGATAATAAATTTTAAATAATAATAAATCAAAGATTTTGACTATCAAAAGTTAAATCAAGACAAATTTATTAGGAAAGAGAGAATAATTAATAAGAAAATTTTAAAACACTTAACGAGCATGATATACTCATCCTAATTAATAAATTAATTTAATGGTGCTCAACGGTGTTCGTCGAGCATGATATACTCATCCTAATTAATATTATTACAATGAAGTTTATTTTTATTTTTATACAATCTTTAAATAAAACAATTAAAATAAACAAGAAATTGATAACCTTATAGACCAATTATGTATCACTCTATCTATGATCATCCATTAAATAAATTTAAATATATTTTTAAACAATTTAAATATACATTTTTTATTGGAAAAAAACTTTGATACACAGGCCGTGTAAACTTTAGTTTACACGTGCCTTTTAGTTTTAGGTGTTAGGGTTTAAGGTTTAGGGGTTTAGGTTGTAGGGTTTAAAATTTAAGGTTAGTGTTTAGAATTTAGTGTATAGGGTTTAAAGTTTAGGGTTTAGTTTTTTAAAATTAGGTTAAGAATTTAGGATTTGGGTTCTTAAAATGTAAATACACAGGCTTGTGTGCCTGTGTATCAAAGTTTTACCCTTTTTGATTTAAAATATTTTCTTTTACACACATCATTATTCGTGAGCGTAACATAACATAATCAAATTTACATTAAGCTCTTAACTGATATGGTGCCACAAATAAACTAATTTCTAAAAAATATTTTTTTTCCTTCACGTCCTTTCAGGGGGCCTGATTTTAAATATATGGGCCGATTGATATTCCATATAATAATGTAGACATGGCTCAAATTTGTAGGTCTCCAATCCAAAAGTTTAATATTAAAATTGGGCCACCAACTTTTTTAGCTTTGAATTTTAATCAACGTAGTTAGTACCTTATTGACAGATATATTGTGTTTATCGTTATTTTTCAAATGATTTTAGCAACCCGATCGGAGTTTTGAACGTAATCATCGACGTTGACGAATGGAATTATTGTTCGACATAGATTTGGGTCAAGTCGAAACAAATTATGATGCTCCTTGGCTTGAACACCAGTCAGGTTCCTTATCTTGTTTGTCTCGGAATATGTCTTGATTTCGGTGTCGTAGTTGATGACGATGTTATCGAACATGTAGAGGTTGTCCTTTTTTTGACATCATTTTGTGCCGGCATCGATGTCGGAGCCGGAGAAAGCTAGTATCCTTGATGTTACTGTATTTGTGTATGTCTCTCTTTTTCTTCTAACAACGATGTCAATATTTTTGTGCATGTTTCATTTCATGGTAAACTTCAGCTTTGGCTTTTATTTCCTCTGTTACCGCGTCAACATTTTTTGTTTTCCTTTTTCGAGCGAAATGAAACTTTATAATATCAAAAGAACTCACTAACCTTTATAAAAATTCTTTGTCTCATTCGAACGAGACGCTTTACGGAGGGATAAAGAAGTGGTGAGCGAACCAAACTATCTGGCAAGCTGTTTCGCTACACAATTCTGATTATACCGACAAACAACCTTATACCAAAGAGAGAATCTAACTATACGTGACCACCGACAAACCAATCAGAAAACAAATGTTGTGAGGGTCTTTATGCGAGCGCCAAAACGACTACAAATATATGCGAAGAACGTATCAAAAGCCATAAAGATCGTGCCACAATAGCAATGAGAAAGTGTACTACAAAATAGAGAAAAACGTGTTACAAGAATAAAAATTCTTACTCAAAATTAAAAAAAAAACTAAAAAAACATAATATAAAAAAACAAAAAAATAATAAGCATCGAAAGTCAGCAACTAATATTAAAATTAATGTCGTTGCCAGCTAAACAAAAATTAAAAAAAAGGACAGCACTCAAATATTGAAAGAAAACCTAACTCAGAGAAAGATAAAGGCTATTTTTACTAGTTTTCTTAACAGTAATTAATGCTGGTTCAAAAAGTAATTAATTCACAAATAACTAATTTGACATACTTCGAACCATACATTTTCGTTATTTACATTCGAGGGATGATTTGGAATCACATAGCGATTTAAAATGCGGGTAATTTATATTTTAAATCATTAAATTTAACATTTATTTTTATTTACATCACAAACTTTTAATTTAATCAATTCAAATTATATCATTAAAATTTAATTATTAATAAATTAAGTCACTTATACTTACATCGTGAAATAATTCTAACGAAAAACGAAATTGACACTTTTTCTTAATATATTTTTCACATATCATCATAAAAATATTTAATTGATAATTTTAATAATTTTGTAAGAAATTTTCGAATATTTCATTTAAATAAATTAAAAAATAACTAAATTTCCTATAAATTATAATAAAAAATATTTAAATTGTCGATTAAATATTATTTATTGATGTTATATGAAACCTATGTTAAATAAAAGTATCAATTTAAATTTTTCTATTATAATTGTTTAATGGTTTAAATATAAGTGACGTAATTTATAAATAACAAAAGTAAAATTTATTTAAAAACGAGTGTTAAGTTTAGTGATCTAAAATATAAATTACCCTTTGAAATACATTTGTAAACATTATAATGTCATAGTACTAATTGGTTACAAGTTAAACGACTTCTATAACTATATATGATATATATATATATATATTATTTTTAATATAAACAATATTGAAGAGCTCGACTCGAATTCAAAAATTAATTTATTAATTATTAAAAAATTCAAATTTTATTTTAATACTCAAACTGTTGATATTAACCCAAGACCGAATACCTATCAAAAGATTAACTTTAACCAGGATAGAGCAGAAGCCCGAAGTGAGCAACCAACCAAACAGACCCCACCAACAATATCCTTTACATTCTCTGTCGTGGGATTGGAAGAACACAACTTTCATTTCGAGCTTCGCGTGCTGAAACACTCTCTTTTCTGCGGCCCCCCAAATTTCTGTTCTTGAACGAAACTTTAGCTTATACAGTATCAAAATCAAAAGAATATCACGCTTTATTTCACCCCTTTTCTTTGATTCTCAAATTCTAGGGCTTTTTGTTGTTTTTCTCTTTATTGGGTATCTCTCGTTTCTTCTCCATTGTTACTGCACTTCCCCGGGTTCAAGGTAATGGTTCATTTGCTTGCCTTTTTCTTCTGTTAAATGTCAACCCTTTGTTTTATTTAATGAATTCCCCTGTTCTGTTGTGAAATTTTGTTGGTTTTTAGATTCCCAAATGGGTTTTCTTTCTTCTTTATTGTATGAATGATTTGTCTGTGTCTTCTGAATTTATCTGTGTTTCATGTTTAGTATTGGATTTAACATATTGATGTGAAATTTATTGTTAATTACTGGGAATAAAAGTAGAAGAGAACTTAGTTTACTCATAGAAATTGCAAGCATGGTTAATTTGGCTTCTAATTAATTGATGAAATTTTATGGAAATTGTCAAACTTGTGCTTGATTTGAGGCTTTATATCAAACTGGTAGTTCCCCAGTTAACAACATCAGACCTCTTTTGTTTTCGTTTTATGTGTGATATGGAGTTATCGGAGCATCGGAAACCTTATGAATACTTTGTTTATGTAGTTATATTATATATGTATCGGCTAACTGTGTCCTTTGTTCGGTGGCAGGTGCGATGTTTTGTTCTGGGGAGAACTTGTTCTTTTTAATGTCAAAAGTCAAAACCATCTTCCATGGTTCTCTTGATAGGCTAGGGATAGCTTAAACTGATTTCTGTTTTCAAGGAAGCGACAGACTGTTATAATTTTATGGCTCGGAAAGGTAATCAGCAGAAGAATGGGAAACAAAGGGGTGCGGAGGCAGGTTATCGAGTCTCCAATGGGAAAGGGAGAGGAAAAGCAAATGACAAAATGGGTTTACATGGAGAGGAACTACCGAATGGTAATCCACCAGACAGTACTTTAACCGAGACTGTTAGCAAAGGTCATCAAGCTGGGACTGAGAATAAATATAGGCAGAATCCTGAGATATCCGTAACAACAGAGAAACATGGTGATGCAGCTGAGGGTCTTGGTCAATCAATATCTTCTGGAGGTAATTCTGGGGATTGCATTGAACATGTAGCTTCAGACGAAGCTTCAACTAGAAGGGAACGAGATGAAATATCACCTGACGGAAACCTTCATCCGAAACACAAAAAAGGAGTTTGGGGCTGCTTGTTGAATGGTTTTCACCTTAAAGACGCGATGGAGAATTTAAAGTTTTCAGATTATGTGGTGGTAAGAAATATGAGAGCAGCAGCGAGAGCATCTGCCGTATCCACCTTGAATGTGATGAGCCAGTGGCTTGAGAGGCAGAGGCCAATTTTTATTTCCCTAACAACTAAAATGTATAATGCCCGAGATCATGTCAAAGTAAAGGTTGAGCGATTATATCCCATCGCGTTGACGTGGCTTAGGCATTTTGGAAATATCATGCTTCTTTTGTCAATAATCTGGTTGGACTGTACTCTTAGGGGCTTTGATTCCTTTCTCCGAATGGGTACAACATCACTTTTTTCAGTTATATGGTGCAGTATTTTCTCGGTGATTGCAATGGTTGGGATGATGAAGTTTTTTATGCTCGTGGTAAGTTCTGGTTGCATCTCATCGTTTTTTCTCATAAGGTTTCTTTTTCCATGAGATCCCAATGCCTCAATTTGCATTTTAAGAATCTCATGAACTATCGACTGCATAAAATGTTCACTATGATTTTATTTGATATTGTTGAGGAATTTTGAGCTATCGATTGCCTAAATTCGTGTAATTCTTTAATAATGATTTGTTGATCCTTTGGAGGAATTTCTTGAGCTATTGACAAATTATGCACATACTTCTTTAAATGCTGGCTACACAGGCCATAGCTGCTCTGACGGCAGTTTTTATCGGGTTTACTTTAGCGATGTTGGTAGTAGCTGTTTTTGGATCTATTTTCCTTTGGTTTTATGGAAGTTTCTGGACTACTCTTCTTGTGATCTTCCTTGGAGGTGATTACTTCTTCCCTTTTCACTTTGGTTTATTCCATCTGCAAATTAATTATTCCAAACTAATGGAATTCTAATGCTTGCTATTATTCAGGATTGGCATATTCATTTAGCCATGAGCGTCTTGCATTAACGATCACCACTACATATTCTGTATATTGTGCTTGGATGTATAATGGATGGCTCGGCTTGCTTCTGGCTCTAAATCTATCATTTATCTCGAGTGATGTTTTGATCTACTACCTAAAGAACAACATAAATCAGCAAGCAAGACCTAATGTAAACCCAGAACAAACAAATGGAATGCATGCCTCTTTCTCTGAAAATGCTCCGGGGTTTTCAGCAGATCGTGGTCCTGGGGTTTCTTCAACTAGTGGGGTTGACATCGAGATAACTTCTGAAGAAGAAGTTGCTCGATTGTTGAACTGCACCGATCACTATTCTGCATTGGGTTTGTTGAGATATCAGAACGTCGATGTTAATGTACTAAAGCGAGAATATAGAAAAAAGGTACCTCCTATGTATTTTTCACACTATTTGGATATGATTATACGTCATATTTCTACTTGTTATGGTCTCGTTCTTAATAAATCTGAGTGAGCTTCTACGAAAGTTGTATTGAATTAGCTTACACTTGATATCCAATGTTTGTTTTTGTTTTCCAATTGTTTACCGTAATAAAAAGGAACAAGACATCTCTGATATTGAATTTTGCTTTGATAGGCAATGCTGGTCCATCCTGATAAGAACATGGGAAATGAGAAGGCTGTGGAAGCGTTTAAAAAACTTCAAAATGCATATGAGGTAATCTCTCGGTTTACTATGTTTTTGACCGAATATGGTTTTCATTTCATTTCTGAGAATAATAATATAATTTCATATCTAGGTCTTACTTGATTCTACGAAGCGAAAAGCATACGATGACGAACTTAGGGGGGAGGAGCTGCTAAACTATTTCCGTAGGTTTCAAAATGCTTCTCGAAAGGTTTGAACATATGTCCTCCATGTTCCTCACTTACATATAAAGGCCGAATGTCTATCATGTTAAACTTTCTTACTTGAAGTTCAATATCTATATATATTTCTGAGTAGCTGTATCAAATCTTTGTATTGTACTTGACCTTTTTATTGCTTTTGATTGCGCAGAATGGTGGGAATGGTATTTTTCCTTCTGGGCTTGGACGGCCAGAGGCTGATGGGGAGGAAGCTTTCGGAGAACCTAGGCGAATTGCCTGCAAAAAATGCGGTAACTTTCATGTCTGGCTACAGACAAAGAAATCAAAATCTCAAGCAAGATGGTGCCAGGTATGTCCTTTTCCTCCTAAAACATCACCCCAATTTCGATAACATGGTGTCCTGTCCCTCACAATAAATTATTTATGTTTCTGGAATATTGTCTAAAGGAATGCAAAGATTTTCATCAAGCAAAAGACGGAGATGGGTGGGTTGAACAATCATCACATCCCTTCCTTTTCGGGTTATTGCAGAAGGTATGCACTTTCCACCCCTCATCACATGCCGATACTCTTTTTCCCTTGCTTTTTCTACATCTTTGTTTCAACATATAATCGATTATACATTCTCTTGGAAAACAGTTGAAAATAAGAGGAATGAGAATCAATTCTAATATATTTACTCTAGTTACGGCCCCAAAACAAAACCAGCTGGTTTAGCGATGAGTTTTTTCGGCTTGATATTCTTAAATCTTAAGATTGATTCTGTCTTTATGTAATAGTTATTTCGTTATTGGTATAGGTGGATGCTCCCTCTGCCTATGTTTGTGCCGATAGCAAGATATATAATGCTACCGAATGGTATATTTGTCAGGTAAAGCGATGTTTATCTTCCGTCCATTTATTAAGTAATCTTTGGTTATTAGAAATGAACTTTTCAAAGTATCTGCCGGAAGTTTGATCCTAAATACATATCGGAAACTGGTTAATATGAAGATATCCAGAGTTCAATACAATGCTAGAATTTTCATTTGACACTCCTGCAATCTGCATCCTTTGTCTAGACTCTCTTAAAACCTCTTTAGTCGAGGATAAAACAGTCGAATGCTGCTGGATTTTTATTGCAGGGAATGAGATGTCCACCGAACACGCATAAGCCAAGTTTTCACGTCAACACTAGTTTGACATCCAAGCATAGTACCGGCAAGGGATCTAGTTCTGGACAGAGAGGTGGGAAAATACCAACGCCTAATCCGGATGAAACCATGACAGAGGAAGAATTCTTAGAGTGGTTACAGAATGCAGTACAAGCAGGCATGTTTGACAATTTTCCAGGTAGCACCTCTGCAGAGAGCCCAGTCGCCAAACCCGGAAGTGGCTCGAAGACTGGTGGTATCAATATGGGCGGTGGTGGTAGCGGTAGCGGAAACAAGAGAAAGAAGAAAGGAAAGAAACAATGGTAAGCAGCTATCAAGCGTCTCGAAGGCATCGATGATTAGAAAGTCTCCCTGAAGCATAAATCATGCGGATTTTGTATAGGATTTTATCTTCATCCTAACTTCTTTTTCGCCGAATAAATAGATATGGAGGATCATATTCATACTGGTGGTTTAAAATGCATGGAAAGAATAGCTGACAATACCTTATATAACAATAGGAGAGGTTATGCTTTGAAGCTTCAGCAGTCTCCAGAATCAGACAATGGAAATGAGTGGTTTCTTTCAATGGAATTATACATGCCAAATGTGCTTGGGCTTGGACGGGTCAGGCAATCTATATTTGGTTAATTCAAGTTTTAATTTTTTGGATAATTTCAGTTCGGGTTAATTTTAGTTTAAAGTTGTTATTGGTTTAGGCCATTTGGGTTTGAGGTTTGAGCTTTTCGGGTTGGATCATTTTAAATTTGTCATTTCGAGTTCGGATTCGACAAGTTTTGGTTGTTAAAATTTTAATGGTCAACTTGAGTTAGGTCGAGTTCGAATTTGGGATGAGATTATTTTAGATTCGAATAAGGTCAAATTCTGTTACTAGTTCTTATAATAAGTGGAAGTTGTGGATTTGATCCTTGTACTCTTATTTGGTTATTTTTAGTTCTACACTTTTAAAATTTTGACAACTAAAATTAAAGGCTTATCTTGTTTTAATAATGGATATTTAGTCTCTGAATTTCACAAAATTTTTATTTTCTCTAAACTTTTTTGTCTATATTAATCCATGTATTCGACAACTTTCAATTTTAGTAATTTTTATGACGTGACATTATGAAAATTTGTCATATCAAAGATTGAAAATGGTTTGAAAATCGAAGTTTAGGACTAGGTGTATCAAAAAATTCGAGGATGATACTGAAAAAAAATTATCGATTAGGGACAATACTAAACTTCACAACTTGCAAAAAGACTTGAACTTAGAGGTGACAAACGGGTCATTCGGACCGAATTCGGTTCGGGTCATTTCAGTTAGGGTCAGGTTTGATTTTGACTACATTCGGATTCGGTTTTGTTCGGGTCGGATATGATCTGGTTCAGTTTTAATTCGGGTCTATAGTGATTCGGGTCGAGTATCAATCCGAATCGAGTCACATCAGTTCGATTGATTTTCGGGTCGTGTGATTTTTGGGTCAGATATTTTTCGGGTCGGTTGATTTCGGTTCGGGTCAAGATCGGTTCAATAGGAGATCGATATGTTTCAGTCGCGTTTTCAGGCCGGATCAATTTTTTTTAAACCCATATATGACTTTACAAAGCCAATATATTTGACATTTTAGTGAGTTGTGCGACAATTCACATCAAATCTTTCATTATTTCTTTTAATATCTTTTCTTTATTTCGGGTTGCCTTCGGTTCGAGTTAATTTCGATTCGGATGAAATCGATTCGGGTCTATTCAGTTCGGTTGACAATCAGTTCAGGTCTAAGGGTGCTTAACGAGTGGAGCAGCTCGTGAGCTGCTCGAACTCGACTAAGTCAAAACTCGACAAACGCTCGACTCAAGTTGGCTCGACTCGAGACCTTAACGAATTGAGTCGAGCAAAGTCTAACTCGACTCGATAAGTTCGCGAGCGCTCGTTAATTTTTTAAAATATTTTTTTAGTAACAACAATGAATGGAGTGAAGAGATTGATTTCCTTATTTTCAAGATTGGTTATGTATTATTGCACTTTTTTTTTCAAGAATGCTTTTAATATGTTAGTTTGATGTATTTGTGGATTGTTACTTTAGTTTTAATATGTTAGTTTGGTGAACTTGTGGATTGTTATTTTATTTTTAATAAGCTAGTTTGGTGTATTTGTAGATTGTTAGTTTGGAATTTAGACTTTGAAAGTGCTTTATATACTCTTTTGATATTTTTTTGTTAAATTTATTATTTTATGTTTATATTAAGCGTCATATAGTATTATTAAATTTTACTTTTTAGTTAAAAAATGAGGTAAATTTTTTAGTGAGCTTAACGAGCAACGAGTCGAGCTTAACGAGCAACAAATTTTTTTAACGAGCACGAGTCGAGCATTGCCCAACTCGCGATCGACTCGCTCGATAAGCACCCCTATTCAGGTCCGTTCTGTTCGGTTGAAAAATCGGATCGGGTTCATATCGGTTCAACTAAAAATTTGGTCGGTTCAATTCAATTCAGTTTGTTTCGAGTTTCAAATCAAGTTCGGATCATCATATTCGGGTCGATATCAAATCTCGGGTCGGATAAAATCAGTTCGGGTCTTGGGTCTCGGGTCAGTTTGCGTAATATGTTATTTGGGGCCTTCCCGTAATTCTTAAAAGTATATCGAGGGGAAAACGAGAAATTTATAAAAATATATCGAGGGGAAAATGTTCTTTTGTTTCCTCTTTTTACTCACTCTGCCTCACGTCTAAACTCTCAACCTTTCCTCTCAATTATCTGCTTTAATCTGTTGTTCTTTTATCTTATCTCTTAATTTCTGTTAACGATTGCATCAGTCTGTTGTTTCGAAGTGAATTCTCAGTAGCTAACAAAAGAAAAGGCAAAGTCTTTAGCATCGTATTCTCCGATCCTCTGGGTAAATCGTTGTCTTCGTTTTTTCTTTAAATCTTTTGTTTATGATTGCAATACAGATCTTAATCGTTAAAATCCACTTCTAATTTGTATTTGATTGTTTGTTTTTGAATGATTTCTCGATGCTTAGATCTAATACGAACCCTAGGTTTCAATTATCTTGGATGTGGAAAAATTAGGTTACTTTTTTCTTATTTTCTTTCGTAGTTCGTACTAATTAGTTGGAATTTTGGGATTTTTGTTATTTCTTTTGAATCAAATCTCCAAAAGCTGCCGCCCTTACTTCTCATGGGTTATTGGAATGATGAAGTTTAGCTCATTTTTGGTTCTCTCCAACATGCCAATGAATTTGGATTATTTAGTTTCTAATGGTCAATTCTTGAGCAAATCTCACTTTTTGATTGTTTCTTTGAGTTGCTTCGAAAAACCTTGTTAATGTTCCATTGGGACTCTTGGATTTGGTGTTCCTATGCTTTGTTCCCAAGTATTTGTCTTCTGCTTCATTAGTTAATTCACCTTGCGATTCGGGCGGATCCAAGGAGTGGCTGGCAAAGGCAATTGGCCCCGTTGATAGGGCCAATTACTAACAATTTTTTCGATTAGTTAATTCACCTTGCGATTCGGGCGGATCTAAGGAGTCAGGTTATTCGAGTTACGCCTCATATTTTACAACTCAAACTTTATTTGAAATTTTTTCGATTCGAGTTTTTGAGTTCCTATATAAATTTAATTGTAATTATTAATTATTGTCATAGTATAGTTTAATTTGATTCTAATTTAAAGACTTTTTTCTAATCATATAAGTTATTCGACTCGAACTTAAAAATTAATCCACTAATTACTAACAATTTTGAGTTTCCATTTTACAACTCAAACTTTATTTGAATTTTAACCAACATAAAACTTTTGGTTTCTCTCAAATTATTTTTATTTGTTTTTTTGAATTATCGAAACGAAATTAGTGATGGCTTGTATGATATTCACGGTTAAACTCATTTATCTGTTTTTTCGTTTCCAGAAAGTTATTATGGCTGGACATAGTGATTCAAGTTCGTCAGAGAAGAAATCAAGTGATGTTATGAACGATTTACAGATTTTTAGTGCGGAGAATATGCAGAATAACATGAAAGTTATATATTACAGGTTTGTTCTCCACGTTTACAGAAATGAAATGTGATATTATGTCTTGAATGCCGATATCTAAGCTCTGTTCCAATTTGCAGCCGAACATTTATGTCTATCATCGGAGGGGTTATTGCGGGGATTTTAGGGTTCACAGGCTTAAGGGGGTTTGTCTTTTATTTTCTTGCAATGGCAATAACTTCAATCGGACTCATAGCAAAGGCAAAGTTCTCTGTTCATTCATACTTCGATAGCTGGAACCGGATTATAATCGATGGTTTCATTGGTGGACTTATGGTAAGCTTCTTTAGGTTTCGAGTTGCATTTATATATTCCCTGTTCTAAACTTTCATCGGCTAACGATGTTCTTTAAATTTTTGCAGTCATTTGTGCTATTTTGGACGTATCCTTTCTTTCTTTCATTCATTGCCTCTGCCGATTTTTGTTTAAATTGCTAATGACGCTCGATCGAGCTTGGTAAATCTTAGGAATGAAAATTTTCTGGCTTCCGGTTTATCTTTTAGTACATACTCTTTTCCTATCGTTACTTTCTTTAACATCAACAGATTCGCCTACGACATTGTGCATATATTCTGAAGAAGAATACAACACCTCGTTGGAAAGAGAAGCCGAGTTCACCGCCCTTGCCTTCGCTACTGGCAACCGAATTCTTCGGTGTTTTCGTTTTTGATTCGTAAAACCGTTAACAGGTTTACCTTTTGATTACATTCTCTTAGACAATTTTTATCATAGTTTCTTGGAATCCCAGATTCAATCGAACTTTTGGGGATATATTTATGTTTCAAATGCTGGTAGACTTGTTCCAAGTTTGGTAATCAACCCCAATTTATCTTTGAGAAATGGTTTCTTAAAACTTAAACACTTATTTTTCTTTAAACAAGTTAATATTTTCTAGGCATAATGTTTAAATTTAGCCCTCTATATTTACATATTTTTATCATTTTAGTTACAATTTTTTTAGTTAAATGACCCCCAACTATTCAAAATGTTAAATTTGGTCTTACACCTTTAAAAAAGAGTTGAATTGTTATTATTTAGATAGAAATATGGACTAAAGTTTTAAACTTTTAATGTTGTTGACGCATAATCTCACATTATAGTTCATGTATACTTTGTGGAATTTTTTAACATGATATATTTTTTGGAATAATCCCACTTACAATTTTGGCTTACTTTTATGGACTATTACGTTGTTGGTCACTTCGAAAATGTTAAAAATTAATATTTTAATTTACATTTTTAAAACGATTTTACTCTTTTTAAAAAAATTTAAAATTAAACTTAATTTAAAAAGGTCGGTTTGAAAAAAAATTAAACGTTAAAGAGTAAAATTTATAATTATATCTATCTTGTTTTGCTCTAGTTATTATATCTAAAATATTTCCATTTTTCTATTGTTTTAAATATCGATAGAATTTAATATATTAACGTTGAGTGCTAAAAATAAAAGCGTTGTTATTTTTAAGATATTGGAATTTTATTCTTTAAAAAATTAAATTTAAATGGTTAATCTGCACAAAATCTGTGTATGTTTCAAAAAAAGAAGAAGAAAAGAATAAATACTTTAATATAATCGCACAACCTTAAAAAAAGAATAAGAGAAAAACATATAAAAATAGAAAAACTTTAATGCAAAAATTAAAGTTTATACAAACTTTTTAATTTTAAAATTAAAAATTTAATTTAATATTTAAAATTTAGATTGTAATATTTAAAATTTAATATTTAAAATTTATGATTTAAATTTTTAGAGTTTAATTTAGTAATTTAAGATTTGAATTTACAACTTCTGCGTATTAAAATTAAAACTTATATATAAATGAATGAAAAGTGATACGTAATAACAACAAACATATAAACTACAAGTGTAAACACACAGTCATCAGCTGCCATTTCTCGCCACGTGTCTATCCCCCACTAAACCCCAACCGCACTCTACTATTCCCTCCATCTCCCCCTTTTAATTCCCACAGCTCTTTTGAAGAAAAACTAAATATTCACTAACACCAAAAATAAATGGAGGACGAAAGATCAAGCTCACTTCTTCAGGTGAAAAAAATTCAGACTTCCCCATATTTTTATTTTATTCATATTTCACCATTTCTGTTATTATCTTCAGTTTTTTTTTGTGATTTTTTAAAATATTGTTTTTGGGGTTTTTGGTGGTTGGATTTTGTAGTTAATGGTGAATGAAGGGCTGGTGCCATCAGCAGAAGAAGAAGAAAGCAGGGAAAATGTCATTGAAAAGCTTAAAAAAGTGTACCCTTTGATCTCCTTTTTTCATTTGATTAAATTGATTCATTTCTTTAATCTCTTTTAATGTCGGAAAAAATTCATGGTTTTTTTTTTTTTGCAGATAGTAATGGCGTGGGCTAAGCGAGTAGCTTGGCAACGCTGGCTTCCGAAACAAGACATAGCTGCTAGTAGTGCTACCTTATTAACTTACGGCTCTTATGGTCTCGGAGTAAGTGAATTTAATTTCCTTTCCAAATTAAGTTGTAGCTTTCTATATATGCATACTCCTGCCACCCACAAGATTAGTGTAGGAGTAAAATTCTAAGCGAACCGGGTTCGATCCACGCTGTTTAGGCGTAAAGTTCTTAGTGAACTGGTGTTCGATCTGTAAGGTCTGAAATGCACCAGGTTGACACGGGAGAGAGTACATAATTATACAATTTATTGATCTAGTTCATGGTTCAGAGGCCGATGCCGATGCCGATGCTTTGTGTGTTGATACGAGAGAGTGCGTTTCGAGATTACATGGTAGGGAATTAGGTTTAGGCAAAAACGGTACTCGAATTACTGGTGAAAACAAGAGATTATATAAATATAGCTTTTGGTTGATGGTTTGGAGTACGACATTGATGCTTTATGTGTTAAAACTTACTGAGTTTAACAGCTGTTATGTGTTGATATGAAAGAATGCATACTCGAGATTACATGGGAGAGAATTATGTGTAGGCAAAACGATGCTTGAACTGTTTCAGCAGGGAAAATATAAGAATAAACAAACATAGCTTGCCATTGTTGCCGACTGAATTGTAACGATTTATTGAACAGGTTCATGGTTCGGAGTCCGACATCGATGCTTTATGTATCGGTCCTTACTTTGCCTCCATGGTTGTAAGTAGATTTAATTGCTACATGATTTGTTTTCTTCATATATTATTCGAGGTTTTGAATTATTATGGTTTCAAAAATTGGTAATTGTAAGAATGCAGGAGGATTTCTTTATCGTTCTGTATAACATGCTTAAGAGCAGACCTGAGGTATCCGAGATTCATCGTGTGAAGGATGCAAAAGTCCCACTAATGCGTTTCAAGTTCGATGGAATCTCGGTAGATCTTCCCTACGCGCAGCTTAAAGTGTTGGCTGTTCCTGAGGTAAGCATGAGCGATGGGGATTTGCATTAAGATATTATGTTTCGAAAAGTTGATTAGCCTTGGCCTTTGAACTGCAGAATCTAGACATTTTTGATCCCATCTTTTTGAGGGACATCGATGAAACCGGTTGGAAAAGCCTGTCTGGAGTGTGTGCAAATAGGCGGATTTGTCAGCTTGTTCCGAACTTGGAGGTACTTCAGCTGTCCTTTCTTTTTTCTTTGATGGCATCTGGAAACTCTGTTTTTCGTTTAGAATGTTGTGCGTTTTTGGCGTTTGTGAATCTAATGCTTAGTGTACTTTAGAAATTCCAGTCGATGTTACGATGTGTCAAATTTTGGAGTATATGGTAATGTAAGTGCAATGTGCTTTCCATTGCTCGACTTCATCTTTTCTTCAGCACACAATTATTTTTCTTATTACACCAACTAATGATGCATTGGTTGCAGTTAAATGGGTTTCTTGGAGGGATTCATTTGGCAATTCTTGCTGCCTTTGTTTGTCAGTGTGAGCCAAATGCCGGTTTGAGTGCTCTAATTTCGAGTTTCTTCAAAACATTTGCTTTCTGGCCTTGGCCTAGACCGGTAGAGCTGCAAGATGGAACATTGCATCCTACCGTAAATCCCACAGAGACACGGTTATATATTCCCATTCGGTTGCCATTTAGTCCTTATGAATATTGCCATTCGAACATTACAAGAAGCACATTCTATAAAATCAGAGCCGAGTTTCTTTGAGGCCATAACTTTACCAAGGTACAAGTTATTCTTTATTATTCCTCTTCTTTTCTTTTTGTCTGCGAAATCCAGAATAGAGGAGAGTAGAATCAATGAGAAGGGAAGGAAAATATTACTATATTTATGAAGGATACAACATATAAATCCGAACGCCCACTTGATTAGTAGCTTTCACCTCCCCTTTTCGTATGATCGTCTATTATGATAAAGTCATATCTTTCACTCATTTACAACGGATTAAAAACCTTTTTTTGGTATTGCAGGATCTTTTGAAGTCTGATTTTGATTGGCACAACGTATTGGAGCCTTTTCCTTACACCAAGAAATATACCCGGTTTCTCAAAATTTTTCTTTCGGCTTCTAAACAGGATGAGCTTGGAGACTGGGTAGGTTGGATAAAGTCTCGCTTTCGCTGTCTTCTCTTCAAGGTACACTTCTCCTATAGTACCCTCGTTTCTTATTTACCAGTAGGGGGCGGTTGTTGCTAGGTCTCGGACAGTTGAGTGCTATATTCTTGATGCATCTAGGGTACAAACAAGTAAAGTCGAATATCATTGTTTTTCAAGGTTCATGGTAAAGAACACTTATCTGTCGCATACTTGGTAGTTGAGTTTTCGAAGGTTGAATGGGGCACTTCTTCACGGTGACCATTTAGGTTTGGGGTTTAACTGATCATTCTACTTATGCTAAATGCTTTCATGCTTTCATGCTTTCAGTACTTTCTCTGCTGCATAATGTCTCTCGTTTTCGAAATCCCAGCTCAATTTTCGTATATTCCATGTTTCGGTATGGTCTTCTCTTTAATGATGTTTTACTTATTGCAGCTAGAGGAGGTACAGGGTATATGTGACCCTAATACTGCAGAATATATCGATGTTGACACAGCAAAGCCACACATCATTTTCTACTGGGGCTTGCAACCAGGCAAAACTAATGCCGTAGATACCGAATCCGTCAAGGATGTTTTCTGGAGGAATATCTTCACCGGCTATCAAGGTCCTTTCGGAGAAATGGAATTATCCATCGTCCAAGCTTCTCAACTACCCAAGTGTGCTCAATCCGACACCGTAAACCGGAAAGGAACAAAAGCTTGTTGGAAGATAATCGACTACAATCAACAACAGATCCCTATATACTCGCAACATCTTCAACACTACGTTGTTGGATACGTTTCGACGAACGGGGACCCCGAGTATCCGAGTGCCGGGGTTTAAAATTTAGCTACCCTGTTTTGCAATCTGGGTTTTCTTTTCTATGGGGTTTCCTATAGTTCATACCTAGTTCATATGATAGTTTCAATATGGAAAGCTTATAGTAAAAAACTAAGAGGGGGCATTCTTTTTGTATCTTTTGCAGTAGATTACTGTTTTACACTTCACAATCAACAGAAGATTATAGTAAACTATTCCTTTTATCTTCAAGGAAAAGATATGTATTCGTATCGTATTATTAGTGTATTTTATTATCGTGTTATATTTTATATGTGTGTAATGATTTATATTTGATGTGTTATGTGTGTAATGGTTGTCATGTTCATGCAAAGGCAGTGAAATGCCCTCTAATTGAATACTTCTGCTCTTTTTTTTTTAATATTTTAACTTTTAACGTTTTATTAGAGTTAAAATGATCTTTTTAAAAATATTAGAGTTAAAATGATTATTTAAAAATAAAAATTATCAGTCAATTAACGATAAATATCTTGAAATGACATAAAATAATTTTATATTTTATATAATTTTATAAAATTACTTTTGACTGATGTGTCATATCGTAAAATCAGCATATTTATTTATATAATATTGTTATGTCAGCCTACATTATTAATGTAAATTTGTCACATTATTTCAAATTATTTATAGTTAATTAACAATTTACATTCACATAATATTATTTTGACCCATAATAAAATATTCAAAGTTAAAATTCTTCATAAAAAAGAATAAGAATCACTAAAAACACTCTAAGTAGAATTAAATTATAATTAAAATTTATCCAAAAAAAACCAAAATTATTATTTAGTCGGACGTTATATATTCATATTTGAAATTCAGAATTATTATTCGTATTTAAGGTTTATATGGACTGTTCTTTTTATAAGTAATGTCTTTATAATTCGAATTAAATCAGGACCGTATTTAGGCCTGAGCAGGAGGGACAACTGTACAAGGCCCAGATTTTTATAATAAATTATACTTATAAAATTATTTTTATATTAATTATAGAGTTTAATTTTTTTAATATTTGTTATTAAGAATTTAAAATTTTCTAATATTTATTATTAGGGGTATATATTTTTTTTTCATATTTGTTATTAGGCTCTCTTAAAAATTTAACTTTTTTTTAATATTTTTTGTTAAGGGCCAATTTATCCCAATATTTGTTAGTATTATGTACATACTCTTAAATTTAATTTATTTTAACATCTTTTATCATGAGTACTCTTAAAATTTAATTTCCCACTATTTTTTATTAGCGGCCCAATTTTTTCCAATACTTGTTATTATAGATATACTTTTAAATTTTAATTTTTTCAATACATGTTATTAGGGACAAAAATTTAAATAACGGTTCGCAATCGCAACAACGACGTTATATAGCGGTAGCGACATCGTCCGAAACCATGATATCTACGATACTTGTAGTGACCATAATAACATATGTTATTAAAAAAAATTACAACCATAATACTTGTAGAGACCGTAATAGCATTTGTTATGCTCGCAATTGCGATAAACACAACGTAACCAAAACACGAACACAACTGTAATTTAAATCTCTAATTAAATGTCTAATTATTTAATTCTTCTTAGGACCATTAAAATCTCATAAACGCGTCTGACTTAAATTAAGTAATATTTTTTAGTACAAGACAACCATATTTAATCAATGAATTATCAATTATTGTTCGTGTTAAAAGTTGAACTTTCTTGGGGGCTTTGAATCCCATAAAGAAATAAGGATAAGATAAAGCTGAATAATTGTATACCCGACAAATTTAAGTGCCTTTGCCAAACATATAAATCTATGTATCTAATTACCCTAATTAGAGGTATCTTATCATAACGAAATTCGATTTGATTCAAAAATTAAATATTTTATTTTATTAGAAATTTATAAATTTTATTTAATACAATTTTAAATAATAAAATAAGATCCGTTGATTCTACTTGGTCGAATATCCATCCCTATATATAAATTGAATCAAGTCGAATCGTGTATAATAACTTTATCATATATAGTTAATTAAGTTAGGGTTAACCGGAAGTAAAGTTTCAAATTGTATTCAATCATGTATCTATGAATGATTATTCTAAGTTCATTTAAATACATCCATATTTTTTTTAGTCTATGGCCTAATCTTATGGTAGTACACATAGATCAATTTTATTTTATTTTTTACTTATGTTTATATATATATATTTAAAATTATGTTATTTATAAACTTATCTCAGACTTTAAATTCCAATTTCATCCGTAGTAGTATCTGTTCATTTTTAACTTTATGAAGACACACACATCTTACGGACAAAGTACAATAATATTTTATTATTTTCGTATATATTATTACTAGTTCATAATTAATCTTTTATTTTTTCATACAAACATTTAACTAAATTCATGTTGAATCTCTCATTTTTCAGAAATTCTGTACGATCAAACTTCTATTACACATGTCGAGAACTACCGTGTTCAAATATACTACTTTTTACCACCTAAATCTCTTATAATTCAAAAACGTTTTCGTTTGATCTATTTATAGAGACGGTGGATGTGCAACACCAAACTTCTATCTTATCTTACATCACAAGTCACAACACCATAAATGAACAAAATCATATGTTTTTCTCTTCTCCACCTCATATTTTCCTTCATTTTCTTGCCCGTAAAATCTCGAGAAAACAACGCCAACCTAATAGAGACAACATGCAAAACAACACCCTTTTACAACCTCTGCATCTCGGCTCTCCAATCGGACCCTCACGGCTCGAGCACCGACATACCAAGACTAACAGGGACGGAATTAAGATCAAACGTAGGGAGGGACAATAATTTATTAAGCCTTTTAAGGCTAAAAATTAGGAAAGACAAATGTCTTATTTAATTAAATATTTAAACTAAAAAGACCTAAAATATTATTATACCAAAATTTTTGAAGAGTAACGGCTCATCCCCTATATACCTCCATCCTTTAGGGCGAATCGGGGCAAATAAAGTGAAAGCTAAAGCCACTGCAACACTGAGACAGATCAAGGCTTTACTTAAAGAAGCCAAAGATCCAAGCTTGAAGGCGGCATTGCTCGACTGTGTCTATTATTACAACGCCGTTATTGAGTACGATGTTCCGATGCCCATCGACGCCGTCGTTAAAGGTGACCCGAAACTCGGTATCCAGGGTTAAATGATGCGGCCAATGAAGTTGTGGCTTGTGCGAGAAGATTCGAGAACCGAGGCAGCTTCCAGATTGAAGGTAATAACAAGGTCGTGCATGATCTTTCTGCTGTTGTTGCTTCGATTATTGCATTGTTGCTCTGAATTTGAGAGGTTTGATCTTTTTCGGTTTTAATGGTGGAATTGTAGTGGGAAAATCTTATGGGAATTGAATAAAATAGTTGATGATTTTAACTTTGTATTTGGAACTTACAGTTTATGGCCAGAGAAATGTATGAAACACAGTAACATAAAAAGACAACGGGTGCTTTTGGGTGCAGCAGAGTTACGGTACAATTAAGGTGCGACACCAATCGAAATATTACAAAACACAGAACTTAAAATGTTACACTTTTTTTGTAATATTTTACGTTGGTGACAAGTATAAAAACTTGGCTTCGAAGTATCGATACTTGTCACTTCTGATAACATTTTAGGTTGATATTAAATATCGAAATTTACTTTTAAGTATTGATACTTGTCGTGAGATTAACAACTTAAAACATTATAAAAAACTGTAATATTTAAGTTGGTGGGTAACATTTTAAGTTCCGTATTTTGTAATATTTTAACAGTGTCGCACCATAGCCATATCGTCACCTTATTATATGCTAGACTCCCTCAAAGACAACGATGTGTCTCTGTTACAATATTTTTTATTTGTTTGAAATTTGACAAGTACTTATTACGGGAAGGGATGGGTACTTGATTAAATTAAGTTAAAAAAATTCGACTTAGTTGAGTTGATGATCTTATTTTATAATTATCACTTAAAAATTAAGTTTGAAGTCATAGTTTAAAAAGTATTTTTTTCACCCAACTTCTAAAGTTAAAATTAGTTATTAAATCTTCATATTATGCCATTTGGTCTGAGTTTCTTATGTGTGTTTTTTTAACAATTCCTATTTAAAGAGATGAGAAATTTGCTCTTAATAAATATTGAATCTACAATCTAAGAAAAAAAAAAGTTATTAACCGACAGTTTTTAACCACATGCTCTAGAGAATTTTTGACTTCTTACGCGTGTTTTAACCGTGTTATTTTCCTTAATTCTTAATAAAATGATACCAAAGAGATCAATACGGAATCCCTTTAAAAGAAAAGATTCAAAAGTTATGGATTAAACTGCAATAAAAGCAAAAATCAAAGGCCGTAGACGAAATTTGCCCTTTAATTTCCCCGAGGCAAAGATTACTTGCAGTAGAAGTCAAGGGTAAATCAGCAAAATATTACGTTATTTTCGCCTTAAACTCCACAGAAGAAAAACGAGAAAATTTAGCAGTTTTCTTCTCAATCTTGTCGTTCTTGATCTTTTCCCTGATTTTCCCAGATTTTCCACCTAAAACCCATTTCACAGAGCTTGTGAATTCTCCTCTAAATCCGCCATGAACGCCAATTACATTACCATTTCCCCCCATTCCAACCCAAACCCAAACAGGCTCCAATCTTTCACCGTGAATTTCTTCTCGAACCCCATCGTCACCACCGTCACCGCCACCCCTTCCGTCGTCCGCAACTGGCTCTACAGGGTCCTCCGTCTCCACCGTACCCGCCGCCACAAGCTCGTCGTCGGCCTCGGTGTTCAATGGAACCCTTCCTCTTCCATTGACCCCCCACCTGCAGCCACTCTCCAACTCTGCATCGGATGCCAATGCCTCATCTTCCAACTCATTCACGCAAACGCCGTTCCCTTATCTCTCCGCCGCTTCTTGGCCGATGCTCGTAACACTTTCGTCGGTGTTTGGAACCATAGTGACGAAGCCATGCTGCGTCGGTCGAACCACGGGCTGCAAGTTCATAGAGTGGTCGATGCTCGTGAAGTTGCGGCCGAGAGAAATGGGTTGAGTACACAGATGTCGATGGAGAAATTGGCTGAGATTATACTCGGCGCCGGTGACGTTAAGAAGCCTAAAAGGATCGGTCGCGGTGATTGGGATGCTCATCGGCTTTCTTCCGAGCAAGTTCAGTACGCTTGTGTTGATGCTTATGTTAGCTTTGAATTGGGGAAGGCGTTGAAAGTTTGGAATTGAGAGGAAGATTGAAGATTGAAGTTTGAACTGGGAAAACAAATGAATTGCTTCAATGGGCAATGGCTAATCTGGGTTTCTCCTTAACTCGCTTCCTTTTGATTCATGCATTATGGATTTTAATACTATGCTGAATCCATTTTAGAAATGTTGAGTTCTTGTTTTGCGATTGATGTTCATTTTAGAAATATCTCTTATTTCATTGATCCTAGAGTACAATTTCACCTCTATGCGATGCTAGTGAGAACTATAATCCATGGAGACCAATACTTTTCTTGTTAGACACTTATCTTTATTCGAAACTCGCACTAGAATTCGAGTAACATGAGTTTCCATCAAAGATTTTATTGGAAATACTTAGGGTAGATATTTAAATAACAGTTTGTGACCGTTATAGCAATCATTATATAGCAGACTGCGATACCCCAATGACAACAATAACATATGTTATGTTCAGGGGCGAATCTAGAATTTTTAATTTGGTAGTTCAATGATTGATCTAATAATATAAAATCAATTTAAATTTTTGGACAATTATTGTGCAAGCAAATAAGGTTTATAGTCGGAAATGAAGAACTAATCTATAACGAATAAATATATTTGAGATATTAGAACTATCTTACACCGGTATAATTCTAATTTAGAGAGTAGAAACGGTTACTATAATGAAATTAAGTATTGATAAGCGGTATTGTTGTACTTGTAATTAAGATGGATTGATTTCTAATAATATAAATGTAATAGCGTTGAAGATATGTACATTTCCAATTCCTTGCCATCGACAATAATTGTATTAAGATAAACAAATCAATGATAAAATGCGACAATTTTATATACCAAACAAGATCAAGAAGAGAATTTTATATATAATGTTCTTTAATGTGTAAAAAGTTTAAGAGACCAAACAACAATAAATTAAAATAAAAAAACTAATTCTTTAGTCACATTCTCTTTAACGAGAAATTCCTACTACCAATTTAATAAAATATTGTCGTGACCTCTTTTAAACAGTCAAAAGTTCTTCTCTTTTATTCATTTAATAATTATATCAATTATCCCTAATTCATATGAATTATTAAATCTTCTTTCTTTAATCATAATTCTCACTATCTAACATTGAGGTTCATGTTTAATTTTAAAAGGCGCAAGACTCACCAGGGCGCAGAGCGTAAGCGTGCGCCTTTCGTAAACGAAGAAATCTTTGTGCTAAATATTTTTAAATCAACCTTAAAATATATTTTATACTTAAATCAACTTGATGATTATAGTATAAATGCTTAAAGATCAAAATATTTCAATTAAACGTAAATTTTAAAAATATTAATGATAAAATTTTAAAATATTTTTTTATCTTTTTATTGATAGGTCACTTGACTTAGGAAGTATACAAATAGATCCGCTCCTGGTTATGTTCACAACTGCGATAAACACAATGCAGCTCCAACTGCGATTTAAATCTCTACTTAAAAGTTGAACTTGAATTGTAGCTTGGCTTAGATCTTTCATGCTGCTTTTAACTTGGAAATTGAACTCATGCATGTGCCACTAATGACTTGAAAATGTGATATGCAGCAGCATCCTATTGCAACATATCCTTCTTTACATGGTATGATAATAGTTCCTTGCGTGAGATGGTACTTATTAGTTGTTTTTGCATAATTTTGTTTCTAAAAAGCTTGTACCCAAGAAGGGTAACTGTAGTATCTCTGTTAATTTAAGCTATGTTGTTTCAATTTTTCATTTTTGCTTGAAGTATTTGTATTCGATACTTGTACCCGTCTCATCTCTTAACATAGATATGAGAATATGATCATTTAAAGACCTTCCATGTACACAGGGGTGAGCATTTGCTCGAGTCGACTAAAAAAATGAGTTAAACGATTCCTATGTTATAACTTAAACTTTATGTGATTTTTTAGGGGAGAATTGTTCGAGTTTTTGTTCAAATTTAATTGTAAATAATTATAATGTTATGATACTTGTTGGTTAAAATTTAAACGACTTTCTATAACCATATACGATATACATTTATAAAACTTGGGGGAGAACCGAATATACTTGTAAATGCCTTTTTCCCCTTGCAAATAGCCTCTTGATTAAAATTTGGTAATCCGAATATTTTATGATGCAAGAAGTTATGTTACTTACAAAATAGTTTTTCATAATTACCGACTACTAGTTGGTCTAGTGGATTAGAAATTATTTTTTAAGTAAAGCCAGCCAGATGTTTATATCTAATTTTGGTGTTATGAATGTAATAAATTAGATTGGAAGAGTCTCTCCTATTAAGCTTTTATATTATTTGATCTAGATTAGTCGACTAATGAGTCCGAAATAGAAGAATATACCAAAAAAATAGTTTTTCATAATTGACATAAATTATCACGTTTAATGGTCATCTTGTATTTAAAACCCTTAAAGATTCTAATGAAATTATTCAAATTTTATGGCCTGAATTCGAATAAAACCAAAAGCTAAAGGCCGTGGATGAAATTTACTGTTTAATTTTCCTTACGGCTTAAGCAATATAGCGAATATAAAGCAGTTTTCTCCTCTACCTTGTCCTTCTTACTCTCCGCCAGATTTTTGACCTAAAACCCATTTTATAGAGCCTTGAAAACCGCCACAAATCCGCCATGTACGAGGCTACATCATCTCCCCCATTTGGACCCAAACCCAAACAGTTTCTGGACTTTCACTGTAACTTTCTTCTCGACCCCCATCACGACCACCGTAACCGCCACCCCCTCCGTCGTCAACGACTGGCTTTACAGAATCCTTACTAATATACACACTTCCTGCCGCCAGAGGCTCGTCGTAGGCCTCGGCGTTCAATGGAACCGTTACTCTCTCATCGACCCACCTCCAGCGGCCACTCTTCAGCTTTGCATCGGACGCCAATGCTTCATCTTCCAACTCCTGCACGTAGACGCCGTGCCTGTATCTCTCCGTCGCTTCTTGGACGATCCTCGTAACACTTTCGTCAGCGTTTGGAACCATTTTGACCGTGGCAAGCTGTACTGGTTGGACCATGGGCTTTGTGTTTCCAGGCTGGTCGATGCTCATGTCGTTGCTGCTGAGAAATATGGGTTAAGTAGGCAGTTGTCTATGGAGAATTTGGCTCAGATTTTTCTGGGTGCCGATGGTTTCAATAAGCCTGAAAGGATTGGGCTCAGTGCTTGGGATGCTTATTGGCTTTCCGAAGAGCAAGTCCAGTATGCTTGTGCTGATGCTTTTGTTAGCTCTGAGTTGGGGAAGGCCATGGAAGTTTGGGATTGGAATCAGTAAAGCTTGTAAGTGTCTTTTTGCTTCAATGGCTAATCAAGGTTTCATCTTTCTTGAAGATTATATACTTTTTAACACGCTTTCCTTTGCTTCATGGACATGGATTTTAGTATAGCTTTGCAGTGATGTTTGAGTTCTTGTTGTGGTGATTGATGTTCATTTGAAAATGTCTCTGTTTCATTCACCCTGTAGAAAAATACTTGTCTCTGCCATTGATTTTAGTCTTTCTTGTTAGACACTTGTCTTTATCCGAAACTATCCTCGTATTAGAAACTTGAGGCACCCGTGAGGCTAAAATGAGATTGATTTACACAAATTCTTATTAAATTGGTAAGTATTTAAGTTATAATATACACAAATCCTTATTAAATGAGATGGATTTACAATCTACACAAATTCTTTCCAAAATAATAAGAATTTAGGTTATAATATAAGAATTTGTGTTGTTCACAAATTTTTAGTAAGGCAAAATCTACACAAATTCTTAAAAAATGGTAAGAATTTACGTAGTTACACAAATTCTTACCCATTCTTACACAAATTCTTACAAAAATGATAAGAATTTATGTAGTTACACAAATTCTACCTCACCGTAATTTGCCTCATTTTAGAATTTCCCTTATCCGAAACTTGCATCGAGTAATATAGTTCCCATCTAGGATTCTATTCGGAAAGTTTGAGGTTTGAGCTTGAACTTTAGCTCGGCTTAGATCTTTCATGCTAATATTAACTTGGAAATTGAACCTATGCAAGTGCTTGCAAGATAATCTTTCTTTACATGTATTGATAATAGTTCCTATCGAAATCGTGTTGCTTTGATTCTTTATTTTTCTTGAAGTATTAGCGTCAAATACTTGTATTTGGCACATTTCTGACTATAGCTATGAGAATATGACCCTCTTAAAATCATCGGAGTACGCTGTAGAACTTAGGAAAAATTGAATGTACATGTCTTGTATTTAACACCGACACTCGAGTACGAGTAATGAACAGCTTCGTCCATATTGATCTTGCTTTAGACAAGTTGGATCTTAGATCTTCTGCTTGTTTAAATGTATGATAAGAACTTGTTAATTTCTTGTAAATGACTTTACATTATTTTTCTATGAAATAATTAATGATCAACTTTGTATTTGGAATTTGCGGTCTAAATTATGGATTAAAATGCAATAAAAACAAAAAATAAAGGCCGTTGACGAAATTTACCCTTTAATTTTCCTGAGGCAAAGGTTACTTGCAAAGGAAGTCAAGTGTATATCGGCAAAATATTACGTTGTTTTCGTATTTTCCTCTTAAACCCCAGAAGAAAAACGAGAAAAATTATCAGTTTTCCTCAATCTTGTCCTTTTTGGTAATCCGAATATTTTATGATTCAAAAAGTTATAGTACTAATTGGATTAGTGGACTAATGAGTCGGAGATTGATGTTAATATAAAAAAATGTTTTTCATAATTGCCATCAATGCTAATTGATATAAATTTGCTCTATTCAAGGTTTTTAGTTTAATTTTCTTTTGTCAAATTAGCACCTAAACTTGATAAGTTGTTCAAATATATTTAGGGTTGATTTGATCAAATTTGTTAAACTTAAAGGTCAATTTGTTCTAAAAACAAATTTTGGGGCGGATTTTTACTAAATTTATCAAGCTCAAGGGTCATTTTGTGTTCAAAGCCATTAAAGATTCAAATGAAATTATTCAAAGTTCATGGGCTGAATTCGAATAAAACCAAAAGCTGAAGGCCATGGATGGAATTTACTCTTTAATCCTCCTTACGCGATGATAGTCTGAATATAAAATAGGTTTCACCTCAATCATGTCCTTGTTAATCTCTGCCAGATTTTCGACCTAAAACCCATTTGATAGAGCCTTGAAAACCTCCCCAAATCCGCCATGAACGACGGCTACATCACCATCTCCTCCCATTTCGACCCAAACCCAAACAGTTTCAGGACTTTCACTGTAACTTTTTTTTCGACCACCATTACCACCACCGTAACCGCCACCCTTTCCGTCGTCCGCGACTGGCTTTACAGAGTCCTTCGTACCCACAGTTGCCGCTGCCACAAGCTCGTCGTTGGCCTCGGCGTCCAATGGAACCCTTTCTCTTCCGACCACCCACCTCCAGCGGCCACCCTTCAGCTTTGAATCGGACGCCAATGCCTAATCTTCCAACTCCTGCATGCGGACGCCGTGCCTTTATCTCTCCGTCGCTTCTTGGAAGATCCTCGTAATACTTTCTTCGGTGTTTGGAACCACAGTGACCGTGACAAGCTGTATTGGTCGAACCACGAGCTCTCTGTCTCCCGGCTGGTCGATGCTCGCGATGTTGCTGCTGCGAGATATGGGTTAAGTAGGCAGTTGTCTATGCAGAATTTGGCTCAGCATTTTTTGGGTGCTGGTGGTGTTAAGAAGCCGGAAAGGATTGGGGCCAGTGCTTGGGATGCTCATTGGCTTTCTTCAGAGCAAGTCCAGTATGCTTGTGTTGATGCTTATGTTAGCTTTGAGTTGGGGAAGACAATGGAAGTTTGGGATTGGGATGAGTTCGAACACGAGTACGAAGACGGGGATGAGTTCGAAGTAGAGTTTGAGTTCGAGGATGAGTACGACGAGTACGAAGACGGGGACGAGGATGAAGACAGTGATGAGTATGGAGGGTTTTAAGTGTCTTTTGCTTCATGGACATGGATTTTAATATAGCTTTGCAGTGGTGTTTAAGTCCTTGTCATGGTGATTGGTGATCTTTTGAAAATGTCTCTGTTTCGGTCACCCTATAGTGTAAGTTCAGCTCTAGCCTCTATGTGAATGTGATGCTAGTGAACCATACAATTATGGAGACTGATACTTCTATCTGCCACTAATCTTAATCCGAAACTTTACTTGTGTTTGACACTTATACTCGTATTAGACACTTACGTTTATCCGAAACTTGCACCGAGTAGTATAGTTTCCATCTAGGATTCTATTGGGAAAGCTGAGGTTAGAACTTGAACTTTAGCTTGGCTTAGATCTTTCAGGCTTATATTAGCTTGGAAATTGAACTTATGCAAGTGCCATGAATGACTTAAAAATGTTATATCATGCATCTAATTGCGATTTGCGAGATATCCTTCTTTACATGTATTTGATAATAGTTTCTAGTGAAATTTATGTTGCTTTGATTCTTCATTTTTCTTGAAGTATTAGTGTCCAATATTTGTATTGGTCACATTTCTGTCCGACCATGTGTCTTAATCGTATCTAACACTTGCACGGTCGCACCCGAGTACGAGTAATGAACATCTTCTTCTGTGGCGATCTTGCTTTACCTAAGTTGGTTCTTGAAGTATTTTTTGGTTGAAATAGGTGCTAAAGTAGGTACTTCACTTGAGTTTAAAACAAGCTAAAAATGAAAGGTAAAATAACAAAAGATGCTCCCAACGTTTGCATGTTTTTTCATCTGGCTCTATATTTTTTTTCAAACAACCCCAACGTTTCAATTTGGTCTAAATATGCTCATGTTGGATGGAAACTGCCAGTCAATTGATTATCATATGCCATGTCAGATTTTTAAAAAAAAATATTTTGTTATACCATTTTTTATGGTGACACGTGGCTGATTATCATGCTGACACATGGTCGAACCGGATGGTGACATGTGATGAATATGATGTTGACACGTCGTAAATATGATGCAGACACGTCATTAAATCTTAACATGTGGTAAGTCCAGTCAACATCAGCCATTGACTGGCAGTTTTCACCCAACATGGGCATATTTAAACTAAATTGAAACGTTAGGGTTGTTTACTAAAAAAAAAGAATGGGGAGCCAAATGACAAAATATGCAAACGTTGGGGGCATCTTTTGTAATTTTACTAAAATAAAATTTTAAACACTTATTTTAACCAAAAAAAATACTTTAGGCACCTATTAAAAAAATAAACATAATTTGAGTACTTATTTTATAGTTAAGACTAAAATAATTAATGATCGAGTTTGTATTCAAAATTTACTGTCTAAACTGTAAAATTCATGATTGTTATTGAAATAATTAATGTTGCTTTTAAGTTCGTTATATGATATTTTCTAAAATAAACTTCCTAATTTAAAATAGGTAAAATGATTTTTTAGGTTCCTTAATTTTTATTAGTTTAGTTATTTTAGCTCTTAAATTGTACTGCATCCTTTTTGACCCTGAGTTTTTTTTTTATCAAGTATGACGGAACAATAGTCATTTTGTTTTTATTATGTTGACAACATTTATTTTATCATTTTTATTGCGTCATCAAAAAATTTTAAAAATTATAAGAAAGTTTGATATAACATATCATTAAAAAAAATAATACTTTTCTATTATTTTCATTTTATTGATAATATGGCAAAAAAACAAAATAGTTAATGTCATAAAAGCATTATTATCGTTTTGTCACATTTGAATCAATTTGATCAAAATAAAAATTTAAAGGCTAAAAAGAATGCAATAAAAGTTTAATGGCAGATGATCGCAATCAGATTTTTGTTCAACTAGTTTAGCATTATTTTTGGAAAATGCAGTGAAAAATACTTTTGAAAAGTATTTTTTAAAAGTATTTTTTGATTTTTAAGTTTGAAATTTAAGTGTTTAGTATTACTATCAGAAAATGCTTTTAAGAAGATAAATGATTATTTTAGACATGATATTGTAAGTTATATATATATAAATGATATTCAAATTTTTTAATTTTATAATAAATAAAATATATCAACTTACATTATTATAAAAATATAAAAATATTTTTATTAATAAATATATTTTTAACAATTGTATGTGTTGCATGAAAATATAATAAATTTAAAATATCTTATTTAAAAAAAATTGACATGAATAAATATATATTATTTTTAAACTAAAAAATAATTATATAATTTTATATTCGTAAAAAAATATAAATTATAAATAAAGACAATAGCAAATGAAAGTTAAAAATTGTAATTTTGCTCCCAAAAGTACTTTTACAAATATAAAAACTAAAAATTTTAATTTTTGCGTTTAAATTGAACTACACTTTTTAAAACCAATTTTTTTTACTAAAAGCTAGCTGTTTAGCATTGCTTCTACCTCGAGAAGTACTTTTGGCCCATAAGATAGCTGTTTCATCCAGTAAGATATTAGGGTGCCATGACCCCTTCAAATTTTGATAAGTTATATTTTAGCCCCTAAAATTTTAAAAAATAATTTTATCATCTAATTTTTTTTAAAAATTACTATTAAACTTTAAAATTTTTAATATTTTTTATTAAATCTCCTCTCATAATTTTGAAATTTCTTATAAAATCTTTCAAAATCAATAAAAATTTCAATTAAACCCTCAAATCTTTTAAAAAGTTTAATTTAAGCCTTTATTTTTTTAAAATTTAAATTGCCCTCAATCTCTTGGACAAAAATTTTCTGTCCCTTTTCGGTATTTCTTTCTATGCTCTAATACTAAAAAATATTAAAAACTTAAATTCTAAGTCCTAAATCTAAATTTTAAATTCTAAACCCTATACCCTACCCCAAATTCTCTAAACTTTAAACTTAAATTTTAGTGTGAAGCATAAATAATGCACCAAAAAAAATACAAGATTTCTATTCCATTTTCTTGCCCCAAATTCCACCGCTATTCATCCAATTAATATTTCCATTGAAAAAGTTTTCTATTGGTTGAAATCTTCGCAATTTGATATATTAATGTTGGAGTCTGATTGTTTCGAAGCCATTAATCATATAGTCTCTTGTATAATTAATAGGAGTATTTAAGAGATTGAAACGTTAATAGTTAGTCCCTACTCTAATCAATATTTAAGAGTTTTGTCATTTTTCTTCTTGGTTCGTTATCATTATTATTTTTTATGATTAATAAAGGGAAAACGTTATTATAACTTTATTAAAACCCTCCTTAAACTTAAATAGAAAAAAAGAGTACCCTGATAATAAATACAAGTGAATTGCAAAGCGTTCAAATCTGCATTCAGCAGTAACAACACCTCATTAGGCAAAGACTCAAAAAACCAACTACCCAAAGGCTTACCACGGACAAAGCGTGCTAAACCATACCGCATTCGCTTCACGTCAAATATGAGAAACACGTACCTCCCAACATCGAGCCAACGATTCCTTGATTTGAAAAACAAGGCCACTATCCCCAAAACGAAAAAACCACCTTTAAGAATCTGAACCACATAACGATTATCGCACTCCAAAGTAACTTGACAAAACCCCAAACGCCACACATAGGACAATATATCATGAACAACCCACAGTTCCGCGACAATTACCGAACAACTACCTAAGCTTCGTGAGAAGCCAAAGATCCATTCCCCATCGCTACCCTGGATAACACCACCCGCAGCTGCCATGGCCAAATGACCCCCAACTGCGCCATCCGAGTTGGCTTTCACCCAACCAATCGAAGGTCGAGACCAACCTGGCACCACACTCAACGTTGAAGCAATCGAAGTACCCTCAGCTGCAACAATTTTTGCACAAAAAACACTGGCAATAAGTCACAACATCACTAAAACTGTGCGCGTTATCATTATTCTTTCATTTAGTAATATTAATAACAATAAATTTTAAAATAAAATTACGATAATTCTTGTTTTAATGAGCGATTTGATTAGTTCGGTCATTAAAATCGATAATCCAAATCTTAATTCAAATTATTTACCTTGATAACAAAGTCAAAAATATTAGCATACTAGTACATAATAACTGCTAAACATGCACTTAAACCATAACTACGTTGGTCATTTTTAATTTTACTGTCGAGTTAAGTCAAATCGAGCCAAACAAAAACGAACTCCATTAATTAACAACACGGCAATTCTTCTGAACCTGGCCATCGGTCCCAGTTGCTACACCAAAGCTTCTCATTTTCAACATCAAATTCTTGAAGTCGTCGAAGAATGCCAAAGGGTCTTTGGCATAGGAGAGTACTAGCTTTCGAGTTTGATAATTGTCGGTGACGAGCGTCTGGTCGGACGGCAACAATCCCTCTCTAGAGAGAAGGTTAATGTTATACTGTTGCCGAACGTCGCAGAGCTGACCGGATCGAGTTGTGCAAGCCTCGAGTTCTCGTTTGTTTGCGAGCACAATTGCTGCAGGTTTTGAAGGAAATTGAGGTTAATATACGGACCATTCGAGCCTTGAAGTCGCGCACTAAATGTCGAACATCAAGCCATTCCCGTCGTGTGTGCTCCTGTAACAACGCCAATGGCAACGGTTTAAACATTTGAGACATAATACGAGGTGCATTGTAAGACAAAAAATACATTACCAGAAAGCACAATCATGTCACTGAATGACAATCCAACGTTTCGGAACTTGGCGACAGAGTATTGGTACAGTTGAATTTGGGCCTAGAATGTTGTTTGTTGCTGCTTCTTTGCTACCTCCCATGTTGTCTTTTCTCCCCATTTCCACTTTCCAACTTGGACCTCTTGACTGCAATTCCAAAATACTCGAATATGTGTTAGATACATATGTCTGATATGAATATATTCAATTTTTAAAAAGTTCTCATGATCTGAATTATCGACACATACTTCAAGAAAATTAGAATGAAAAATGTCAAATTGTGGTTTTAGTCCCTCTACTTTATATAAGGATCAAAATAGTAATTTGACCGAAAACAAAGCGGTAGTGCATGCATGTACTCACTATAACAACAGAGTCTCTAGCAACAGTTGCAAGAATATCAACACAACTGCACAAGAGATAGTTTGAGGTGAGGACAAACGGATTCAAGCTTCGATTTGATAGCGTCGGCCGTCGATGACTTCGAATCCCCTCAGGGAATTCAAGTTTGGCGGTGCTGTTTTCTTGCCAACGAAATCCTCGGTATCATCCAACAACACTGAACCATCACACCCCTGCAAAAAAACAATATCCAACACCAATCACACACACACACACATATTTATACTATTGGTAGCATGAGTCACACACACACACACACAAGCATATTTATACTATTGGTAGCATGAGTCACACAACACACACACACACATTTATACTATTGGTAGCATGAGTCACACACACATATTTATACTATTGGTAGCATGAGTCACACACACACACATATATTTATACTATTGGTAACATGAGTCACACACACACACATCACACACACACATATATATATATATTTATACTATTGGTAGCATGAGTCAAAAGAGTGACTTGCATTAACAAAGCAATCATGGAAATAGAGACGAATTAAGGAAGCCGCCATTCTAGAGTCTTGGGAAACTGCATTTTCGACGAAAGAGAAGATGATGGATTCCGCCTCCAGGAAGCTATTTTTATACAAGTAAATCTGCAAAACACACACACACACACACACACGACGAATTAAGGAAGCCGCCATTCTAGAGTCTTGGGAAACTGCATTTTCGACGAAAGAGAAGATGATGGATTCCGCCTCCAGCAGCTATTTTTATACAAGTCAATCTGCAAAACACGCACATGCACATGCACACGCGCGCGTGGTCATGTCTTGAATTAATGCACAAGCAGTCAAGCAACACACACGTGTGGTCATGTCTTGAATTAATACACAAGAAGTCAAGCAATGGAATGGGTAAGTTTGTGTGTTTGGTCCTGTCTTGTTAAATGTTGGCTTGTATTCTAACGGGAGTGACCCAATAGTAATTAAAACTTTAATTAAGTAATTTAATTGTAATTTTTAATAATTGAATGATTTAGTTGTAATTTTATTAATAATTGTGTGACCTTTAATGTAGTTTATCCAATTTTGTAAGTCAAGTAATACAAAAAGTTACGTGTTTAGAGCATTAGTTGTAAAATTGATGTTTTAGAATGATTTGATTAGGAAAAAAATTGTATAGATTAATGTAGATTCCTCGATACATGTGTTTTATTAAAAAGACTTAGTAATTAAATCAGTAGACCTTTAAGATATATACTTGGGCGTCATTGAAGGGTTTTTAGTCTTGCCACTTATAAACATCTTAAGAAATTTTGGTCACTTATTCAATTTATTTTTATCTTACATACGCTTATATTTATTATAAATGAATAAATTACCAAATTTAGATTTCTAGATCTGCCCCTTCATATGCTGCTGTGCATATCGGAATTTTGAAGAATTTCTGCCATTTTTTTTGTACTTTTGAAGTATTGGGCTTTGAAATGAACCCGGAGAAGTTAACAGAGAATCTCTTGTTTCAAGCCTCATAATGTCCACAAGCAGTGTGGCTTATCTTAGGTCTAAGGAAATATAGAAAACAGCTCATTCCCATTATGTGTCACAATATATATATATATATATATGGGCGTGGTTCAAAGATTTAGGGGTATTGTACAATTTATTAAAAATGATCTTTTAATTTTAAAAAATAAATGTTTTCAACTTGATGTGTGCATTGTATGCTGACTTTTGAATAAAAAATGAGTATATTGTCGTAGGGGTGAGCAAAACTCAATTCGAATAAAAAACCGAATTATTCGACTCGAGGCAAAAAAACCGACTCATTTTGGCTCAACTCGTAATTTTAAAAACTCGAGTCGAAAAAATTTCAAATAAAGTTTGAGTTATGAAATGGAAATTCGAGTAACTCAAAATTTTTAGTAATTAGTTGATCAGTTTTTATATTCGAGTCGAGTCTGTCAATTCTGCATGATATATTATGTAGATCACATGTGAAAATATGAAGAAATATATATGCATGTCATATATGCATATAAAAAGTCACTAAAACTAGAATCAATATGTCCAAATTCAAGCCCTAAGTATATGCATATAGAAATATATATGTGCACCGCTACGTATATGCATATAGAAATATATATGATGAAATATATATGTACAATTAAATTTGTACAGAAACTCGACTCGATTCGACTTGACTCGAAGTTTACACTAACCTTAAATTCTAAACACTAACCTTAAATTCTAAACCTTACAACCTAAACCCCTAAACCTTAAACCCTAAACTAAAACCCTAAAACTAAAAGACATGTGTAAACTAAAGTTTACACGGCCTGTGTATCAAAGTTTTTTTCTTTAATATATCAAATATCTATAACAAAATTTATTAAAATATTAATTTTATATAAATATAAAAGTAAATTAAATATGTACGATCATATATTACTATTTTAAAAAAATTAAATAAGATTATAACAAGATAAAAACATGTGACTTATTGAATTTAGAATTTTATAAAAAAATCATAAGTATCACTTTACAACTCAAGACAGCATCTAAGTGCTCAAAATTCAAAAAGACAACTCAAATTTATTCTTCTGATATATTTGTTTTTTTTCTTTTGAATTGGATGAGATGTTCAACCTCATCTACATATACATACACCCACATATATATATATATATATATATCAAACCAATAACTTTTAAATTGTTATAATAATAACAATGTCAATTAAGTCAAGGTTCAGTTAATTTTATATTAATTTTATAATTTGCATGGAAGTATTTGAGTCTAATTATTATTGGCCTCAAATAGGAGCGTTTTAAACCTAAAATTTAGTTCAATTGACAATTGTATGTGGTGATATTCGAATCACAATAATTATAATTTTTTATTTTTTAATTCTCAGATTGTGGTTTTTTTGGCACCTATACAAAGTACGAGAGTTTTTCCTTTTCTTTCTAGTTTGATTGATTATATTGGTTAGACTAGAAAGTTGCTTCTTCTTTTTTCTTAGGAAACAAACAAGACTAAGCTTTCTATCTTTTCAACTTTCCAGCAATGTCTGAGCAAAACCCTATTGAGCCCACCAATTAAGGAAGTGCTCATAAGCACGAGGCAAAAGGAAAACTTAGATATAAAAAGAGAATCCTATCCCTTCTTCCTTGTGACGTTGAGTAAACTAGTGACCAACCTATGTTTACAAGGGGATCCACAAATCTATGATATTTTTACAATTTTGTTTATAATTTTTAATCTTAATATTTTAGTAATTTAAACATTATATTAGTTAATATGATTGTATTTTTCAAATAGTAAAAATTTTGAACTGATATTTTTTTGAATGAAAAATCTAAACAGAATTTCATTAATCGAAAGGAATGATTGCAAAGCATAAACACACTTTAAATCATGAATATCCATGGAGATAAAGTTACAAGAAAATCAAAACTGTGAAGGAATCAACTAAACGTATTCCTTCCTTAGAAAACTTGTTATGTCTTTCAAATGAAAATTCAACAAAGATATACTTTAGTTAGATAGCTCCATGAATCAAGCATTCTTTCCTCTACGAGTTCTTGACACATTGGCTATCCACCACGAGAGAATCAGAAAAATAATAGACCGTTGATCATTTTGTAACTTGAAACGCTCGATAATACTTGTTATTTGAACCAAGATATTTTTTTAATCGTACTAATCCAAAGTGTTGCCTTTATTAATATGACTTTGTTTGGTATGACAGATAGAAATGAAAATAATCTAACGGTTAAGCTACAAAGTAGAAAAAAAAGACTATGAATCTTAAAAAGTTACATTTATATCAATTGTTTACAATATTTAATATTAAAATAGTTATATATATATATATATATATGAACAACCTCTACAGTAAGTAGTTAAAAGCTCTCAGTATTGTTGAGGGAGTAGTTATAGACACCGAACATGAGCCATAAAACAAATATAAAACATAGAAAACCCTGACTATCCAATTCCTTGAGCTGAAACGTTGTCTATACACAATACATACATTACACATCCATATACATCCACATGTATATGGAAAATGCTAGTGCGTACATAACTTATTTCCAACAAGAATATATGCATATGAAATATTCTTTTAAATGATATCCTAAGGAATGCATGAAAATAGAATTGTTCGAATGCGTGCAAATAGAATTGTTCTGTTGCCATTTGTATTCAGAAAGTTAATTCTATTTGTAACTCCACTTTGAATACAATATCTTTATATGTATGACCATACACATACGTGCATACAATCCTAAAGAGACAATGTACACTAATCCTATTTTGGGAAGGAAAAGAAAAGTCTTAGGATATAAAAACGGTGACGTTGCACATCCTATCAAACATGTATTTTGAAAAGAGTGTGATAGTTCTGTGACAAATAGTATTGGAACGACCTTTTGACTGTCTGATTTCAAGTCAAGCGCCCTAAAGTGGGGTAGACATGGTAAACAATTGTGACAGTGGCCCATTACGAGGGCAGATGACTTGTAAGATCACGAGTTTGAGTCGAAAAAATATCTTTGAGATGAAGATAATGGTCCGTAACAATATGTACTTAGCAAGTGTTGAAAAGAAGCATTTCGACGGAGTTAGTAAGGAAACAATAGGGTATAGTGTCCCAAATTTTTTTTTGGTCTAACGGCAGTCTTAACCTCTACTACTATAGAAACTTGTTAAATTAAGTTATCATTCTCCCAAAATTTGAAATGAATATTTATTTGATCTTTGTTAGTTTAGAAGTTTGGTGATTTTATTCCGTTTATCGTTTAATCTTAACTTCGTATCTGATTATGACAATGATATACGACGAAAAATTTATCATAGTTACCTTCTAATATCTAAGAGATTATAGCACTTTATCCATTTCTTTGCTAAGATGTTCATATTCCATCATTTATCGGCCTCTATCTCTTCTCTGATAATTAGCTTGAAAAGAAAACAAAAAAAGCAATAAAAACCCAATATTTCCATGGTTTAATACTCTCTAAATACAAAGAATAGACACAAGAAAAATCTGATAATTTTACAAAGATGATTAATTAAACATATGAAAAAACCAGAGAATTAACCTTGATTAACAAGTTAGAAAACTACATACCAGTGCTAATTAAACACACAACTAATTAAACCCCAATTTGTTTTCTACTGATCTTCATTTGCCTCTCTCCTCACCGGTGTGGGAACAATGTCTTGAAGAAGCCCATGGTCTCTAAGTGTTAAAGCTGAAGAATTTGGATTGTTAAAACGTGGTTTGTCTTGAAAAAGGCTATTAAACGAGGGTTGATGGTTCAAGTTTGAGCTTTTTGTGGTATATATATAGGGTTGTAATTGTTGCGGCTGCTGCTGGTGGTGGTGTAGGTACTGAGGTTGAGGAATAGCGAAAGACGGCGAGGCGAAACTCGATGAATCGATGGCAAAACCGATGGTTCCACGAGGCATTATCGGACACGGATGCGTATGCTGGCCTTCGTACGTCGTGAAAACGGTGGCCGGGTCTTCGGACGATCTCTCGACTCTCTTCTTCACCCCACAGCCTGCAGTAGTGCAACGATAATAGCTCCTGTTTTTTTCCCAATCATATATTAAAATCCCACAACAACAAAAAGTTGTACTAAAGTTATCTTTTTTCATGATTTGAAAACTTGGTATACAAGGAACATATTCAGAAATGATAATACTACTAATTAAACCAAAAGTGGATCATAAGATTTGGATTAGATTTTGATACACCCACACACATATATATGTGTGTGTATATATATACATACCTGGGATAAGGGCTGTTCTTCACAGCTTTTTGACCATACTTTCTCCATCTATAGCCATCATCTAAGTGATCGATTTCACTCTTGGTCATGAAGGCAAATCTCGGTTCCCTTTGCCTTTTCTGATTCTTCTTTTTGTGTTTTAACCTAAACCCATTCAAATTTTACTTAAGAAACCAGAAAAAACAAGCAAAATAGTGTATATATACATATGTATATGTATATGTATATGTATATGTATATGTATATGTATATGTATGTATATAAGTTATAAACCATGGCTTAAAAAAGATGGAAAAAGCTTACGGTTTCTTTGTCTTGTCTGCATCATCATGATCCCCAGCTTTGTTCTGCTCATCATTTGCGGTTACTTCATTGGAGGAAGAAGAGATGGAAGAGGAGTTTGGTGTTGCGGGGTTGTTCAAGACCTCGGAAGATTCCAGCACGGTGGAAGCCGCCGGCGACAAGAGGCTTCCCTGGTGGAGGTTCTGCTGCTGGTGGTGGTTAGTGTTGTTGTTAGTGTCGAGCTTGTTTGATAATACATCGTCGTGGTGGTGGAACACTGCTGCTAGCTCAGCCGACGATGGTGGTGGAAGAATCGGAGGGTGGTTAAAAGAATCGAATAAAGAAGGAGCGACAAAATCTTGATGGATACCGAGCAAATCCATGAAACCTAATGACCCCCACCACTTATCACCACCACCGCCAGTCGCTTCACAAGATGATGCTCCCGCCGTGTCAAAGATGCTTCCACCACCGCCGCCGCCAGAGACTGATGGCGGAATCTGGTCGGGAAATCTCATACTCACCGTGGGATTCTCTTGCTTCTTCTCCATACAATTTATTCACATATTCTTTCTCCTTTCGGTTGAACTGAAAAAGAATAAAGAGAGAATGGGGAGTGTTTTCTCAAGTGTGAAATGTGAATTGATTTTCTCTTTCTTGGAATTTGGACTACAGCTTGGATTTTTGTTTTCCTGGGGGGAAGAACGTGACCGACATTTGCCGGTTAATTATGGACAAGGTACGTGTTGAAACTAAGAGACAGACGGTATTGAGGGCATTTATTGATTTCGGGCCGCCCTCTTGTTGTTTGGGTCCACTTCTTGCGTACGCGTATTGTTAACCGGTTTAACCGGTCGCGTGTGTGGACGGGCCTATATATCTGTTCTAGTTCTTTTCGCGGTTCGTCTTTTTAACTTTTTAAATTTTAAAATAATTAAGATTAGATTTTGTCACATTAATCCTGAAGACGAATGAAACTATTTCATGGGAATAATATATTTATTGATTTAAATCAAAAGTGTAGGAAAAATATTTAATTATAAATCTATTGATCTTATTTTGATCTCTTCGGTAATGATTTCAAATTTTATATAAAAAGAAAAATTATAATTTAATATAAAAATATTAAACTAAATTAGTACCCGATCAACCTATAACATATATGATGAGTCTATCACGCTCGACCAACACTGCTAAATACCACAAACGCTGAACATATTTAAACATTATTTAATTGATTAATAAAAATTAAATACCTCAAAGACTCAACATATAATTATATATTATTTAAAATAAAATTTTAATTAAATTATTTATATATATATATATTATATATTTTTTAATTTTTTTATCAACCCTAATCAATTTAAAAAATAAAAAACCTTAAACCTTAAACCCTAAAATTGAAACCCTAAGTTCTACATCATACACCAAAACCCTAAACCCTAAACTATACACTTTAAACCCTAAACTATAAACCTATTGTTTGAATTTAGGGTTTATGGTTTATGGTTTTAGGTTTTGAGTTTAGAGTTTATGGTTTAAGGTTTTGTATTTATGGATTATGGTTTATGGAGGGTTTAGGGTTTTAAGTTTCGGGTTTAGGTTTCAAGTTTCGGCTTCGAGTTTCGGGTTTTTATTTTTTAAATTGACTAAGGTTGGAATTTGATCCAATAATTTAAAAAAGATAAAAAATATTATACATATGAAAAATAATTTAATTAAAATTTTTAATTATATGTTGAGTCATTGAGATTTTTAATCTTTATTAATCAATCTAATCATGTTCAACGTTAGTGATGTTCAATGGTGTTCGTCGAACGTCATAGAATTTTCCTACCATATAACATTAACTTAATCAATATAAACAAATTTAATACAAATGACTCAAGTAGGGATGGTCATTTAAATCAAATTCGACAGGTTTCGACTTGATCGAACTCATTAAAATAATTAATATATATATATATATATATTTGGGCTGGGTTTTGTAGAGAATAATATCAAGTTGAGTTCGGGTGAAAAATATGACATGATTTGTATAATTTTCCTTTATATATTTAAAATAATTGTTATAATAGTGTTCTCTTTATTTTTTTTCCAAATAGCTCCCTCTTTTGTCATTATTTTCTATATAATTCGGGCTGTTTGCTATAACGTTTCTCTTTATATATTATTTCATGGGTTATTATACCATACACTGGCAGTAGAAATATTTTGTTTTCACAAGCGCCTTGATGTTAGGAGTTAGGAATGTAGTTTAGGGTTCACAGTTTAGGAGTTTAGGTTTATGTGCTTAGAATTTAGGGATTGTAATTTGAATTTAGAGTTTAAGGGTTATAGGTAAAAACCTAAATCCCTACCATATTACCCTAAAACCTAAACCCTAACCTCTAAATGCTAAACCCTAAATTCTAACTGCATACTATAAATTCTAAGCCCCTAAACCTAAACCCCTAAATTATAAACCCTAAATTAGATCCCTAACCCTTAAAATTAGGGAGCTCGTGGAAACAATATGTTTCATCGTCATTGCATTATATATTTTCCCTTATTCAATTAGCTCTTTATTTTATTGAATAAAAAATAAATATTCTCCCTTTATAATTATGTTGAGTTGGGTTGTATCGGATCGGACCGATGAAATTTTTTTATCTTAAAACTCATATCGGATTCAAATCAACCAAAATATTCGACCCGGGTCAACCAATGACCATCACTATATCCACGTATACGGAAAATGAAATTCATATTCATTACACAGAAACGATTTGGAAAATTCTGAAATAAGAACATAAATTGAAAGGTTAATTTAAGATCAAAGTCAAAATAAACGTAGTAATTAAGTAGAAAGATTATAAATTCAAGTAAAATTTATAATCTCTCCGTACTACCAAATTTGTTGAGTGTTAAATTTTTTAGGTCATATCTTTTTTATCTTTAACTCTTTATTACTTTAAATTTATTATTGATATAAGTAAGAAGAAAATACGTTTTAAAAACCGTCAATGAAGTAGTTTAAAATATATTTTATAAAATTAATTAATTAATATATTTAAAATAATTATAGTCAAAGTTAAAAAAGCGACTTTTAAAAAGTTAATAGTAAATAAATTTAGTAGGACGGATAAAATAATAAACTAAAAATCTTTAACGTGATTGTTAGGAAATTGTAATAATTTACGTAATTAGATAATATTTTACGTAATCTGACAATTACAAATTATAATTTACGTGATTTAATAATCTTTCACATTATTAACCTTAAATTAACCTAATTTAGAAGCTTTTGTCTCACCATTTTCATCATTATATTTATGTGACTTTCTGGAAAAAAGACCCTAATATTATCTTTTTATTTTTTTTCTCCAAAATATGATACCACCCACATTATTTCTTAAAATATTATTGTTTTTACAGTAAAATGAAGTCGGATACATTACAATCTGACTTTGAACAGTAAAATCTATTTTTATGATTAAAAAATTGAAGTTGGAGGCATTACAATCCGACTTTAAACAGTGTTTTATACTAAAGTTGGATTTGTCACCGTCTTCAACATTTTTAATTTAAAAAATAGGTTCAACAGTGGATGAACAGTAAAGTCGAATTCTTTTACCACGACTTTACTCATACTGTAACAAATGCTATACATTAGGAAATAATCTAACAAGTATTATATTTTTTTTTTGGGGGGGGGGGGGGAATCCAACTGCCTTATTTAGGTAATTTCGCCTGACTTTCTTCTCTCTTTTTATTTTTATTTTCGGCCAACAATTAATTTGAGCTTTAATCACAATTCATTGATTTATGACGGTTGAAGCGCATTCTCTTAATGAAAAAAAAAAAACTCTAAATTACACATGTCCATGGTGGGTGGTTTATCCAATCCAATAGGGTTGCTCTGACCTAAATTTAATTTAAATAATTTAAAAATATCTAAAATTAATTGTATTAGAATATATATAATAATATTAATATAATAAGAGATATGATCCATTTACACATAATATAAAATTTATAATTTTACACGTTTTTTAGATCATTGGATGGGTGAAATTGATGGCTGAGATTAACTTCTTATTTTTTTCCAAATGATAATCTTCACATAACTCATTGTTTAATCTCAGATATCTATTTCACTCATCCAACGATTTAAAAAAACGTGTAAAAATTAAAAACTCTCATATTTTGTAATTGGATCTTAACAGGTGAAATATAATTTCAACATTTCAATATATAAAGAATTAAATGACTATTGTAACGGTTCAAAAGATATTCAAACATGAGTACGATAATTCGACCCAACCGAACCGTGGACAATCTAATTCAAATTTCATGATTAAGATTTTTAATTTTATTTATTTATTTTTGTTTTATGTGTGATAAAGAAAATTTAGTCCCTCAATTTTTTTTATAAATTTATATTAAACATTACAATTTTTAATTTATTTAATTAAATTCTCTAAAATTATAATTTGGTCCTTCAATCTTTTTGGTATAATGACAATGTAGGCCCTAATAAATTCAAATATTTGTTAAATTGGACATTATTTCTCAATTTTTAATTTAAATACTTCATAAACTCATATATTTTAAAATTTAATAATTTAACTTTTTTTTATATTCAATCGTGATTCCGTCTCTGATAAAATTATCATCTAAACATTGAGATTTTGAATTAATTAATTAATTAGAATCTTTATGAAAGATTTTGTTCAGTCATTTGAGAATCATTTCCTAGAAAGACAAGAGGAAAAGATAAATCTATGAAACTTTCCCACTCTTTAGCCCCCCATGTGCAGCATAATATAGACTCCTGCATACTACTAATATATATTATTATTAAGCGTTCGATTAATCGGTGATTATAATACTAATTAGAAATTATTTATTATGTTGTTTTCAATAAATTAAATAATTTATTTATTGCATTTAAAAAATACTTTTACTATTAGTTGTTAATATTTTAAAACTTATTTTCAATAATAAAAATTGATCGTATGATACTTTGTTATCTTTCATGTATGTTTTATAGTTCATGTTCAATGCTCGTGACTACTCTTTGCAACAATGTCTTCTCGAATGTTTAAATTTAGAATCTCTCAAGGGTAATTAAGCGTTATACGGTATGGTTTAATTTTTTTAATAGTTTATGGTTTTCAACATTTTTTATTTTTCTATATTAATTTTGAGTTTTCGAAAATTTGTAATTTACTTTGATAAAATAGTTTTATTTTATGATTTTTAAGTGAAAATTTAAAGTTTGCTTTATAAACATTTCTTTAAAAAAATCACGTAAATAAAAATAAATAATAATTTAGTTCGAATCAAATAACTATAATTTTTAAATTTATGAATAATAAAACATCCAAACAATACAGTTCGAATTGATTTTTGTTTAATCGATTTTTGTTGCTCAACCCTAATGATAATGTAATGTACCTTTTTACTCTACCATGAGTACATTTTTATTATATGTGTTTGCTTATTACCATTTCAAATTTTCAATACAATGCAGCAAATCAACAACCATTTTCAAAACAAATACTCAAAACGGTAAGAATTCAGAAAAAAAAATGTAAGAGAACTTTATAAATTTTCTAATTTTTTTTTGTTTTTTGTTTTTCTAAATTTTCACGCGCAGACGCACACGAGCGCACACATATATATAACGGAGAACTTTATAATCGTTGTTCAATATTCATATTACGAAAAGAAAAGAAAAGAATTCTTTTATTATCATTTAACATATTATTTTTTTACCGGCAAAGAAATTCTTCACATTGTGAACCATGTGAGAGGTGTACTTTTAAAAATAATTAGGTGACATTAGATAATATTATTAGAATATATACTACTGATTACCAATTGATCTAACCAAATAAAACGTTAGCTCTCTAAAATAACAACTCATGAAAATTTTAAATTCTTTTTGTTTAAGTTCCTTAAAAAACGAGCTTATGACGTTAGTGCATGTGAAGCACTATTCGTGTATGTAAATATTCAAAATTAGATCTTACAATACATATATATATATATATATATATATATATATATATATATATATATATATATATATATATATGGAAAAAACTTTGATACACAGGTCGTGTAAACTTTAGTTTACACGTGCCTTTTAGTTTTAGGGGTTAGGGTTTTAGTTTAGGGGTTTAAGTTGTAGGGTTCAGAATTTAAGATCAGTGTTTAGAATTTAGTGTATAGGGTTTAAGGTTTAGGGTTTAGTTTTTTAGAGTTAGGATTAGGAATTTAAGATTTGGGTATTTATAGTGTAAATACACAGATTTGTTACACAGCCTGTGTATCAAAGTTTTACCCTATATATAAAACTAAATTTTGATAATTTCTGCTTTAATATTTAATTAATTTTGTTTAGGATATTTATAAGAAATATATATTTTTAAAAGAGAGATAATATCGGAAGCATAGGGTTTTTGTGACTGGAAATATGTACTGATTTCACGTGCATGTGTTGCGGGGGAGCTTTTAGAAAGGGATTCGTAGAGGAAGGAGAGTGGGGAACAGGTCTATCTACGTGATACGTGGTTTTAATCAATAAAAATTATTAATTTTATTAAATTTTTTTATGTTATATTTTTACCAAGTGAATTTTTATTTAGGAAAAATATAAAATAAAAAATAATAATTTTTATTAATTGAACCATGAATAACGTGACGAATTAAATTTTAAATATAATTTCTCTCGATACATCGAATACCGACCGGGAAAAAAGACAAAGGAGGATAATAAATGTTGAGTTAATGTTGACCATTGGTTCCAAAAGTCTAATCTAAACGTTACTATAATATGAGCCACCATGTCCACGTTACGACCTGGTCAAAAGGTCAAAAGCTTTTTGAAATATTATTAATAAACAACAATAAATATATAATTTTGTATTTTTAAAGTTTTATAACTTCACCCTTTAATTTTTCAATATTATTACTTAAAAAATCACACCTTTTAACATAAAATTTTACATACGTCGATAAATAAATAGTTTGATTCATAAAATATATGATAATTATTTAATACACCGACAGTGAAATTTTTTAGTTTCTACAAGCACCATAATTTTAGGGTTTAGGGACTCAATTTAGAGTGTAAGATTTATGTTTAGTAGTTTAGAATTTAGTGATTGTGAATAGAATTTAGGGTTTAGGGTTAAAATTTAGGATTTACATGTTAAAACCTAAATCTTCACCATATTACCCTAAAATCTAAACCTTAAGACCTAACACTAACCCCTAAATTCTAAACCACTATACCTAAACCCATAAACCCTACACCTAAACTAAATCTCTAAACTCTAAAACTATGGTGCTTGTAAAAATTAAAAGTTTTCACAAATAGTGTAATAGATATAAATCCTAAAATATATAGCATGATTCATAAAATATGGATTCAAGACTCGGTTCATGTCGATAAAATGAATAGTTTGATTTTTTAAACATATTTATGAATGAAACAATGAACTTTAACTGGATAAGTTTTTGTGGACAGGATGAAGGATGCAGTACCAATATTAATTTATGATTGATCTTTAATTTAAAGTTGATCAATAATATTAATGGCTTAGATGTAGATAATGGACCATGATTTAGTGGGGGAAAGGTAGTGTCCATAACCCATGATGGTAGCCTTTTATAATCTCCTACAAACCCCTATGAATTTAAATATGATCTCAACTATGCAAAAATTGAATAAAAAAAGGACATCCTATGTTTTATCAAAAACTACAATCAATCAATTCGATCATCACAGTTTTTATAGCTTGATGATTGGTGTGGTGGGTCATGTGTGTAATTTCAAATTTTCATCATAAAAAGTCAAAGGTTATTGTACACGGATGGATCGAATGGGTGTTATAAAAAATTATATCCTCTAGAAATTTTAAATTCTCATATGTTTTTTTAAAAAATCCTTTGTATTTTATATTAATGATTTAATTATACACCCTTTGAAAATTTCAAACTCCTATATAGTTTTACTAAATATAATATTTCACGTCTCTAACTTAAAATCATGTGTTCGTCCTTGTTGTTCGCTTAAACACATTTAGATCCATGACCATCATAATATTACAAATTTTTTTTTATTTTTTGTTTTATTAAGTTGTAATATATATATATATTAATTTCGTTATTGTGCTTTATGATTCTTTTCTCCACCCATGAACTACCAAACCATAGTTTGGATTCATTATTTGGTTTTAGAATATATTAATTTAAAATTTGATTAAATAAATATTAAAAACCAAAACTAATCTTGAATTTACAATAATTTTCTTCATGTGTCATGATTCTGATTCTAGATTAATGTTGACATCATTATCCCACTAATGAAGGTTGTAAGGGAAAACTCCTTCCTCTTGATTACATATTATTTAAATAAAAAGTTAGATTCTAGAAAAAAAATAATTAATATACATTGAACGTACGTATTTACATTCAAATATTAATATGTATCGATATTGATATAATTTTAAAATATAGTAATATGTAGGGGTCGGTATCATCGGTACCATCACTTATTCCTTGGTTGATTTTAATTATTTCCTTAATTTAATCACAAGAGTAGTTTAGTATAAAACTATATATTATTACAATCACTTAGTTTTGGATGAAACTAATCTATATGATAACATTGATTGAATGATTTTTTGAACTTATTATATGCTCCACTTATATTATTTTATTATTAAATATTATTATTAATTGGTCTCTATCTATATTTATGTAATAAAGACTAGACTAAATAGTCAACCCAACAACTTGAATTAGACATCCACAAGAGTCTTGCTTATATTTAGATTTTAGACCAAGTCAATAATTAATATATAGAGGAACGAGGATCATGATGATTCGCCCCAGACAAGGCCGTCTCGGATATTTTCGGGGCCTTATGCGAAAATTCAAAAATGAAATTTTATAGAATGAAAGCATATTCCAATACTTTAAATAATTAATTTAATATTTTATCAATTTGGACCGAGTACTGTAGAGATCATTATAAGGGCGACCCTCTTAACCCAATTTGCTCCATTCACAACGTTAGGATTCGAACATCTGACCTTGCTTAAGGGATCTAGTGTCTCATCTCTCTTGACCAATTGATTGTTGGAAATTATTTTTATTATTAGATTAATTAATTAATTTAATAAATTTAAAAAATAAAATAATTATTTTGTCACATCCCTAAAATCGGCCTAGTCGGAATTTGGTTCTAGTGATCGGAAATTTTGTATTGGATATGCTCGGAAATGTAATCTCTCAATCCTTGTACCCAATTTTGTAGCAATGAAGTTAGTTGAACTTGATTTCAGTGGTGTAGACATTTTTTGTAAGAAATTCAAAGCTGAAAATGTTGATTTTGAGCTAGGCATATCGATACGGTTGAACCTGTATAGACACAGTTTGAACTAGGCGTTTCGATACAATAATACCTATATCGGTAAGACCTAACTACCATAACGAACTTGCCTGTTTTAGCTTAGCTGTATCGACACGGCCCTAAGGTGTATCGATACGGGTCCCATGTTCGAAGCTGTTTTAATAGCCAAATTGAAAGAAGTGGAAAGTAAGGTGCTGAGTCACCTATTTGCTTGCCTTTCCTCACGTGAAAGTGATCAGAAAGGATGACTTAAGTTATCAAATTGTCAATTGAAAAAATGGTTTCTTAATGGGTTAAGTAAAACCCTTGCTTGGAGGAAACCCCCTATTGGCTCATTAGGAGGTGGGGAAATCATTAGGGAGTTGGTCACTTAAAATGAATAGGAAAGGTGTTCTCTTCCTTGTTTTGAAACTCCCCGAAAGCAAAACTCAATTCTTGTCTTCCACCAAGCTAGCACCACCATTGTTATCTACAACCTCAAGCTCAAGCACACACCTCCCATATTGACCTCTCTAAGCTTAAGCTTTCTTTGATCCAATAATCCCATGTTGACCTCTCTAAGCTTAAGCTTTCTTTGATCCAATAATCCCATAACAAAGCTATCGATCGGATCAAGTGTTGAAGGAAAACAATCTATCATCTTCAATCAAGTCTAGAAGCAAAGGAATTGAAATCCGGGAATCCTAAAAGCTTCCGTGAACTAGGTGAGTGTAGTTGTGTCAAGATATAGGCGAGGAGCCATCCCGTTGCATTCATTTTGTGGTTACGATTGCATTTGTTAAGGGCTCAAGTAGAGCAAACATGTGTGTGGGTGTTATTGGTAAGCAATGTAAGTCTTCATATTGCTTTAACATGTCTACGAGCATATGTATGCCATCTGATATGTTGTGATCATGCTATGATATGATATCCGATATGATATGGTTATGCTATGATATGAATTTGGAGCTAAGGCTCAATTTATGATTTGATATGGTATGGCCTACGGGCACAATGGTAAGTTTGATGATGATATGTGTAACCTTGGACACTTATGGACATTGGATACAATTGGCATGCCATAGAGTTATTTGAGCTCACCAAGTAAGGGATTGGACTACGGTCCGGGGCCACGACCTATATGTATGGTAAGATAAGGTTAGTTTGTGTAAGTGATATATTTTCTGGAGCTACGGCTTAAGACTACGACCTATTTTTGATATGTGTGGTGTACAGGGGAATCCGCGTATCCATTGGTTACCATGTCCAAGGAAATGATATGTTTATAAGATTTATAATTGCTACATGGAATCATGACTATTGATTTGAACATGATCTTATATGATTGATGCTATATAAATTGTTAACCAAGCATGCCTATATGTCATCCATGTATCTGATAAATTTATTATGCATTTTTTATGACTACCTCACCAGGCTATGTAAGCCTAACATTCGTGTGTCTCATGCATTTTAGGATCTTGAAGTATTCCGGGCTTCGATCGTGTCGTTGCGGTTGCAAATCACTTCCACTAATCATATGTATGCTTAACTTTTGCTTTGAACTCCTAGTAAGGTGGCATATGGCTCAAACAAGTCATGTTTGGTTATTTTGATATGTGTATGATAGCCTAATAGTGTATAAGTAATAAATGTGAAAGTTGGTATGTTTTGAATTGGTAAAACTAGTCAAAATGAGCTTAAAGGCACCAAAAGGTAAAATCCTAGTAAATGAATTTGAAATGCCCTAAAATTTTGTATGCTATTAAAAATATGGATATTAGACTTGCTGGTAAATTTTGGTTAAGTTTGGATAACGTTCAACAGGTCAAATTGATTAAAAACCAGCTAAAATCTGTCATTATAAGGCAGACGTATCGGTAAGGGTAATGGTGTATCGATACGGCCTTGCATAATTGGACTAAGTAAAACAGGGCATATCGATACGAAAAAGGGGGTGTATCGATACGGATTTGGACAGTAAGGTCTGAAAATTAAATTGTATCGATACGGCCTTAGGCTGTACCGAAACGGGTCAACCTTAGTCAATGCGTATCGATACGGGCTTAGGGGTATCGATACCGTCTTGTTACTCTTGAACCAGGAATTTGGGAAATCAGCTTAGCGTACTGATACGGTCTTAGGCGTACTGGTACGGAGTCAGATAATTCTGTTAAAAGTCTTAAATTACAGTTTTAAACAGTTTACGAATTGGTCACTAAGTTTTAAATGGCCTAATTGGATAGGTAAACGATCTCCGCTAGTAACGAAACTTCACAGGTTAATGATTGGTAGGTTTAATTGTAGTTTAGTAAAAAGAAATTCTGATAAGAACCTCTAATCTGTAAGATTTACGATTTAGTCCCTAAGTTTGAAAAAGGTTAAAATTGACCCTAAACTGAGTAAGCCATTAATAAATTAGTTCGGCAAGTCTTAAAAGAGACTAATAAGACATTCCGAACAATATTTCGAATGTGATTAAACTTCTGATCTCTTAATCAATTTTCGAAAACACTTTCCGACCCGATTCTCTACTAGGCCGGGAAGGGGGTGTTACATATTTTTTTAGAGGCCCTAGACTGATTGGGGGCCCTGAGCGCTAACTCACTGTGCTCCCCTATCAGCCAACCCTGGCCCCAGGCCATACTTTGGCAGCCACCTTCGAAACTTTCAAAAGATCAACGATCTTTGCCCGAGAGTTCAGTGCTTTAGCATTCCGCAACGCTTCCTTAATCGCAGCCACAAAGGGATCATCATTATATCAGAAGTTTAAGCATCTAAACGGTTTAAGCCCTCAATTCTTTCTCTTATCAGCCAATAAAATCGTGTTGTGATCCGATAGGGATTTGTCTAAAACCTACTGAATAATATTAGGATAGATAGCGGCGAAATCAGTAGACATAAAAAACGGTCAAGTCGAACAAATGTTGGGGGATTGCGGTTGACGTAAAACGACCCCCAATGAGAGGGAGATCAATCAGTCCCATTTCAAAAAATGAAAGAATTGAATAAAACCACAGTCGATTGATTCCAGGAGAACCCAATTTTCTCATCAGCATTCTAGCAAGCCTTGAAATCCCCCCGATACACCAAGGAATCTTCCATTGACAAAGAAACGCAGATAGTTCACCAAAAAAGCTTCCTTTTCCGCTTCTGCTGAAGGGTCATAGACATTAAGAATACCACATTTCAAATTCTTGGAGGGAATTATTCCAATTGTAGCGATGAATCTTTGAGAAATTACTAAGTTTGAGACCTGAAAAAATTCCTTGTGCCACATACTTAATAACCCTCCTGCCGATCCCACTGCTGGAGAGACTGGGACTTCGATATTGTCTCCATACCACAACTTCCGAATATGATTAGCACCCAAATTTTCCAGCTTCGTTTCTTGAATCAATGCAAAACCAGGTTGATATTTTCTAATAAACCCTTTTACGACTTTAGATTTATCCTGTCTCCTAATGCCCATGATATTCCAAGATAATATCTTCAAATCCATAAACAATAAAATTAATACCCGATTCGTACTACCCTTATAAACCCTTCTTCAACTCATGTTCAAGCTCGCATACCCTATTGAGAGGTATTTATAAAATCTTATCTAAGGTCCTGGTCTGTAGACTTCAATCGGTGATGAACCAGATAGTGGGAGAGTCACAGTTTGCTTTCATTCCGGGTAGACAAATATTGAATTGCTCACTTATCGCAAACGAAGCTATCGATTTCTTGACTAAAAGTGGGGAAAGTGGGGTTGCGTTCAAGATTGATTTTAAGAAGCATACGATATCGTATCTTGGGACTTTTTAATGCGTATGATGAAGGAATGTGGATTTGGGAAAATGTGGTTCTCTTGGATATTAAGATGTATATCGTCGGTATCCATTTTAGTTTTAGTAAACGGCGCGCCTGCAGAAAGTTTTCCGATCTCTAGAGGACTGAGGCAAGGATGCTCGCTCTCCCCACTTCTCTTCAATTTGGTCGGGGAGGCACTGAATCTAATGCTTAGGAAGTCGGTGAGCATTGGTTTGTTTTCAGGATTTCTTATTGGGAAATCGGGAGTCCAAGTGGAGATATCCCACCTCCAATTTGTCGATGACCTATTGATTTTTTGTGGGGGCGAGTTGCCGACAAGTGCAAAATGTGAAGAGGATTCTTCGTGTCTTTGAATTAGCTTCTGGCTTGGAGCTAAATATGAAGGATTGGGCGAAGGGTGTTGGTTGTCAAATTGGACAATTCTCTTAAGACTATTTGGGGCTGCCATTAGGAGCGAAGAGGAATTTGATCTCTTTATGTAATCTGATTGTTGATAAATTTATGCGCTATTTCGATGGGTGGAAATCAAAACTTTTGTTTATAGGAGGTCGGCTCACCTTGCTAAAATCAGTTTTATCCAGCTTACTCGCTACTACATGTCGCTTTTGTGAATTCCAGTATCAGTGGAGAATCGACTCAATAGCTTGATGGCAAGGTTCTTGTGGGGTGGGGACACATCAATTTCGAAAATTCATTGGGTTAAGTGGCAGCATGTATGTTTTCATCCATTAATGGGAGGCTTAGGGTTTATAAATTTAGGTTTAACTAACCGTGCTCTACTTGGGAAGTAGGTGTGGCGTTACGGAAATGAACCAGATAGCTATTGGAGGAGAGTTATCTCAAGTTTGGTGCTGAGTGTAGAGTCGAATCTGATTGTGCCCATTTCATCTTCCAAAAATTCCTTTTGGGTTTGGAAAGGAATTATTAACTTATTCTACAAGGAGGACGATTTTGGGCAGTTACGTAGGAGTAATTCAGCAATACGAGTTGAATATGATAAAGCTACTCAGTTCTGGTCAGAACGATAGCTCGGTGCTGGTTTGTTAAAATATTTATTTCCTCGAATCTTTGCGTTGGTCGTGAACAAAGAAGGATATGTTGCTGATTTTGGAGAAAAAGTAGGAAATCGTTGGAATTGGAATATTATGCTCCAAAGACCTTTATTTGATTGGGAAATTGAGCAATGGGAGGCATTCATGGGCTAGCATAATCAATTCTCCTCCAGTTCGATTGATCATGATTGGCTTCGATGGGTGGGTACTAGCGATGGCGTTTTCTCGGTAAAATCATTGTAGGTTTTGATGGGGAGCGTTCATTGTTTTGTAGTTTCTGGGAGTAGAATGTGTGGCTCGATATCGCCCCACCTAAGGTTGAAGTGTTTGTCTGGAGAGTTATGCGTGGGCGTGTGCTGGTAAAGGTAGAACTAGCTAAGAGGGGAGTTGTATCAAATGATAATGAATTGTGTCTCTTGTGTAAATCTTCCCCGGAATCCATTGCTCATTTATTCTTCAGCTACAGTGTTTCTTGGCAGCTTTGGTCGTATTTCTGCCAATTGGTGGGGGTGGTGTTGGCTCTCCCTGAGAAGCCAAGGATTTCTAGGCCCTAAGGGAGGAGCTGGTTTTCGGTGCGAACTTATCATGGTGGAAGTTGCTTCCTTTCTCCATTCTTTGGACAATATGGCTTGGAAGAAATGGCATATGCTTCAATTCTAAAATGGTGGATGTGAAGCAATTACCGTTCTTGGTTAAGTATGGACTTGTGCAGTGGATTAAAGCTAAATTCCCTGGTGATTGGGTGTCATTGTAAGATCTTGTGGTTGATCCGTCCTTGGCTAAATTGTGTCGTATGAAAGTGTCGAGAGCTAATCCTCATCCTGTTTGGATTCCCCCTTTGATTGGTTATCTCAAGTTTAATGTCAATGGGGCTATTTCCTCGGATGGGTTGCATGGTGGGATTGAAGTCTTATTAAGGGGGTCGATGGTTAAGTTCTCACCCAATCTCCCTACCCCGTGGCTCGGGTCCTCCAGCCTTGCTTGAGTTACAAGCGGTCGAGCAGGGGGTGTGCATTTTTCTCTCTTCTAGGAGGTGTAAAGATCATCAGGTTATAATTGAAACGGATTGTAAACTGGTTGTAGACTAGATCTCGGAAGCTGCTGCTACTCCAAGTATTGTTGCTGATTTGATTAATTTTTTTTATCGATGTTGGGTCACACCGGTACACCCTATGGCGCAGCGAAAAAATTATCTGACGATTACCGCTAGAGATCCATGTACGAGGAACGCATCGGGGTGAATAAGGGCGAAGAATTACTTGTTTAAAATCTTGAATTTTGAATTTGGAAGAGACAGATATCTATTCACGATTCCACGATGTCTATTTCTAAGCCGCAACGATAACGCTCCGACCTCTATGTAGTTCACCCAGTTGAAACGAGCATATAAACTATCTAACCTATATAGAGGGTTTTTTCAAAAAGCATTAATGATTGTTAGATCTCTTATGTCTTTATATAACATTTGAAATCCTAAATAAACTCATATTAAGATTTCAATAAATATATTAATATATAATCCTAATTTAACTTAATTAGGATTTCAATATATATATATATATATATTAAATATATATAATCTCAATTTAACTTAATTAATATTTCAATATATATTATATATATAATCCTAATTCAACTAATTAGGATTTTAATATATATAGTCCCAATTTAACTTTAATTAGGATTTCAATATATATATTAATTTAAAACGAATTATATTATTTATATATTAAAAGATTCATAATTATAATAATTATTTTCTTTTAATATTTATCCAATAGTTAAATTATATATATCAAATATATATTAATTTAACTAAATTCGTGTACAACAAATTTATACATATATAATTCATTTAATATATTCTTATTTCAACCATGGGTGTGACCCTGTAGGTTCATGTAACGTTAGTAGTAAATATTAGAATATTTATAATATTACAAACAATGAGTGACATCTAGCAATATGTCATTGTCGCCTAAGTTACAAGAAATCATGATTCGACATAACCTTTTCTTGATTAACTTTTTTTCATGTATTACATCATTTTGTCATTTATATCTAGATTTGACACAAGTTATAGAATAGTCACACTTGTATAGTCCATCTAGTATTTCTTGATATCTTGAGTAGACTATTATAAACGAATAACTATGATATCTCATATCAACTTATTCGAGCATGGCCATGCATTTCTAGTCTAACTCAATCAAGTGGCCTACGATATTACTCCTATTATGTAGGAGGGACAAATCCTATCTTGATCAACCATATCCCACTACATAGATTGTGACATATCCAATATCAGTCTTTATAAAGTAGTTAGATACGACACACATTTGATTGTATCAAAATATATCACTCACGATGTTGAAATAATAATGATCTTAAATCTAAGAATCATACATGTAGTTATCACTATGAGAGATGTTGTGATTGTCACATGATAATTCAAGAAACATGCTCACAACGGGTCAGTCGAGTATGTTGTTCTCTAACACATTATGTATTGATTTTGACATCTCCGTGTCAATGATAACACTTTGTCATCAATTAACTACATATTAGTCTTAATGCATTATTATTGTTCATGCCCACAATAATACTCGACTAAGGAAATTTAAGAATAATCATATTATTCTAAAGACTTTATTATAATCCAGTTTACGCACGTAAAATTATAACTGAAAATAATAATAGAAATGCCTCTTTATGAATAAACAAGGTAAAAAAACAAATATCATTAATCATCTTATGATTGATCTTTGGGCATACTCTAACAATCTTCCACTAGCATTTGTTTTTACCTTGTTTATTCATGACTTAGTGTGATATTATAATTCAGTCGAATATGTTGTTTTTACCTTGTTCATGACCAATCACTCATGTATCCAATATCAAGTGACTTAGTGAGACGATCAAGCTTCTATTGCATCAGAGGCTTTGTCAGTATATCGACAATGCTATCATCTATTGGTACTCCACATATTTCCCCATCTCCTTGATCTATGATTTCTCGAATGAGATGGTAACACCTAAGTATGTGTTTGGATCGTTGGTGAGATTTAGGTTTTTTTACTTGTGCGATGCCTCTGTTGTTATCACACCGTAGATCTATAGCATTCAAAATGCTCGGCACAACCCCTAGTTTAGATATGAACTTCTTGATCATAACACCCTTTTTTGCAACATCGCATGCTAAAATATACTCGGCTTTTATTGTAGAATCATCTATTGTATCTTACTTTGAACCTTTCCAGCTCACAACGCCTCTATTAAGGCAGAACATAAAATCCGATTGCGATCGTGAATCATCATTATCGGTTTGAAAGCTGGCATCGGTATAACCTTTTATACTTAGCTCTTCCTCACACATATATATAAGGAATGTATCCTTAGTTCTTCTTAAGTAATTAAGGATGTTTTTAACTGCGACCTAGTGACCTTCACTAGGATCTACATGGTATCGACTTGATATACTTTAAAATGTATGATACATTTGGACGAGTACATAGCATGACATACATGATAGATCTAATTTCTAAAGCAGATTGAATCTTACTCGTGCGCTATCTTTCTTGAGGTGTTGAAAAATTTCATGTCTCATAAGTAATAACCCCCTTTTGGATTCTTTCATACTGAATCTTTTCAGTACTTCTTCTATGTATGTATTTTGACTCAGTCCTAGGAGTCGACTTGATCTATCTCTATAGATCTTGACTCCTAATATGTATGTTGCCTCACCCAAGTCTTTCATGGAAAAACATTTTCCTAACCAAGTTTTTACAGACTGTAAGATTGGTATGTCATTTCCTATTATTAGTATGTCATCGACATACAATTCCAAGAATATGATAGTGCTCCCACTAATTTTCTTGAAAATACATGACTCTTTTTCATTTTTGATAAAATCAAACTCTTTGATTGCATCGATAAAACGAAGATTCCAACTTCAAGAAGCTTGCTTTAATCCATAAATAAACCTTTGTAGCTTGCATATTTTTCGGCATCTTTTGGATCGAAAAAACCTTCAGTTTGTGTCATGTACAAATCCTCATCTAGTTTTCCATTAAGGAAAGCGGTTTTAACATCCATTTGACATATATCATAGTCATGAAATGCAGCTATCGCAAGTAAGACGAGGATGGATTTAAACATAGCAATAGGTGAAAATGTTTTATCATAGTCTATACCATAAATTTGAAGAAAACCTTTAGCGACTAATCGCCCTTTGTATGTTTATATATTACCATCCATATCGATTTTCTTTTTGAAACCCCATTTGCACCCTATGGGCTTAACCACTTCAGGTAGGTCAACTAAGGTTCAAACTTGGTTTTTTTACATGGAATCCATCTCGAATTTCGTGGCCCCTAGCCATTTCTCAAAGTTTAGGCCCGTCACAGCTTCTTGATAAGTCATAGGCTCATCTTGATCCATGAAGAGAACGTCACTATGCAATGTGACAAGAAATTCATATTTCTCAGGCGCATTGCATTCTCTCAAAGATCTTCGCAGTGGTTGTGTTTTTAAAACTGTTGAATGTTCCTCAACGACTTGTGAAACTTGTTGTTGTTCAATTCCTTGTTCAATGATATGTGGTTGATCTCGAATTTCATTGAGTTCAATATTTCTCCTGATTCCTTTGCGGAAAACAAATTCTCTTTCTAGGAATATTATTGTTCGAGCAACAAAAAAAAGTTGTTCCCAGTAGGTTGTAGAAATAATATCCTTTAGTTTCTTTAGGATAACCCATAAAATTACATTTATAAGATTTGAGTTCGAGCTTTTTAGACATCTTATGTTTAACATAAGCTTCGTATCCCCAAATTTTCATAAAAATATACTAGGACATTTCCCAGTCCATTTCTCATATGGTGTCTTTTGAACTAATTTTGATGGACCACGATTTAGCGTGAAAGCAATTATTTTTAGCACATGTCCCCAAAAAGAAATTGGAAGATCAGAGTGACTCATCTTTGATCTAACCATATCTAACAATGTTTGATTTCTTCTTTTCGAAAACTCCATTCCATTGTAGAGTACAAGGAGGTGTGAGACAAACCCATATTTCTTAAGAAGGTCACAAAACTCTAAGCTTAAGTATTCTCCTCGATCTGATCAAAGAGCCTTAATGCTTTTTCCTAGTTGGTTTTGTACTTTATTTTTAAATTCCTTGAACTTTTCAATGGCTTCAGATTTATGATGCATTAGGTAAATGTACCCATATCTACTGAAGTCATCTATGAAAGTAATGAAACCCTCTTTTGGCTTGTGTATTCATTGGTCCACATACATCACTATGTATTAAACCCAATAAATCACTTGCTCGCTCACTTTTACCATTAAAAGGAGCTTTGGTCATATTTCCCAATAAGTAAGGTTCGCATACATCAAGTTGTTCGAAAACAAATGAATCCAAAAATCCATCTTAATGAAGTTTTGAAATGGGGTTTCCACTTATGTTACCCAAGTGACAATGCCAAAGATGAGTTTGATTAGAGTCATTTGTTTTTTTTATCTTTTTGTATTTATGTTGTAAATGGAATTCTCTTGATTCAAAATATAAAGGCCATTTATTAATTGTGTCACACCATAGAAAACATTATCGAGATAAAAGGACAACAGTTATTCTTAATAATCATCTCAAAACCAATCTTGTCTAAACAAGAAATCAAAATGATGTTTTTAGTCAAACTAAACACAAAATAACAATCCTCTAAACATAAATTAAGTCCACTGGGCAACAATAAAGTATATGTTCCTATAGTTAATGTAACAACTATTGCTCCATTACCAACCTGTAGGTCCACCTCTCATCTTCTCAGATTTCTACTCTTTTGTAGTCATTATACAAATGTACAAATATGAGAACCACAACCAGTATCCAATACCCAAGAAGTAGGCGTTGATAAATTAATATCAATAACAAAAATATTCGAGGCGGGCGTTCTGCTTTCATTTGCCTTTTTTAACTTTTTCAAGATAAATGGAGCAGTTCCTTTTACAATGACATGTCTTATTACAATGGAAACATTTTCCTTCTAGTAACCAGTCAAGGTAGTTTACGCCGTTCAACTTGTCATTCTCAAGGACCGATCGCAATGATAACAAATTTTTATTTGTCATAATAAGTCTACAACAATAAAATATAAATTTTGAGTACGTTTACCATGTTTTCTTATAAAAAAGACTTTATACTCTCACTATTTTTATTAAAATTAATAACCCTCAAATATTAATGTTGAAAATACTTTTTGTAAAGATTTTCTAGTGGGTAAGGATTCAAATTTCACATCCTCTTAAGTCAGCTTTGGCTTTTCTCTTAAGATTATGCTCTATCTAGGTAAGCAACACTTGTTAATTACATCTCACGCAACTCTTTCATTTGGTGAACAACTCGTGTTCATAATCATCTTATGATTATTCAAATAACTAACCTTTAGGTTTCTAATCATATTAGAGTAACCTAGTTAATTCTTTAACCAATGTTACAACCAACGAATATCACTTTCTTATTCTTCGCGTTTGGCCAAGATAGATACAAGTACCTCGCTTTAGTAGAACCTATATTGTATCGATCTAGACTTTAACGAGGGTTAACATTGGGAAGCAATATAAGACTTAATATTTTATTGAGGAGTTTTGTGAATATTATCTCACTATTTAACATTTGATCTTATCAATTAGCTAGCATGCATCTCATACATTCATTTTATCACATACATGAAAAATAGTAAATATGAATGCAATAGTTATAACCCATATCCTAAAGTGGCCCCTCCTAAGCCAATGGGAGAACCAAATTATTCTAAGGATAAAAACACTTCTCAAGCATCTTTCTGTCGGCCCACACTTCTGTTCCTTTGGTCCATGCTTTTTCGTTTAGATTACAATTTCAAAAACTCGTTTTATATACAAGGAAGTAAGATGAGAAGAGAATTACAATAGAAGTAGAGAAAGGCACGACATGTAAGCCATATTTATAAATGTGCTATTGGGCTATAACCATGCATTCCAAACACCATGCATAACAAACATAATGACGCAGTTTGTTATTGAGGTTTTACCAAATTGTTCCTACGTATGGGTCAAGCCCCTTGCGGGGTTTCGGCGGCCATACAGCCGCTGGCTGGGTTGTCGCTGCCCGGTCAGCGACAGAGAAATTTTAAAAGATTGGCATATTAATTTCTATGTAAAAATCTCACGATTTGATAATTTTTATCAATATTATCATGTTTTTCAAGATTTTAAAATCCACGAGGTTTTTACTGAAACAACTCTTGTTACTTTCCCGCACGAAATCTATAGACTAACCATTAGTCTAATATATAACTATAATATGCGTATGTTAACACTTAACATATAAAACCCTAAAACTCAATATTGAATATGTTAACAAATAACATATAATATTTCAAACCTTATCGCCAAAGATCCTGATGATTAACTCTTAATCATCGATCTTAGGAACATTTTTTAACAGGATTAACGGATTGACCATGATTGAATAGATTTGCTCGTACAAATATCATATATTCGCTAAATAAATCAAAAAATAGCATGTATCTCATACAATTACATCACCCAAGTAATTAAAACCCAAATCTGTATCGTACAAGTGGCTTTGATACAACTGTTAGGTTACAACATCACACTTCATGGCGCAGCAAAAAATTATCTAACGATTACCACCAGAGATCTATGTACGAGGAACGAATCGGGGTGAATAAGGGTGAAGAATTACCGATTTAAAATCTGAAAATTTGAATTTGGAGGAGATAAGTATCTGATCACGATTCCACGATGTCGATTCCTAAGTCGCAACGATAACGCTCCGACCTCTATGTAGTTCATCCAGTTGAAACGAGCATATAAAACTCTCTAAACTATTTAAAAGGTTTTTTTTTCAAAAAGTACTAATGATTGCTAGATCTCTCATGCCTTTATATAACCTTTGAAATCCTAATTCAACTCATATTAGGATTTCAATATATATATTAATATATATAATCCTAATTTAACTACAATATATATTAAATATATAAAATCTCAATTCAACTTAATTAGAATTTCAATGTATATATTAAATATATATAATCTCAATTTAAATTTAATTAGGATTTCAATATATATATATTAAATATATAATCCCAATTTAACTTAATTAGGATTTTAATATATATTAATATATATAATCCTAATTAGGATTATAATATATATATATATATATATTAATATATATAATCCCAATTTAACTTTAATTAAGATTTCAATATATATATTAATTTAAATCGAATTATATTATGTATATATTAAAAGAGTCATAATTACAATAATTATTTTCTTTTAATATTTATCCAATAGTTAAATTATATATATCAAATATATATTAATTTAACTAAATTCGTGTACAACAAATTTATACATATATAATTCGTTTAATATATTCTCATTTCAACCATGGGTGTGACCCTGTAGGTTCATGTAACGTTAGTAGTAAATATTAGAATATTTCTAATATTACAAACAATGAGTGATATCTAGCAATATGTCATTGTCGCCTAAGTTACAAGAAATCATGATTCGACGTAACCTTTTCTTGATTAACTTTTTTTCATGTATTACATCCTTTTGTCCTTTATATCTAGATTGGACATAAGTTATGGAACAATCACACTTGTATGATATCTTGAGTAGACTATTATAAATGAATAACTATGATATCTCATATCAACTTATTCGAGCATGACCATGCATTTCTAGTCTCACCCAATTAATTGGCCTACGATATTACTCCTATTATGTAGGAGGGACAAATACTATCTTGATCAACCATATCTCACTACATAGATTGTGGCATATCCAATACCAGTCTTTATAAAGTAGTCAGTTACGACACACATTTGACTATATCAAAATATGTCACTCACGATATTGAAATAATGATGATCTTAAGTCTGGGGATCATATATGTAGTTATCCGTATGAGCAATGTTGTGACTGTCATATAATAATCCAACAAACATGCTCATAGCAGGTCAGTCGAGTATGTTGTTCTCTAACACATACTTATGTATTGATTTTGACATCTCCATGTCAATGACAGCACTTTGTCATCAATCAACTACATATTAGTCTTAATGTATTATTGTTGTTCATGCCCACAATAATATTCGACTAAAGAAATTTAAGAATAACCATATTATTCTAAAGACTTTATTATAATTTAGTTTATTTACACACGCAGAATTATAACTGAAAATAATAATAGCAATGCCTCTTTATGAATAAACAAGGTAAAAACTAATAACATTAATCATCTTATGATTGGTCTTTAGGCATACTCTAACCATCGATACGATCAGGTTGCGTTGATGGTTGGTGCGTTTCATTCCCCGTTCGTGCAACTTCGAGGCGAATGGGTTGGCTAAAGCTGACATTGGTAAAACTGGTGGGTAAGTGTTAAGTCTGGATTGCGAAGACATTATTTAGTAGGTCTTAGGCTTTCATATGGGGTGTTGGTTTTGGGGTTAGTTCCTTGTTTGTAGTGGCTATTTGGAAATGGTCATTGTAAAAGGATCTTGTACTTAAATTATTATATAATAAATATAATATGGACATTCTTGTCCCCCTATTTAGGTCTAGAGAGAGATTCTAATGAGGCCTGAGACTTCTCAAAAAAATAATTAATGTATAGCATTTTTTGGGAAACAAATCTCTATTGAAAATTAATACTTAAAAGGATAATTCTATAGTAAATAACATGAACCGTAATATACTACTATTCGTATGTACCGTAATGCACCATAAATTGTTTTAATTAGTTTTGAAATTTTAGGGACCGAAAGTATTATTATCCCCTTTTAGAATAAAATCTTAAAAATAATTTTTATATTACTTTTTCATATTTTCTTTTATTTTTTAATTCAAAAAATAATTAAACTTTTATTACTATAATAATTCCTACATTCACTTTAATTTAAGGGTAAAGTTCACAAATAGTCACTAAATTTTTATCAATTATTCAATTTGGTAACCAAACTTTCAATTGCTTCAATGTTACCATTAAACTTTTAGTTTTGTTTCAATTTGGCCACTGACCCGTTAACAACCATTAAAAGAGTGATGTGGTTGTTAAAATATTTTGTATAATAACACATTTAGTCATCTGCGTTTACACATTCAAACAATTTAGTCATAATCTGAGAGAAATAATAAATTTAACCCTTGTTGTTTCAATTTGACCCTATTTTTAGTTAGAGATAATTTAATATTTTATTTTTATCCCTCAATTATAACTAATATTATCTTATCCCTTTCAAGTCCCAACCATATCCAATCCATCCTTTAATTTACCAGAAGTTCAAATTGCAACATCTAAGTTCAGAATTTGCATAGGAACCGAATAAGAGTAAGCAACACAAAGTCAATCAGAAACACAAATGTAAAAGCCTCTTTTGCATTAAGCAAGTCCTAAAGCTGATAGGGGAAATTGTTAAAAGTTTAGATCAGAATCAACCATTTCCCTATAATAAAATCCATTAGTAGCAGAGTAATCGTGGATTCTATAAATAGAAATTTCCTGATACTCACTAATATTCTATATTCAAGTTAAAATAAATTCCAAAATTTTGAGCCTTACTTTTTCCCAAGCATCATCTGAGCAAATTTAAGCATTTCCACATTAAAAAACCGAAGCTAAAAATAAACAATAAGCTTGCAAAGTTGTTAAAATAAATTCCTAGAAAACATTCCCAATGTTGGCTTTCTGTTGCTTGCTCTTATTCAGTTCCTATGCAAATTCTGAACTTAGATGCTGCAATTTGAACTTCTGGTAAATTAAAGGATGGATTGGGTATGGTTGGGATTGGGAGGGACAATATAACATTAGTTATAATTGAGAGATCAAAATAAAATATTAAATTATCTCTAACTAAAAATAGGGTCAAATTGAAATAATGAGGGTTTAATTTTTTTTTCTTTTGAATTAGGACTAAATTGTTTGAATGTGTAAATGTGGAGGACTAAATGTGTTATTATACAAAATATTTTAACAACCACATCACTCTTTTAACGGTTGTTAATAGGTCAGTAGACAAATTAAAACAAAACTAAAAGTTTAATGGTAACATTGAAGCAATTAGAAGTTTGATTATCAAATTGAATAGTTGATCAAAGTTTAGTGATCATTTGTGAACTTTACCCTTATATTAAAGTGAATGTAGGAATTATTATAGTAATAAAAGTTTAATTATTTTTTGAATAAAAAATAAAATAATATTAAAAATAATATTAAAAATATTTTTAAGATTTTATTCTTAAAAGGGGATAATAACACTTTCGGTCCTTAGGATTTCAAAACTAATTAAAACAGTTAATGGTACATTACGGTATATATGAATAGTGGTATATTGCGGTATATGACATTTACTGTAGAATTATATGTACTTAAACATAGTTGTATACATCTATTTGAATCGATTATAATAGTTAAACCATAATTGGATTAATAATTAGAATGTAAGAAAAACTTTGATACACAAGCTGTGTAAATTTTAGAATATTAGTTGATGATTTAGAAGTTTAGATTGTTGGGTTTAGAATTTAGGATATAAGTTTAGAGTTTAGGGTTTATAGTTTGGGTGAATATTTAATATACTATCAATGTAAAAAATTACACAATCATGCTTATTTTCAAGCTAAAATCTAAAATTTTAACACTAAAACCTAAATTCTAACCATGAACCATAAATTCTAAACCCTACAACCTAAACCTCAACCACTAAACCATAAAATAAAACCCTAAATCTCTGAATAACCATACTTGTGAAAACTTTATTTTGCACCACTAGTGTAGAGGATATTAATCCTTATAGTTTTTCTTATCACAGTCTAGATAATAGCCAACCCACATAATGACATTTAAACTAAAACAAAATTTATGAATAATTATAAAAAATAAAAATTATCTAGCAATAAGTTTCTATGATAAAATAAATTGAGGTTATTATTATTATTATTATAAAAAGCTCAAAGGTCAACGGGTTTTTGCCACGTATGATTATAATGATTAATCATATGTGAGTTTTCTAATTGTAATACTTATTTTTGTTTGGATATAATATTATTATATCTTATTATATTATAATAAAAATAAAATAAAAAAATATAAAAAAGAGGAAAACGTGCAGGTGTGTCACGTGCACCCACGTCACCCCACCATTTGCGTATAAAAGGCGGGTGAGGAGGCTGCCAATGGGGAAACAAGAAAAATTGGCCATGGAATTGCAATTGCAATTGAAAGCAATCCGCGTGGCCCAAGCCTTGGGGCAGTGCCCTTTGAGGCTCGAGAGCAGTACTCTCGTCGGGAAATTATTTTTTAGACTATTTGTTCGATCGAAGGTCTTATTGAGGTCCGTTCGAATAAATTTTTGGGTCATGGCTAGAGAATGTCGAGATCTCGCTAGGGTCGATCGAGATTCTCTGTTCGAGCTTCTAGTAGGGTAAATTATGATCTTTGTCTTTGTATTTATTTTCGGTTTAAATATATAATAATATATATTGATTATGTTTTTGTGGCGTAATATATATTTTGTAAGCCATGTTTGTATGTGTATTTTAGGTTATATGAATTACTTATATGAATAAAATATATTTTTGTCATTAGAATTTCATATTTACTTTTGTTTATACTTTAATTGTTCATACATATAACTATTACATCTAGTGTACGCCCTATTACTCTGGTATTCTATTGGGAGTGACATCCCGGTCTCCGGGTGTCATCTCCTTTGACTGTCGTGAATATCAGGGTAATTTTTAAATTATCATGCATTTTAGAAGTTAAAATTAAATTAACTCGAATTTTGGTTTTCTTGCAAAGACAACACTAAATCAACGCGGTACTAATTTTGGGCGCTGTGGGGGTGCTAATCCTTCCCCACACATAATCGACTCCCGAACCCAAACGTTTAGAATCTCTGTTTATTTTTAATGGTGTCTGGTCTACCAAAGTAGCCGGTAACAACTCCATCACCTTATTTTCACCATTTTTATAATTATTCAAAAAACCCTTATTACACTAATTAGTTTTAGCTCAATTATTGTTTGATTTAATTTAGTCGTTAAGTTTATCATGTAATTTCCGTGTTTATAATGATTAATTCTAATTATATCCGTTTCTGTTATTAAACTAAATTTGGTTAATATTTTTTCAATACATGTAATGATCTGCTCCTATTAAAAAAAATGCCCAAAGAGTTTTGTATATCACGGGGAAATTAATTAACTTGATTTTGTGGTGCGATCAGATCAAGCTAACTTCAAACTAAAAAAAAAAAAATTGAGTTCAACACAAATTTCGAAACTTAAAATTCGATTCTAATTTGATCAAATTTATCGAGACTCAGTTTGATCGAATTTGACTCGATTAATAAAAAATTTAAATTCGAGTTTTTCAATCACAAGAATATAAAATTACTAGTAATATACATATAGACAGAGGCGATGCTTAAAATTTTGAGAATCAATATTTAGTCCTTCAAAAATTTTAATTTAGTTCTTTTAAAAATATTTTAAAAGCTTTGGATATTTTTAATTAGGTTTAAATGAAAAATCAGCCCTTTAATTATTTATTTTTTCTGTTTTTAATACTTAAATTATGGTTTGGACAAAATAAGCCCCTAAATTATTATTTTTGTCATTTTAAGTCCCTAAACTATTTTTTGGTCAAAATAAGTACCTAAATTATGTTATTTTTCTTCTTTTAGTCTCTAAACTATCTATTGGTCAAAAAATCTTTGTGATGTGTCAACATCTTATTAGTCGAAATAATTTTCTTTTGACTTAAATAACTATCGAACTAAAGTGACCAAAAATAATAGTTTAGGGGCTTATTTTGCCCAAACCATAGTTTAGGTACTTAAAACAGAAAAAAGACAAAATTTAAATGCTGTTTTTTTATTTAAGCCTTTTAATTAAGCTCCATTTTTAATTTTTTAAAGTTTTTATTAAATCTTTAAATTTTTAAAAAATTTAAATAGGTCCTTTAATCTGAGTGGCCAACGTCCGCCTCAATATTTAGAATGAGTGAATGAAGTGGGGAGGTGAGAATAGAATGGGAAACGCCCAGCGGGGATTGCGGGAATGGGCAGTTAGCAACGTGAGTCGGAGATTTGTTTGCAATAAATAATAAGATGAAAATGAGGAAGTCAAAGTCAACAATTATGCAGACCAATAAATTAAATAAAAAGTAAAAATAAAAAAAATGGTAACGTTAAAACGCGTCTGTAACACAAAGAGACAAAAACACCTTATATTTATTTAATTAAAAAAATAAATAAATAAAACAAATAAATAAAACCGATTAACATTTGGTCTAGCGAGATGACTTGTCGGATCTTTTATGATCAAAGATAAGAATGTTTGAGTCAAAAAAAAGGTAAGAATGATTATGGGTCGGATTGAGTTTTTAACCGGCTCTAAGATTGAAAGCCACCGTCTTAATCTTACTCGATATTTAGAGATGTCTCAGCCAACCCAAATTTAACTCAAATTTTAAGATAAAACCTCAGGTTCTTGACTCAACTCAAATAAAGAAAATGTTTTTATTAAACAAAATGAGGAGATAATTGAAAATTATAAAGATAAGAGGACATTATAGTAATTATTTTTAAATATAGAGATGAATTTACACTATTATTACGAGTTGGATCCGAGATATTTCACCTTGAATTCAAAACCGACTTAATTTTATTATCCACAAAATTAGCCCCGACTCAAACCCATTGTTTTAAAAAAAATGACCTTGTCAGGTTCGAATAATCTGACAACCTGTAGTCAAAGGTTCAAGTTGGTAAAATCGCTCTATATTAAATCTCTACAGTATATTTAGATTATTCGATTAATAAATTTTTGAACAAGAAAAAAATGCTAGATTATATTCAAAGTGAGAGAGTTTACAAAAGAATCACACTTAAACATTGAAAATTCAATGTGAATAACATAAAACAATAAATTTCAAAGAGTGTGAAAGACATAAAAAATCAAAACTCCTCGCTTTCTAGAAAACCTCTCGCTTTCTAGAAAACTTGCACATATTTCTTTCTGAATAAAATTCGGCAATCAACCTCTTTGAACAGAGCGCTTTATGAAGAAAGTATATCTTTTCGTTACTAGTTCTTGGCATATCGGCAAAATCACAAAAGATGATCATAAGCATTACAGACCACTGATTTTCGCGCTAAGAATGCTCGTTGATACTCGTCATACGAACACTAAACTGCTGAAAAACAGACAACGTTGTCACAAAGACAGGCTAAAACTAAGCAGATGAACAAACTGCCATAAAAGCAGACAAAAAAATTGTAAAAAACAAATGTAATGTGAATCTGTCAAAGCGAAACAAAAAAAAGAAAACAGACTTAAAAATAAGACTTTCATCAATAATGATGAATTTTACTTATATACAAAACTAACAAAATGACCAAAGGTCATCGTCGGCATTAAAGAAAAAATAAAGAAGAATTTTTTTTAAAAATTGCTATAAAATTTTGTTTTAACCGTCACATAGCACTTTTCTAATAACTTTTCCCACTATAATATAAATTATATATTCATGTTTGTATATTGGTTTTGTCTAACCTGTGCCCTAGGCCACATGTTAAGGATCAATAATATTTTAGATTAAATGAAAGATACCCTTTGAAAATTACACCTCATTTAATTAGGCACAAAAAACTTTCTCATTAAATCTTTTATCTAATAATTAAATTTCTTTCTCTCTTATTTTTAAGTGATTTTTCTCTTCTGTTAAAGTGTTTAGGATTTGGGGCTTAAGGTTTAATGTTTTAGAATTTAGAGTTTGGTGGTTTGAGGTTTGTTTTTAGGGTTTATGTTTTAGTGTTTAGGGTTTTAGGTTTTAGAATTTTGGGTTTGGATTTTAGGGTTTGGTGTTTAGGACTTATGGTTTAAGATTTGGGGTTTGAGGTTTAAGGTTTAGAGTTTATGGCTTGAGGTTTGGGGTTTAATATGAGAGATAAATTACTTAATATTCTAGGGTTTGGATTTTAGGGTTTAGGGATTGGATTTTGGGGTTTGTAGTTTTAGAATTTAGGGTTTGTATTTTAGGGTTTAAGGTTTAGGGTTGAGTTTCTAATATTAAGATTTTAGGGTTTAGGGTTTGAGGTTTGGGGTTTAATAGGAGAGACAAATCGCTTAAAAATAAGAGAGAAATTTAATTATTAAATGAAAGATTTAATAAGAAAAAGTTATTTGTATCTAATTAAATGTGGTGTAATTTTTAAAAGGTATCTTTGATTTAATCTAAAATATTAATTCTAAAACCATAAATCATAAACTCTAAACAACAAACTCCAACCCTAAACTCTAACTCTTAAATTCTAAAACCTTAAACCCTTTAATAAGAGAGACAAACCACTTAAAAATAAGAGAGAAAAATTTAATTATTAAATAAAAAATTTAATGAATACATTTTTTATACCTAATTAAATGGGGTAATTTTCAAAAAAAATATTTGTTTTAATTTAAAATATTAATTAATTTTTAACATGTGCCCAGACGCAGGTTAGACAAAGCTTTAAAAAAAATATCACCCTCGCTTTGCGTGCACGTCTCTTTGCCCATTTTAATTTATTTTTCTGGTATTATTCTCTCTCTCTTTTTTTCTTTCTTAAAAAGTAAACAAAATATTATTTTTTTATAGTTTGTTTCGTATGTGTTTGAAACGTATGTTTACCCACTACGTAAGTCTTTTGTCAGTAGGCTTTGTCTGTTTTGTTCTACTTGTATATCAATAAAGAGGGTAAATTACGTGTTTAGTCATTTAGGCTCTGCTCGATAAGGTAAAAAGAAAATTAAAATGATGAAAAATTAAAAAAGTAAAAAGATAAAAATTAATTTTTTCTTTCTTTTGGTGGAATGATGGGAAAATTGAAAAAAAATTATATTTTATTTTCATTCAATACTTGGTACAATTGAAAATTAGAGAGAAAAAAAATAAAACTTTGATAAATTTATAATTTGAACTAACTCACGCCTCTTCCGTATTTTCTTTCCTGTTTTCCTTCCAATTTTAAAATAATTTGTTTTTAGACATGAACATAATAAATGACCATCCCTCTAATTTTTTTTTTTTTACTTTTCTTTCCTACCAAGCTCATTAAAAATTTATTTTCTTTTTCATCCTTTCACTTTTCCACCAAACCAGACAAAATATTTAATATTTAGCGTGTTTCTACTTTGGTCACATAACTATATGTATATTTTTAACTTTATCTTTAAACTTTTAAACTTTGTCCGTTATCGTTCATATCATTAAATTGTTAAATTTTTAACGTCGTTATAATTTCTTGGCAAATTTATGCAACCCCTCCCTAAATTTGCATTCTCAAAACCAAAATTTCACTCTTTTCAATTCACCCGCGCCAGAGTATTTTTTTTTTCAAATGAAAATGACAAAGAGGTCGAGAATGATGATAAAGAATATATCTTTTATTCCACCCTCATCGTGAGGTAGATATTGCATATCTTGGCCAAGAAAATATTAAAAATTTAAATTTAAATTTTGTCGATTTTGAAGAGGTTTCGAAGAAACCGAACTAAAAAGAAAAAAAATCAGAGAAAGATGAGTGTTTAGATACTAGTTAGATCGCAAACCACTGTTGAGGACAATGAAGAATGATGTTGACCATGGGGAATAAGAATTTTATAATTGTAAAAGAGTAGAAATTTTCCATCATTTTGTTAGAAAATGTAAATATTTTTTTTCAAATTTTTTTTATATATTTTTATTAAGAATCTTTGCTTTTGTGGCACACGTTTCCTTTGTCCTTATGACATATTTTTTTTTTTATTTTTTTGTAGTTTGTTTCATTTTTTTATTTTGACGGCATAATTTCAACATACTTAAGCGGTCGTTTGGTGCTCGTCAGAGATCTCCACGGCGCTAATTTCTTATTATGATTCTGTCGGTGGTCATAGAAAGATGTATCCCCACTTGTTTGCCGATGTAATCAAACTTGAGTAGCGAAACAATCTGTATGATAGTTTAGTTCGCTCACCACTCTTTTTTTACCTCGTAAAGCGTCTCGCTTGGATAGAGACAAGGAGATTTAAAAAGGCTTCTGAATTTTGACAATACGCTCATCTCTATGGGAGTATTTACTTTTCTTTGCACCTTTAAATTTTTGTATGAAGTTTTGGTGGACTAGTCTCATTATTCTCCTTTATTAATGTGTTGTATTTATAATATATTTTAATAAAAATTCAGTTATCATTATTGTCAAATATATATATATATGTCTCTCTCACCATTTGACAAATTGCAATAGAAAATCTCCATGTGGGATTATTTGATTTGTAGTATTAAAAATTGGATAAAAACATGCAACATGTGATTCAAGCATCAATGTTGTGTTGTTTTAGTATCGATCAAAACGTTCCATTTTGACCGCGAACTGAAACTATAATATTTCTATTCCGTTTAATTTTAATATATTTCGACAAAAAAAAATATTGACTTGTACCGGTGAATACCGATCGATACAATTTTTTTAAAAAATACCGATGCATAACACATTAACAGGTCTCACAAACCCTTTTATTATCCTCCAACAATAAGTCAAACAAAGACGCATACACATTGTAGCGATGTTCATCTCGCTAAAAAAGTAGTTTATTTTGAAAATATTAAAAATGGTGTCTTCCGCGTGGGATTTTAGAAAAACCATATTTTGTTTTAAAAATAGAGTCGTCACCGGCCACTCAAGGTGGACCGGACACCGTAAAAACCAGAGATTTTAAATTGATGGGTTCGGGAGTCGGTTACGGATGGGGAAGGATTAGCACCCCACACCGCCCAAAATTGATACTTTAATAATTATCGCTTTATTAATATTAGACTTTCCGGATTAAAGTGACGATTAAATTAAGATTCGATTATATGCGCGAGTAAATTTTAAAGGCCCCGTTATTCGAGAGTAAACGCCCAACCACTATCACTACGCCTGATACTGGCCCCGTTTACACTCGAATAAAAAGGCACCTCATTGACATTTATATATTCGTTATGTAACTCAAAATATGACAACCATAAATAAACACAATACGATAAAAATATAGATAAATACTAACATAATAAAATACTAATCTAACGCATAAAAACAAACCCGACATAAATAAATTGCTACTCTAAAATATACAAACATAAATATTAATCTAACACATAAAATACGATAACAATAACAATAATAATAACAATAATAACAATGACAATGATGATACTAATGCTAATGTGAATGCATAGATCATATTAAATTGCATGGAACAATATAAAATATGTCATGAAACTAGATGTTAATGATTAAAAATGCATGGATTAAATATGGCATGAATGATACACATTAATGGACTAAACTGAAGATGATGCAAAATATAGGAGAAAAACGGAAATAAACAGGAATAAAAAACTAAAAATTAAAAATGCATGGAAGGTGACCAAATTGAAATAAAAAAGAAAATAAGATGCGAAAATTAAAGTGAAAATAGGACGGAAATAGAGGCGGGACGAAGGGCCAGAGACTAAAAGGGGGATTATCCCCTGGACATGAGTGAAAGCGGGAAAGGAGACGGAGGACCTCTTATGTAATTAGACTATTTGCCAAAAACGCGGATCCTCCCCGGGTTAACGGGTCACCGCGAGTCGGGCACGCTAAAACGGTGCCGTTTTGGTTAAGTCTGGTTTAAAACTGATATGGGTTATTATTTTTCTGGGTTAAAACAATTTTAGGGTTATAGAAAACCTAATAATTTCCACCCTTCAGCCCTCATTTTCTCTCAACCTCGACGGCGGCGGTGCAACAAAGGAGCACCACGCTCGGCCTCCTCTTGCACGCCGTTCACCGGCGGCGAGGCTTCACGGCGGGCACACAGCAGCTTCAGGTAAGGTTCGAAACTTTCTTCCTTCTTTTAGATCGAAAAAAAAAATAATAAAACAAAGTTTTGATTTCAAAACTAGAAAACCGTTTTTGTTCTTATTCGATTTGAAACCAAAAACGATGAAGATTTTTTTTTGTTCTAAAATTTTTGGATTTTATTCCATTCAAAACTCTTACAAAGTTTCCTTTCTACCATTTTTTTTGAATCCCAGCCCCCCACTCAAATCTGATTCATGGGGCTTTATATCCCTAAAATAAAACTAACAACTTTCCCTCTATTTTAATTGTCTATAGATCTGTCGTGTGGATGAAGCCAGATTTTGTGGGTATGGGTATGAAATAAGGGTATGGTCGATCGGTACGGTGGTGGCAGAGGCATGGGTGAGGGTATGGTGGATGAAAGTGAGTGGTTGTTTAGGATAAGGTGATTTATTATTAATTTTTTCTAGATTTTGAATATATTTGGGGTTTATTTTGGGGTTTAGATGACTGGTTGGTGAACGGAGGTGGCGACGGTGGGTGAGCAGATGCGACGACAAGAACGGCGGCGGAGGCACTGGCGGTGATAGTCACTATGGTTAGGGTTATTTTAGTTTTAGGGTTTTGTCGGGTTAAGGTTTAGATTCGGGTAGGTTTAGGGTTCAATTAGGGTAATGGGTAATTGGGCTGGTTTAGTTAGAGTTAATGGATTTGGGTTGAAAACGGGTCATTACAGTTGCCCCTCTTTGCTCATTGTTGTGTAACAACATTAGAGCAAAGACTAAAATGACCCGTTTTGCCTGATCCGTGTGAGCTTCTCCTCTTGACGTACGTCTTCTTTCTTCAGTAGATCTTCTTTCTCTTTGACGTAGGTCTTCTCTATTGTCTTGGTTGATCTACCTTGTCACTCTTGGGGAGCAAAATTCTTCAAAATAGGGGTTGTCTGTTGGAGAGCAAAATGAGTTCAGCTCGCTACATTATTGACGACGATAATACCTAGATAAGATTTGACCCAGCTGCAACACTGACGAAGAAACGGGGTCTACAAAATTCGATCCAGCTACGACATTGACGGGGTGGCAAGATCGATGGATGAAAGTTCTGATGTCTGATCCAACTACAACTCTGACGAAGAGGCAAGATCAGAAAGCTGACAACTTTTTCCTTCTTTTCTTGTTTTTTCATTCTTTTTTTTCTTCTTTTTTTCTTTTTTTGTGCTTTTTTTATTATTTATTTTTCTTTTTGATTAATAAAAAGACTTGAAAATCAGTAAAATTGGATTTATCAACGGAGAAACAGAAACATTAACTGGAACCCTACTATACCATCAGCGGATAAGTATGACAGCAGAAACTGGGACCTAGCCACTCTATCAGTGGAGGACTGGATCGGATAATGACGACCCTGAACCGGCTACACCATCAGCGGAGAGCAGGATCTGAGGGCCATGGGAGCTTGGACCCGGCCACTCCATCAGCGGATGACTGGTTTGGATAATGACGACCTAGAACCGGTTACACCATCAGCGGAGAGCAGGATGTAAAGACGACGAGAGCTTGTATCTGGCCACTCCATCAGCGATGACTGGATTGGATAATGACGACCTGGAACCGACTACACCATCAGCAGAGATCAGTATCTGAGGGTGACAGGAGCTTGGACCCGACCACTCCATCAGCGGAGGACTGGTTTGGATAATGACGACCTGGAACCGGATACACCATCAGTGGAGAGCAGGATCTGAGGGCGACGGGAGCTTGGACCCGGCCACTCCATCAGCGGAGGACTGGATTGGATAATGACGACCTGAATCCGGCTACACCATCAGCGGAGAGCAGGATCTGAGGACGACGATAGCTTGTACCTAGCCACTCCATCAGCGGAGAGCAGGATGTGAAGACGAATGGAGCTTGGACCCGGCCACTCCATCAGCGAAGGACTGGTTTGGATAATGACGACCTGGAACTGGCTACACCATCAGCGGAGAGCAGGATCTGAGGACGATGGGAGATTGGACCCGGCCACTCTATCAGCGGAGGATTGGATTGGACAATGACGACCTGGAACTGGCTACATAATCAGCGGAGAGCAAGATCTGAGGACGACGGGAGCTTGTACCTGGCCACTACATCAGCGGAGGACTGGATTGGATAATAACGACCTGGAACCGGCTACACCATCAGCGGAGAGCAATATTAGAGGACGACTGCAGCTTGGACCTAGTCACTCCATCAGCGGAGTGCTAGATTAGATAACAACGACCTGGAACCGGCTACACCATCAGCGGAGAGCAGGATCAGAGGACGACGATAGCTTGTACCTAGCCACTCCATCAGCGGAGAGCAGGATGTGAAGACGAAGGGAGCTTGGACTCGGCCACTCTATCAGCGGAGGACTGGTTTGGATAATAACGACCTGGAACTGGCTACACCATCAGCGGAGAGCAGGATCTGAGGGCAACGGGAGATTGGACCCGGCCACTCCATCAGCAGAGGACTGGATTGGACAATGATGACCTGGAACCGGCTAAACCATCAATGGAGAGCAGGATCTGAGGACGACGGGAGCTTGTACCTGACCATTCTATCAGAGGAGGACTGGATTGGATAATGACGACCTGGAACCGACTACACCATCAGCGGAGAGCAAGATTAGAGGACGACTGCAGCTTGGACCTAGCCACTCCATCAGCGGAGGACTAGATTGGATAACAACGACCTAGAACCGGCTACACCATCAGCAGAGAGCAAGATCAAAGGACGACGATAGCTTGTACCTAGCCACTCCATCAGCGGAGAGACTAGATCGGGCGCTGAAAGTTGATAAATTTTCTTTTGATTTTTTTATTTCATTCATTTTTTCTTCACTTTTACTTTTTTTAATTTTTTGATTTTTTTTGATTTTTTTCAAAATTTTTCAATTCTCTTTTTTTGATAATTTTTTCCTTGAACTGTACAAAGAAGTAAAACTCGAGAAAAAATTAGGTCTGATTGCACCGTCAGCGGAGAAACAAGACCTGAATAGAAATTCGATCTGCTTGGAGAAAGGTTCGGATCTGTTGCACCATTAACGGAGAAACAAGATGTTCAGGATGTCTATACTGCTGAACCATCAGCGATAAAGTAGAATCTGGAAATTGATGGCCTATCAACAATGACGAAGGCAAGATCTGGAAAAGGCTACTTCTGTTGCTCTATTGGCGGATATGTATGACCTAAAAATGAAAAAAATATTAATCAGTAAATGTTCACAAAATTTGCCATTGTTACCTTTTATTGATGTTTCAGCATCCTCTTTGTGTTTGGCCTCCTCTAAGACTAAGGTTGGTTGTCGTGTTGTTGCCCCCACGGCTGAGGATGTTCGGTCTCTTTTTGAACCTTTTTGTAAGCAAAAATGCATGAATTTTATGCCTAAATACATGGTGACTTTGGTGTATGCATTGAGCATAGATGTATGACGTATGCAAAAATGATGAATGCAACTAAATGCATGAATGTGATATGATTTTTCTGGCCCTCAATGGGATGCCCTTGACTCCTCACTGGTCCTGTCAGGATCTTGGTCTTTTGCATATGACAATGCCCCAACCTTTTCTTGGGTTCGATTACCTTTCTTTGAATCTTTCATCATGGTGCGTGTCCCAACATTTTGTTCGTTCTATGTTGTCGTTTGAAACTGCTCTTGAATTTGACACTTTGAATGCGGATTCTGTTGCCCCCTAAGTTGGGTTCATAAAATGTGTGTTGGTTCATGGAAACTCATTATTAATATTATTTTGGATTAAGTGCAATTTTGCAGACTGTGGTCAAGGATGGAAGAGTTTGACTCGGTAATGAAGGCTGGGCCTTGGCAAAGAATGCCCCCGGACTGGGACCTTGTTAGATGCATAATGTTTGTAAAAGATGTGAAGGTATGATTCCAAAAGAAGGGTAGCAAAGGTTTTCTCGGCTTTCAGTTTTTTTAATGGCTTTGGGTAGAATGGTAGAGTTGAAGGGCTCAAAAGGACTCAAACATAAGGGTTTCGACAGTGAAATAAGGGGTTCTTTATTCGAGTATTTTGGTCGATGGGTAGCGATGGTAGTGGGGATGGAAAAAACTTTATTGTGTTTTCGGTTGGAAATGGTGAGTGTGAATGACTTCTGAAGGATGAGAGGTGGTGGGTTAATTTTGGTGATAGAGAGTGAAAGATAAGTGTTGGAATTTGGCATTTGTCGAGAGATGCTCTCAGACTGAGTTCTTGTGGAGGTTTGGTAATGGTGCTGAATTGGCCGACTTTGTTGTATCTAATGGGGTAGCCCGGGGACCAGTCTCAAAATGAATGCATGCAAATGCGAAATGCATGTCCTAGATGCGAAAGTACTGATTCAAAAATGGTTATCGTGGCTCAACTTTCCGAACTCACGGGATTTATTTGCAACTTTGAATATTGCCTTGATATCTAGAGTGCTAGATTTTCTCCCAATGATAATTTTTCAAATTGAGAACCAGTCGTGAATTAGCATTTCATGCTGGTAAAATGCAAAAAAATTAAAGTGTTATGATATGCCATGCAGTGAATGCCAAAACGAGCAGATATGATGTGATCACAAATATGGGTCAATTTAAAATTAGGGTAAAAATGAAAGATTTCTGATCGGGTAAACCACTTGAACCAATACCCCAATGTAATGCAAATGCAATGATGTATGCAAAAAAGGGTAAAACAAAAAAGAAAACGATTCAGTACCGAATAAGATCAACAACATATAAATAGAAGAACAATTTAGATAAGGTAAACAAACAAAACAACCCTATTTACATCCCGTCTAAAACACCTAGGTTATCCGCATGGCTTTAAAGGGGTGGGTTTCTATATGTTCTCTACATGCAGTTTTGGTGCTAAGAGGTACCCAAATTGTCCTTGTTGTCCCCTACTAAGAGTAGCAAGACCCCATGTCATCACCCATTATAGGCTCCTTTCAACCGGGTTCAATTCAGGGGACCCATTCGCTTATGCTTGCACGAAGGAACGATATCCTTACGAAAGCATAAGGTACTCGAGCCCCGAAGGTACTTGCTAGTCCTACATGGAGGAACGATATCCTCACGAAAGCATTAGCGTTTTCCCCTCACTTAAAAAATACGGGTTTATATGCCAAATTTTAAATGCGTTAAAATAAACGCGCAATTATAACCGAATGTTAGTTTAATAGTTACTTTAATCCAGAATTTCCGATATTAATAAAGTGGCAATCATTTGAAAAGGCTCGACTCTCTTATTTTTTTGAAAAAAAAAACAAAAATGTCACTAGTAGGGTCGCCATCTGTAGCGATGTCCCTCTCGCTAAAAAAGTGGTTTATTTTGAAAATATTGAAAATGGTGTCTTCCGCGTGGGATTTTAGAAAAACCGTATTTTGTTTTGAAAATGGAGTCGCCACCGGCCACTCAAGGTGGATTGGACACCGTAAAAACCAGAGATTTCAAATTGATGGGTTCGGGAGTCGGTTACGGATGGGGAAGGATTAGCACCCCCACACCGCCCAAAATTGGTACTTTAATAATTACCGCTTTATTAATATTAGACTTTCCGGATTAAAGTGACGATTAAATTAAGATTCGATCATATGTGCGAGTAAATTTTAAAGGCCCCGTTATTCGAGAGTAAACGCCCAACCACTATCACTACGCCTGATAGTGGCCCCGTTTACACTCGAATAAAAAGGTATCACATTGACATTTATATATCCGTTATGTAACTCAAAATATGAGAACCATAAATAAACACAATACGATAAAAATATAGATAAATACTAACATAATAAAATACTAATCTAACGCATAAAAACAAACCCGACATAAATAAATTGCTACTCTAAAACATACAAACATAAATATTAATCTAACACATAAAATATGATAATAATAACAATAATAATAATAATAACAATGACAATGATGATACTAATGCTAATGTGAATGCATAGATCATGTTAAATTGCATGGAACAATATAAAATATGTCATGAAACTAGATGTTAATGATTAAAAATGCATGGATTAAATATGGCATGAATGATACACATTAATGGACTAAACTGAAGATGATGCAAAATATAGGAGAAAAACAGAAATAAACAGAAATAAAAAGCTAAAAATTAAAAATGCATGGAAGGTGACCAAATTGAAATAAAAAAGAAAATAAGAAGCGAAAATTAAAGTGAAAATAGGACGGAAATAGAGGCGGGACGAAGGGCTATGGACTAAAAGGGGGATTATCCCCTGGACATGAGTGAAAGCGGGAAAGGAGACGGATGACCTCTTATGTAATTAGACCATTTGCCAAAAACGCGGATCCTCCCCGGGTTAACGGGTCACCGAGGGTCGGGCACGCTAAAACGGTGCCGTTTTGGTTAAGTCTGGTTTAAAACTGATATGGGTTATTATTTTTTTGGGTTAAAACAATTTTAGGGTTATAGAAAACCTAATAATTTTCACCCTTCAGCCCTCATTTTCTCTCAACCTTGACGGCGGCGGTGTAACAAAAGAGCACCACGCTCGGCCTCCTCTTCACGTCGTTCACCGGCGACGAGGCTTCACGGCGGGCACACAATGGCTTCAGGTAAGGTTCGAAACTTTCTTCCTTCTTTTAGATCAAAAAAAATAATAATAAAACAAAGTTTTGATTTCAAAACTAGAAAACCGTTTTTGTTCTTATTCGATTTGAAACCAAAAACGATGAAGATTGTTTTTTTTTGTTCTGAAATTTTTGGATTTTATTCCATTCAAAAACTCTTACAAAGTTTCCTTTCTACCATTTTTTTGAATCCCAGCCCCCCACTCAAATCTGATTCGTGGGGCTTTATATCCCTAAAATAAAACTAACAACTTTCCCTCTATTTTAATTGTCTACAGATCTGTCGTGTGGATGGAGCCGGATTTTGTGGGTATGGGTATGAAATAGGGGTATGGTCGATCGGTACGGTGGTGGCAGAGGCATGGGTGAGGGTATGGTGGATGACAGTGGGTGGTTGTTTAGGATATGGTGATTTATTATTACTTTTTTCTAGATTTTGAATATATTTGGGGTTTATTTTGGGGTTTAGATGACTGGTTGGTGAACGGAGGTGGCGACGGTGGGTGAGCAGAGGCGGCGGCAAGAACGGCAGCAGAGGTGCTGGCGGTGATAGTCACTATGGTTAGGGTTATTTTAGTTTTATAGTTTTGTCGGGTTAGGGTTTGGATTCTGGTAGGTTTGGAGTTCAGTTAGGGTAATGGGTAATTGGGCTGGTTTAATTAGGGTTAATGGATTTGGGTTGAAAACAGGTCATTACACACGTACATTAAAGATCATAAGTCTTACAAAAGGAATAAGTCTACGAAAAAATTGACAATGTAGTCCCATGCCATTAATTATTAATTTATAAAGGACCTTTTTAAATAAATTACAGATAAAATAGAGTTGCAGCTGACCAAATCAAAGTGTCAAAGGAACATGGTAACCTTAGTATATACAATGGTGGGGGGACATTACATAAATTATTTCATGGGCCATGTTCCAAATAGTCAACAAAGGTCGTGAAAACCAGAGTCCCTTTTTGTTGTTTCTGCAGTGGACGACATTTCAACATCCAATTCCCATCGTCAAACTCAACCCTTTATGCCAACAATAAATCGATTTAAATATTATCAGAAATTTAAATTCTCATATTGTGAAGAGAATAAATTAGATTGAAATAATCCAATAACGAAATTTGGTGATAGAGTTTGAAGGGTCAACCTAAAAATTTTAAAAACTTGGAGGTTTAAACTAAACTTTACAAAAATTTTGAAGGTTTAATTTATATTTTTTTCAAAAAAATTGTGGTCTAACTAAAATTTTTAAAATTTGAAACTTAATAAGAATCTTTAAAAATTATGGGAGATAATTTAATTAAAAATATTTTAAAATTTTAAAATTTAATATAAATTTCTAAAAAAATTTAAGAGGGCAAATTAATTTTTTTGGGACAATTTTAAAGGACTAGTTTCTAATTTTTTTAAAATCTAATGGGGACGTGGCCCCACTGGTGTTCATCATCTTCCGCCACTTGAATGATCACCTCTATGATAGAAATTTAATTTGTTAGGGGCGAATTTATAAAATTTTAAAGAGGGCGAAATAGATTTTTAATAAGAAATATATAAATTTTTTAAAATTATATACGGATTTTAATTTTTCAGGTATAATTTCTTCTTGAACCCTTCAGTCCATCCTTGTATTATATATATGAGATACAGATATAGGATTCACTTACACAGAATGTAAAATTCACAGTTCTACACGTTTTTCTGGATTGTTGGATGGGTGAAATAAATTGTTGAGATTAATTCCTTATTTTTCTTCCAGGTAATAATCTTCACATAATTTACAATTAATCTCAAACATTCATTTTACTCATCCTACGATTCAAAAAACGTATAAAAATAAAAAATATTATACTGTATAAATAAATCCTATCGAGAAAGATAGGTATTTAATGGTTTGATTGTAACGTATGCATGCCCCCCATTTGGGAAAAAATAATGTAAGGTAATTAAATATTAATTAATTTAAATTAAATATTATAAAAATAATTTATTAATTAATTAATTTAAATTAAATATTAAAAAAATAATTTACTTCATTTATAATATTAAAATTAAAATATTTTATTCTACTAATTAATATTGTTTATTTTCTTATCAAAGTAGCAAGTAGGGTTTTTTTTTTTATGGGGTGATTGAACAGTGTATAAGAATTATCTTAAATCATAAAAAAAAAACCTCAACAAGATTATTACTGTAAAATACTGAAATAACAATATAATAACAACCTTAATTATAATTTTCAGGCAGGATAGATAAGGTGTGCGGGGTGACAACAATTAAAGAGAGCAGTGGTCTGCTCAAGCTTCGGCCGACAATCTCTTTCGCATTGGATCAAATCAGCAGACCTTTTACTTGCCAAGTTTCAATTTTGCACCACAAGCTTACTGCAATACTTGCGCGACTGGCAGGAGAGTTTCTTGGTTTATTTGGTTAAATTTTTATTTAAAAAATTCGTTTTATTCGATTAATCAGGTAAATTGTTCGAATAATATTGTTTATAAATGATATTTGTTGGAGTAGTTTGTTTTATAAATTGTTTGCTCATCTAAAGATAAATCTAGAGATGAGTAAAATTCGACTCAGAAAAATTGAATTTTTAGACTTTACTCGGTAAAATTTAACTTGTCTTAACTCGACTCGAAATTTTATAAAGTTGTATCGAATAAAAAAAATTTCAAAAAGAGTTTGAGTTGTAAAATGAAAACTCGAATAACTCAAAATTTGTAGTAATTAGTGAATTGATTTTTAAGTTCAAGTCGAGTTCCTTAATTTTTCTTGATATATATATATATAAATATATATAAATATGAAGAACTATATGGCACATGTGAAAAAATATATATTTCTAATCTTATATGATTTGAGAAAATCGTTTAAATAAAAATCAAATCGTACTACGACATGATAAATAATTACAATTAAATTTGTATAGGAATTCGAAAACTTGACTCGACTCGAATTGAAAAAAATTCAAATAAAATTTGAGTTGTAAAATATGACGTGTCAACTCAAATAACTCAAACTTTTTTGACTCGACTTGTTTCAATCGAACTCTCGTTGCTGAATAAAACTATTAAATCAATGGAGTAACCAATAGAGTTGTTGAAATGACTTACAATCAGATACGTTTTTATGCCGACTTCCTCAGATACTGTAATAATATCCCTAGTTCAGCAAATAATTTCTAACACACCCTTATTCACCAATTATTTTTTTAACATCACGACTTAAGTTCTAATTTGGGGTAAAGTACACAAATGGTAGCTAAACAATCCCAAAAAATACAAAAATAGTCACCAATCTTTAAAAAGTTACATAATGAGCATTAAACTTTAGTTTTTATCCTAAAATGGTCATTGAGTAGTTAACTGTCGTTAAGTGGATGACGTGTCAGCTCGCTAATTTGAATCGTAACACGTTTAATCCTTCATTTTTACTCATTCAATTAATTTAGTCATAATTTAACCCAAATTATTGATATCTAAATTGATTAAATGTGTAAATCTGGAGGATTAAATGTATTGTTATACAAATTTTTATAACTGTCATATTATCCAGTTAATAACTCAACGACTATTTTGTAGTAAAAATTAAAATTTAATGCCCATTATGTAATTTTTAAAAGTTTAGCGACCATTTTATATATTTTAAAATAGTTTAGTGATCATTTGTGTACTTGCCCTTAATTCTATTAGCTTACTATAACTCAATTTAGATAAATAATTCAATTAAACTGATTGGTTCGGTTATGAACCGGTGAAAGACAAAAACATGTGCGAGAAGGACCGAGAGAAGAGTATAAAGTGCGGCCGGTTTAGGCCGCGGTTAAAAAATAGTAAATTTCAAAATTTGTTAAACAATTTAAAATGATAGATTTTTTTATAATATTTTAGGTTGATTTTTTCGTAATTTTTGACAAGTATTTAAGTCTAACATTTAAAGTTCTTAAACAAATTTTAAAACTTACCGTTTTTAGTCGCACTCTAAGTTTGTCGCACCCTAGACTCACCCGAAATAAAGGTATAAAATTTTGAAGGACTAAAGCTAAAACTTTTGTATTAAAACGACTCAAATAAACTTATTAATTGTTAGAAAAGGCCAAAAATGGTCTTTTCTTTCTTTTAAGCATGATATTAAAAGGGCTCAAATTAAATAAGTAATTTTATTTAGTTAACAAAGGGAACCAAGAGCCTTATCTGCCCCTGCTTCACTGATTATAGACTTTCATAATTACCTATAAAATTACTTTGCTACCTGAGATAACATGAAAATATTTTTGGAATTAGTATCCGGATAACTTGGCATTTACATCAACTAAATCAAGTTGAAACATGTAACACGGAGTAGTGTCAAATGGTGATGTGGCATTGATCGGTGTAATTTTAACGAGCATTGTCACGTATCATAATCTAATTGATTGTTGAAATGCTACGACAACACCCTGATTTATTTGAGAAATATTTCCAAATTTATGTATCGAAATAGTCCAAAAAAGTTCAAATACTAAATTGAAAAGATTATAAGTTTAGAGACAGTTGACAGAAACGGAACTAACCAATGATTAGTGGGGCCATGATCCTACAAAAGATCGTAAAAATTTAAGTTTAAATAATGATAAAATTTCTCTCTAACCACCAAAAAATCTATAATTACATGTTGGTCCCTAAATTGTTTTTAAAAATAAATAATTCCCAAAATAAATAATATTGAATTCATACGCTGCGAATTGATATATTAAACCTAACCATTAAAGCCGACTTGACCGAATCAACTCGACTAAAAACCTATTATCAAATCGATTTGAATCGAATTTTACTCGGCTCTACGCAAAACGTCGAGAGAGACGGGCCAGTGGAAATAGCAATCGTTCCGACCCAAGAACAGTGGAAGATGGGCCAGTGATCCGTTGCTTTAATTCGGTAGTTTTTCAACCATTTTAAAATGGGTATTGGTCACTGCAGATTTTAATTTAAGCCCATTTGTTAATATCAATACAAACAGAAAAGCTTAAAAAACAAATGAATTTAAATGAATTATCTGATAATTTTTTACTTATAAATAATTTTACTTCACCGTCACATGTCCTTAAATAATATTTAAATAATAACCCATAAGTATATACCAAAATAAAAATGAAACCAACATTTTTCCAACTATTTTGGTTCGAGTATAATGTTTCATTTTAAATTTGCATAAATTTTAATTAAAAATTACTTAATTTCCGGCTTATAAGGATTGAGGGTCCTATCTAAATAAATTATATATATATATATATAAATATAAAGTATGAACTGGATATATAATCAATTTTACTTATAATTATGTAGATGTGTTACTTGAGATAAGACTTTTTTGAAAATTGTTTAATTATATTCGTTTTCCGTTTTTGTTCATCATAATAGCAAGAATTAGAATTCAACAAGTGGTTTTAATAAAAAAGAGGATGATATTCATTCTATGAGACCCGTATTCGAGTAGTTTTGTCTGCAAGGTGTGTGTGCGTGTTAGGATATTTGTTTTGATATAATAATTGAAAAATAGTTTTGGACTAAATTGAAAAGATTTCAAAATGATTTTAAGTCCAAACAACTTGAAAATATGTTTGATGGGTTTTATAAGGCTTTTGAAAGATTTAAAACGTTTTTAAAGTAGCCAAAATCAAGTTTTCAGCTTAACCATACCGATACGGTATACTCCGTATTGATACACTTTAGGGGTTGTGCTACAGAAATTTTCTAGTAGCCAAAACTCGTACCGATACAGCTTGGGCGTACCGATACAGAGAGGATCGTACCGATACGCTTGGACGCATACCGATCCTATTTTCAACAGCTCCCAACGGCTATTTGAATTGCAGGCCGTACCGATACACTCTTAAGTGTATCGATACGCACAAGCTGGAAAGAGCTGAACGACTAGTTTCTGAAGAACACGTACCGATATGGCTACCCACGTATTGATACGGTCAGCTCTAGAACTGCATTTATTGCGAGAAATAAAAGCCCCAACGGCTCCAATTCATCCCCAACGGTCACCAACGGCTATGAACTCATTCCAAACATAAATACAATCCTTGGAACACTTGAAGATGATTAGAGAACACATCCAAGCAAAATGATCAAGAGAATTTGAGTCCAAATCTTATTTCTTCATTTCTCTTGTACATAGTTTTAGAGAGTGCTTAAATTGTAAATCTTTGTACACTTTTGTGAGCTTCAATTTGTGTAAACACCTACCTAGTGAGGTACTTAGTTTACCAAACAAAACTCTTGTAAAAGGAGAGGTTCTAGTTTAGCCTTAGACAAAAACTAGAGTGGTTATATCTTAGCCGTTAAAAGATAAGGTTGAAAAGGTTTCATCGTAAGCCTTCAAAAGGGGATGAATTCATAGTGAATTAGGAAATCCTTAGTGGTGTGCTAAGATATTGGATGTAGGCTTTGATTAGAAGTCGAACCACTATAAAATCATTGTGCAAATTGTCCATCTTTTTTATCGATTTAGCCAATTCATCTAATGAGCATTTCGAACCTCTTAACACAAGACCAGAAGGGAGCAACAAGGTTTCACAATTGGTATCAGAGCTTGATCTTCATCAAATGACTAACATTCGGATGTAAAGATCGTTTGCTCGAAGTTCTCCAATCAAGAAATGGCAAGATTTAAAGAATACCGCTCTATCTCGTGTCTTCCACTTTTTGAAGGAGAAGTATACTTCCAATGGAGCAATGTCATGAAGTATTTCATCAAATCTCCCGATTTTGAGGTTTGGGATATCATTGAAGATGGTTACTTGGAAGCTCCTAAGAAGAAGAAGAAGAAGCAAAAGAGTGCAAATGACACGAAGGCCAAGCTAAACGCAAAGGCGATGCACACTCTTCTTTGTGGCCTTAATGAAGACGTTTTCAAGAAAGTCTTCATATGAAAAAGTGCCAAAGAAATATGGGAGAAACTTGAGAAACTCTATGGCAACAAGAAGGGAGAGAAGAATGATGATGCTTCATCTTGTGCAAATCTCCTCTCAATCCCTAAGGTGGATGATATTTTAGCTCTCGATGAGCCCAAGGTATCTTCTAACTCAAACGATCCAAATGCATATTCATTTGATGAGTTACAAGATGCTTTCATGAATTATTTTTAGAATTTGAGACCATGAATTCTAAATTTAAGAAAATGATTTCAAAACTCGAAATTGAAAATGATTTTCTTTTGAAAACCAAATTGAAATTTTAAAAATGATTTAGAGTTTTCAAAAACAAGCAAAGATGTTTTAGAAAAAAAATCTTGATTTGAAAGTTAAGCATGGAAGCTTAACAAAAGAAAAAGGAATTATTTTCAATAATTCATCTTGTCACATAATAGCAAAATGCTCACATTGTCATTATCATGGTCATTCTATACATGCTTGTCCTATAAAGAAGAGACAATCTTATAGGATTAGACAAGTATGGGTTCCTAAGGGAACTAAAGACATTGTGACTAATGTAAATGGATCTAAAAAAATTTGGATACTAAAAATCAAGTAAATGTCTTTTGTAGGTGTGTGAGAGCAATGGTGATGATAGCAAAAATCAAAGAATTCTCAAGTCACACAAGTGAAGAAGATGGGTAACCTCTATGCTAATTCTTTATTTATTAGGTTATCTATTCTTTTACTTTAAAGTCTTGGATAATTGAATTTCTTAAACTTATTTCATTTGATCTAACATTGAAATTCAATATATTCTAAGTGCTAATTTTTTTTGGAATGCTTTGAGTAAGGGGAACCATTTTAAAACAAAACTTATTTTTTGTCAATTTTTTTTTCTTTAAACCTCCATTGTTATTTTAAACATAAAGTTATAATATTCTTTTTGATATAACAAAAAGGGGAGAAATGGTTTGAAAAATTAAATTTTCAAATGAATAAGGAGGAGCTATGAACTCTTTTGAATCTATATTCTCTTATTCAAAATTTATTTTTACAAAAAGGGAGAATCCCAAACACAAATTTTCAAGTTGGTTTTATTATATCAAAAAGGTGAGATTGTTAGGATATTTGTTTTGATATGATAATTGAAAAATAGTTTTGAACTAAATTGAAAAGATTTCAAAAATGATTTTAAGCCTAAACAACTTGAAAATATGTTTGATGGGTTTTGTAAGGCTTTGGAAAGATTTAAAACGTTTTTAAAGTAGCCAAAACCAAGTTTTCAGCTTAACCGTACCGATACGATATACCCCATATTGGTATACTTTAGGGTTTGTGCTACAAAAAATTTCTAGTAGCCAAAACCCGTACCAGTACAACTTTGGCGTACTGATACGAAGAGGATCGTATCGATACGCTTGGATGGGTACTAATCCTGTTTTCAACTATCCCCAACGGCTATTTGAATTGCAGGCCGTACCGATATACTCCTAAGTGTATCGATACGCACAAGCTGGAAAGAGATCAACGGCTAGTTTCTGAAGAATATGTACCGATATGGCTACCCACGTATCGATATGGTCAGCTTCAGAACTGCATTTATTGCGGGAAATAAAAGCCTCAACGGCTCTAATTCATCCCTAACGGTCACCAACGGCTAGGAACTCATTCCAAACATAAATACAAGCCTTGGAACACTTAAAGATGGTTAGAGAACACATCCAAGAAAAATGATCAAGAGAATTTGAGTCCAAATCTTATTTCTTCATTTCTCTTGTACGTAGTTTTAAAGAGTGCTTAAATTGTAAATCTTTGTACACTCTTGTGAGCTTCAATTTGTGTAAACACCCACCTAGTGAGGTACTTAGTTTACCAAACAAAACTCTTGTAAAAGGAGAGGTTCTAGTTTAGCCTTAGACAAAAACTAGAGTGGTTCTATCTTAGCCGTTAAAAGATAGGGTTGTAAAGGTTTCCTCCTAAGCCTTGAAAAGGGGACGAACTCATAGTGAATTGGGAAATCCTTATTGGTGTGCTAAGGTAGTGGATGTAGGCTTTGGTTAGAAGCCGAACCACTCTAAAATTATTGTGCAAATTGTCCATATTTTTTTATCGGTTTTAGCCAATTCATCAAAGGATCATTTTAACCCTCTTAACACAAGATCGGAAGGGAGAAACAAGGTTTCACAGTGCGTAATCAATGGATTAAAAAAATAGTATGAACATATATTACCTTGTAATTAATATTATTAAAAAGAAGAAACGAGATTCAAAGTTTACTAACACATCACCTCCAAAGTTTAAATCAAGAGAAAAGTCACCCAACATTTATATTTTTTTCCATAACAAATGGTATTCGGTTTATTATGAGAGTGATTCTTCTAACTTATTTTTCTCCATTCACGAGGTCAATATCCAAATCTTAACATAATTTAAGAGCTCAAACACTTCATCCTATTAGACCAACTGATAATTGATAATTATATCTGAGTTTTAATATTCATTTAGATATAAAATTGAATAAATGAAAAATTAACCAAAAATATTATATGAAAAATCAATCCAAGCATGCATTAAAAAGCGACTGTAATTAATCAACAAGTGTTAGGTGTACTGGTAAGATACATTACATTTACAATCTTAAGGGGATGATGCAAGTTCAAACCATAGAAACGACATTATTAGAAGAGACAACCTCGTACCCCGAACATAGATCATAAGACGAATTTGTCTTAAAAAAAAGCTACCGTAATTACACATATGGACAATGGTGCGTCAATTATCAGAAGTGTTTCCACTCACACAAAAGAAGATACATTTAAGACCTCTCCTTAACTAAGATGCCATTTGGTCATAAATATCATTTATACTTTTATATTTTGGTATCAAATTCAACATTATGACTAGTATTTAGTCCGTTTTCAGTGTAAAATAAAAGTTTAACAAACGGTGTTAAAATGATAATTATATGTGTTATTCCGAATAAATTTAAAAATCTAAAAAGTAATAATTGAACTTTTTGCCAACATCCTAATTATACTTGTGTAAAATTTATTTTTTATCGATAGTTTACGTGATAATAATTCACATATAAAATTATATAACGGAAGAAGAAAAAAACGAAACTTTTTTCAAAGAGACATTAACAAGATGGCATCAAACAAAAAGCTCATATTTGTTATTTTTTTATGTTCGTTTTATCTTTTCTGTTTAGAGTTTATTTTCGTTCATTTTAATAACATCATTATCAAAGTATAAACGTAAATTTCTTTTTATAAAATGTAATGTATTTTACTAGTGCATCCAACTCGTGTTGGTACTAATTATACCATTTTTTATTTATTTTATGTTAAGCTCCCTTTGAAATAGAATTTTCGATCCTCTCTTGAAGCTAGGAATTTGCATGCAATTTATTTTTTATTTTTGTAAAATAGAAGAAAAAAATGTTTGTCATTCTTATTTGATTTTCACTCATATGATGAGCTTTCCCGAAAAAGTAACATTTTATTACAATCATTATTTAAGTGGTGCTTAGGTGTGTAATCAAATCAACACAAGTCGAGATAAAAATAAGTTCGATTTTTAGTTTTAATTACAACGTTCGAATTTCGGTTTGAATTTTTTTTATAAAGTTTGAGTTCGATCGGAAACGAAAATCGACTTGTTCAATATCCTACGAATAAGATTGATAAATATTGGTTACGTAATAAAATGTGAGCTCGATTACAATACTCAACTTTCAAGTATATTATATGAAATCGAATTAAGTTTGAGTTTGATATGAGTTCTTAAGTATTAATTTAAAGTAAAAATATACATTTTAAATAAAAAAATTCGATTAAATTCACTAGTTAAAGATTTAATTCACTAAAAACTTGATTTCGATACTAACCAAATAGATTTAAGTTTTATTTAATCAAACTCAAATAATTTACTACCACATATCTTATTTGGTGATCAGATGAAGGTGTCCACCCATACAATTCCTTGCTTTTGTTGGGTGTTTTTTTTTTTTTATTTCTTGGAGTTTAATGGACAAGGCATGACCCCTCCATGTGGGTTTAGAATAACTTTAGGTAAATCATATGCAATATTTTTAATGCGTGTCTTTTTCTTTTCTTTTGTTAAAATTTTCAAACACATAATGCATTCTATTTTAAGAAGAGAATTTAAGTTTAAATCTTAGACACGATATTATTAAGAAAGATAATTACAAATTTAAAATATTTTTTAATATTTCTCTTGATTTTTACTTGTTAGTGTAAGTGAATTTGTATGTAAATTAACATTTTCTCTAGACTTTCAATCCAATATATTATGGAGAGAGAGAAAAATCTCGTTTCATCCTACAAATCTCATATTTAAATTAGAATTAGAGTTGTCTCAAATATTTTTGCTGAGCGTAAATTAAAAAATAGGCCTTTCTAGAACAAAATATATTTCGTACTTTAAAAAACTAATTTAATATTTTATTAATAAATTATAAAAATTTATCAAACATATTATTTTCATTATTTTGTTAAGAAAACACCATAAATACAACTAAAAAAAGAGGTAACCACTAACTTACTAGATTGTTACTTGAAAAATCTGTGAAATTATGAAGTAGAAAGTGGGGGTCTTGAACGGTTGCTCATGCTGCTTCCCCTTGCCAGACGCTACTAGTTTAAATATAAAGGGAAAAAATCATCGTAAAAATCATCTCTCTAACGAGTTTATATAATATTCGATTAAATAATCCATCGATGAATACTAATATAAAAAGAGTAATCTTCACCAAAGGTCCATTTTGTTTAGGGTGTGTTCTATTTTGGTCACCCAAATTGAAAAAAGAAAAGATTATTCTTGTCATTTATGTTTTCGACCGTTATCGTTTTGGTCACCCGAGTATTAGTCTCTGTTAACCTCGTTAATACGATGCGGTGGCACGTTAATAAAAATGTTAATTTTAAATTTAACCTTAAAGCTTTTAAAATCTTATTTTTTTACCGTTTTCACAAAAAAATCCCCATTTCTCTAAAAAACCTCTAACCCTAACCCTAACCCTAATCATTCCCTCTAAAATAAATCTATTTTTCTTTTCCTGACATTTTTCCAGATCTGTATGGACGTTGAGCATGCAAAATGCAGCATCTGCTTGAATATGGAAACATGGGTGGGTATGAACTACGAACCAGTTGATGATAGGGACGGAAGCTTTTCATTACTCTCTTAAAAATTTTATGCATTTTTTTTGGTTTTCATTCTTCAATCCAAAACTTGAATGGGATTTTTATCGATTCATGAAAGTTTTAAAAAAAATATTGTTTTCATCGGAATGGTGAACTGGTGCACAACGGATGCAACATTTTACTGAGCGGGTGAAATAGGAAGAAATAGCATGAACAATCTTAATTATGTTTCTTGTTCTAATAAAAGAGATTCGGGTTTTGGTTAGAGAATTTTATTTTTTGAGAAAATGAGGTTATCCGTGAAGATGGTGAAAAAAATAAAATTTTAAAAGTTTGAGGGTTAAATTTAAAATTAATCTTTTTTATTAACGTGTCACGTCTTTGTATTAGCGGAAACTAATACTCCAATAACAAAAACGATAACAATTAAAAATATAAATGACTAAAATAATCTCTTTTTTTAATTTAAATGACCAAAATAAAACATACTCTAAAAAAAGGACTTCTGGTAAACATTATCCTATAAAAAATGATTGTCTCAACTCTCAAATATATATATATATATAATGCACCAAAAACCAAGTTGCCAAGGAAACGTTGAAACAAAATGAACTCATCCCATGTGGTCTCTCACTTTTCAACTTTCATACCTATTTTGATAGCTTTTTTACACTGTAACCACATGCATGCATGGCCTCCTCTTTTTCTCCCTCTTTTATTTTTTAAATCGAAAACATATAAATCAAATTACAGTTTAGTCCATACCTTTTGTTTTTCTCTAGTTTTTTTAAAATTAAAACCATGCACTTTTATTAATAAAAGAATAATAACATAACCTTTCTAAAGTTTTACAGTATTAAAAAATAACAAAAAAACGACAAATTTAGAAAGAAAATTAAAGGGTTGTTCTAGTTAGATTAGACATTTTTTCTTTATACCACAACAAATCTCTAAAGTCCATTGGAGGAAGAGTCTATGGGGAGTTGCCAGAACATGAACTAGTTGAAATCCCCACTAAAAAACTGTGAATACCTTTCGTGTCGGTTTCAAAGGTGCCGATCTGCTCCACTTCTGATTACATCGGCAAACAACCAGAAAATGAGATGAAACTATCCATGACCATCGACAAACTCAAATAAAAAAACAAACGTCGTGAGGAACACTACACGAGCATCAAGCGGCCATAAAAGTATCTAGAAAACGTGTCATGAGATAGAGACGTGTCGTAAGACAGAGACGTGCCATAAAGGCAGAAAAAATGCGTGCTATAAAGACAGAAAAAAACAAGCGCAACAAGATCTGCGAAAAGGAGATAATCAAAACACATAAAATTTTATTGAAAAAAAGGACTTAAAAGAAATAAAAATCAAAGCAACAAATAAGAAACTATGAAGAAGATAAAACATCAACAATCGACGACAAGCACTAAAACCGGTACCGTTGCCAATGGCTAAAACAAAATAAGAAAAAAGAGGCAAGCGGCTGAGATTTTTTCTCTAGTTCTTATACGTATTAGTATCGGTGTATTTTGATGTATTGTTACAAGTTTATCGGTATTTTTCAAATATTATTTTTTTATATAATATATACATTGTTGGGATTGTTAGTTCAGCATACATGTAAATATACTTTAATTATAGGTAAAATTTAGAGTTAATTGCATCACACGTACAAAAATTACGACCCTCATTTTTAACTTAAATTTTTGAATATTTTAATTTCACCCCAAAACTAAAGTTCCCATTCTAAATTGGACCTAAAAGTTTTTAAAGTTTCAGTTTCATTCCCAAACTATGACCACCATTCTCGAATTATCGTTTATGCCATATCATATTATGACATAATGCACATCAATGTTTACATGACAATTAATATTTTTATAACAATTTTATTATCATGAGATACAATTAGGATATACTAGTAATTTGATGATAAAATTGGAAAAAAAAGAAGCAAAAGTTTGAAACCATTTTAGAATGAGTTTCATAGTTTGGGATAAAATTGAAATGTTCAAAAGTTTAAAAATTAATTTAAAATAATGATCATAGTTTGAAAATAAATTAAAGCGTTTAAAAAATTACGGGCTAATTTAAAACGAAAGTCATAGTTTAAAGTTGTGTTGTGATATTAACTCAATTTTAAAACCATATAGATGGTATCAACTTAAGAACGAAACATACACGTAGAATCCATACTGCACGTACTAAACGAAAAAAACAAACAAATATATGGATAAAAAAGTATAGACAAATAGGTTAATTATATGTAAAAATAGATTACGAAATTCAAAAACACTACTATATATATTTCTAATAAATTAATAAAGTTACCAATAATGGTAGTGTGTAATAGTAAGACGCATTATATTCCCAATAAAAAGATTTGGGTTCGAAATCTTTGAGATAATATTATTGTAAGGGAGAGTCATAAATCTCGAATATGGACAAAAAAATAAACATGCACAGTACAAAGAAAAGTTACTTTAGTTAAGTTATAATATAATCATCAATGTTACTTCTAAAATATTTTATTATTCAGTTTACATTAATTTCAAAAAAAAAATGAACATGTACAGTACAAAGAAAAAAATAAGGGTTGTTATATTATGCACTGGTAGTAAATTTTTTTTTCCACAAGTATGTCTAAATTCACCTTAAAAATTAAAATTTAAATCTTTAACCTTAAAACCCTAAAACATAAATCCTAAATTCTAACCCTTAAATTCTAAATTAAACTCACTTATAAAAAATAATTTTTTACTGTTACTGCATGTAATATTTTTGCATCAAATAATATCATAAAGAATTTTCTAAAAATCAATGATAAAGTGAAATAAACAATCAATATGGAAAGAGAGAATAATCCCAAGTTGTTTAAATTTTGAGAGACAAAGTTCTTTCCTTCCCTAATTAAATACCCCAAACCCTATCTCTTCATGTTAAAGAAAGGGCAATATTCCCTCTTTTAATGATGTTTTTAGATACAATGGATTGATATTTAAATACTTACTGCAAACGTTGGGATTCGAACCACACCAGAGATAAGAAGCAAATGAGTATCATTAGCCGCTGGACCAATTAATGATGTTATTTTTAAATAAGTTGTTAATATATTTGAGGTACTCTTTTCTTCTTCAACTATGTAGACTTAGTCTATACGGAACCAAATTCAAAAAATTCTTTTAACGAGACTCCTTTAAAATATTTATTCTTAAAATTAAGGGTTAATAGCCAAATAGGTGCCCAAACTATACTCGTGGCTCACTTTTGGTGCCTAAATTATTTTTAGGTCTAAATAGGTGCCTAAAGTTTCATTTTGGTCATTTTAGGTGCCTAACCGTTAATAAAAACCGTTAGCCAATTAAAATGTGACAAATGACATGTTTTAATTTTTGAATTATTTTAATTAATTTTTAAATAAATTTCAAATTTTAATTTTTTTTAAAATAACAGTTTTAAATCTTTACAAAATAGTCCTAAATCCCTAATATAAAATCCAAAATCCCCAAATTGTCGCCGTTTAATGCCTCACCAGAGACCCCCAATACCGCCACCAGACCACCACAACTATTTACCCCAACCACCCATCACCGGTAACCGACAGTAGGTGTGCCGACGACTTCCTTTTCGTAACTTTGGCTTCTTTCGACGTTAGGAAGTCGATCGACACACCTACCGCCGGTTACAGGCGATGGGTGGTTGAGGGAATGGTTTTGGTGGGCCGAAGGCGGAGATGGGGGGCAGCAGTGTGACCATCGGCGTCAGAATCGGCTGGAGAAGTTAGGGATCTTGAATTTAGGGACCATTTTGTGAGTTTTGAGAAATTTAGGACTTTTTTAAAAAAATTAAGTTAAAAAATAAATTAAATTAAAAAAGAAATAAAATAAAATAAAAAATTATTTTAAAAAATAACGGTAGTTAACGGTTAGGCATCTAAAATGACCCAAAATGAAACTTTAGGCACCTATTTAGAGCTAAAAATAGTTTAGACACCAAAAGTGAGCCCCAAGCATAGTTTGGGCACCTATTTAGCTATTAAGCCTAAAATTAATGTTAAATACCAAGTTTTGTTCTATTGGTTTATGCAATTGTACAATTCAAGCTTTGGTTTTTCTATGTATAATATCAAGTTTTGTTCTATTTTTCTATGGACAATTAATGTTAAATATCGACTTGGTTTTATTAGAGTGGTGATAGAGGGGGACTCTCGTACTGTGATAAAGAAGTGTCAGTTGCCAGAACTGGATTCATCCCTGATCAGCCCTATTATTGCAGACGTTAAAGAAGCTTCAAAGGGTTTTGCAGACATTATCTCCTGCTTTGTCAAGAGGGCTGCTAATATAACTGCTCATACTATGGCCCAGGAAGGGAAAGAATTTGATGGTCCCATGTTCTGGATTGAAGAAGCTCCTCTAAGGACTCTGGCTGCGGCGGAGAAAGATCGTTATGAGATTGTAAGGGGTTAACAGGTTGCAACGTAGTGCCCCAGGATCTTCTTTGTGTCCTGAGTGATGTTTATTTTCTCGGTTTCTTTCATATCTGCATTCTATAGATGCACTCCGAGTTTTTTTTAGGTTCTTTAGCTCGTTATGTTGTTTTAGAGGGAATGATTCTTAGTCCTGATGTTTTGGCTTTGTCGGGTTCTCGGCTGAGTCTTTTCTTTTGTATTCCATTCCTTTTTTCCTTCTATAAAACCAGCTAGTTTCAAATTACTCATAATCTTTTAAACCCTTAAATTAAAAACAAATTTAATTAAGTACATTAGAAATTATAAATATCAATTAAATTAAGACTCGATCAACAATGAAATATTTGTTTTTATTATTCCCTCGGGAAAGAAAGTTAGAGAGGCTGCTCTTAATGGGGACATTACCCTCTTTCCAAAAAACATGCCTAATAGAATGTACAGCAGCACCGTATTTATATCTCAATACTTCCCTTTTCCTTTACGACGTGGGATTAATGATCCCGCCTCTTCTCAGGCGTGACACTTAGCACTAATGATTATATGTATGGACCCCTACCCCTCCTCTAATTTTCAATGATACATTTCATTTCATAGAATTTAAGCAAACCCAACTACTTAAATAAATAATTAATCAACTTTATCCTTGTCGTATTATGTCAATTCTTCTGTTAATCCTCTTGATTTGATTTCCTTTTCGCATTGCGTCTTAATGTCAAACAATCAAGTCTTTCAGATCTTTTCAATTTATTTACTATTAATTATATCATCAATTAAGGCTTATTGATTTGTTAACTAGTTTTATTTTCAAATGTGACGTTTTCTGTTTGTTTCCTCGTCTGATTTGAAGTCGATTGACTCGTGACACCAAAGGTAGTGGCCTGACAAGTCCCGAGGGGGCTGGTCTTGCATTTGGGAGGTGTTTATAGTGAGCTAGTGGCCTCATGATTTTTTTTTTTTTGGCTTAGTCCTTATTTTCGAGTTATTGTTTGGGTGTTTTGGGGTTGAGTTTAGAGTGTTGTTCTTTGATTTTGGTGTTTCGTTTTTATTTGACTATCAATGTTGTATTCTTTTTTTTTTCATTTTAAGTTTAAAATAATTTTTAATAAGACAAATAATAATTTTAATTGTATGATTTTTACACTTAATAAAAATCACACTTATAAATTAAAAAAATTATAGAATTCTCTTTATATATGTATATGTATATATATAGAAATTAAAGGTTTTTTAAAAAAGTAGACAATGTATATTAGAAAAATTAAAAACACCTAATTGAAGTACATAAAAATAATCAAAACAATGGAATCTTAAAAAAAATAAAAAAGTAATTTAAAATATATAAAAATATTAATGAATAAAAGAAGGTATTTTTGACGACTTTTGATTTAAATTTTGATTCTAACTTAAATGAGGAAAATTTTAATTAAAATTTATCTTAAACCCAAACAGAATTCTTTTTAAAAAAATTATAAAATCATATCAATATAAAAATAAAATTTGTTTGTCCCTTTTATGTGTCCTTTATATGTCGTATTAATGGTTTTATGCCACATGTACTATCAATAAAACATAAAAAATAATAAAATAATAAAAAAAATAATTATTAATACACGTGACATAAAATTATTGGTGGAATATAAAAAAATTATAGAGAATGAAAAACGAATTTTGTTTTCAAGATAAAAGGGTTTGATTTAGATTAAGGTAAATTGCGAAATTTATCTTTTAACTCTATTTTCACTCTTATTTTGGTCATTAAAATTTAAAATTTTTAATTTATTAACTGACTTTTCGATTTGCTCGTATTTAGGTCACTTGAACATTAAATCAGAAATGAGAGGGTGATATGGAAGTCACTATGTTTTGCTAACACGGAGATCACATTGTTTTCCCTTTTTTATTTTTCTTTTTTTTTCGAAGATGAAAGTTGTATAATTTTACCCATGTGTCATATCGATACTAGAATTTAAAATTTATTTTCACTCCTATTTTGGTCATTAAAATTTAAATTTTTTTAATTTATTAACTGAACTTTCGATTTGCTCGTATTTAGGTCACTTAAACATTAAATCAGAAATAAGAGGGTGATATGGAAGTCACATGTTTTGCTAACATGAAGACCACATTGTTTTCCCTTTTTTTCGAAGATGAAAATTGTATAATTTTACCCATGTGTCATATCGATACTAGAATCACCATTTTCTGGCGTCTTCTCTATTCGTCTAAAACACCGACAAATTCTGTTTTCTACTACTTTATTAGTCTAAATTTTTCTCAAAAATCACTTTTACAACTTGTGAAATTCAACCCAAAACTCAAAGCCTCAAACTACTTTGATCTACAATATCCACAATTTAATCAATATAAAAGTAGGATATATAACTCGTTTCATTCTCTCTTCTTCACCTCCTTACCATTAAAATTTGAAAGAAAATAATCCATTATTGAAAAATCAAAGAAATCTACAACCAATATTTTTTTCTTCATAAAAATGAAGAATATTTTGAAGCCAATTCATAACTTTTAAAGATGAATGTTCACTCACAAAATAAGAGTAAATAAAAAGTTGAAAAATTGAATTGAAGTTGTTTTAATTTAAGTGGGCAAAATAGTTGAGCGATAAAATTTTAAGTTACCCTTTAGATTATTTTGTTATTGTTTATCAAAACCAAACACTCCAAAATAAGCATACGATTTTGCTTATTCCTATATAGATAATATATTAGCTTGGGAATAAGTGTACATAATAAACAGGAAATCCCAATTTTTATTTTTCTTTATTCTGATTCAAAAACCATTGAGAAAATTGAATTAAAATGTGAGAAAAAATTAAGTGAAAACTGAAAAGGGGGAGAATAATGTATTTAACAGGAGGTAATAATAATAATAATAATAATAATAATAATAATAATAATAATAATAATAATAATAATAATAATAATAAAGGAAAAGAAATGAGGATGACACTTGGCATTTGTCAATTAAATGAATAAAAAAACATCACTGGCCAGTCGGCGGCATTGGCCACTGAGGCGGGGGAGCCGAGCTAGAGCTAGCGGCTCCGGAGCCAGACAACAGGTCGGTGAGAGCGCTCATGGCTCGAACCTGCATCTCAAGCGCCGCTATGTAATCAGTTGCTTCTTCAAGAATAACCGGCAAAGGTTCCTTCCGGCAACCGGGAACCAATCTGCCAAGAACCTTTACTTTCCTCTGAACGGTTGGCACACTCTTCGCTTTCAATTTCAAAACGCTAACTCTCGGTTTCTTCGACCGGCTAGTCCTGGTTACGGCAGCCACGGCAGCGGCGGTGGATCCTCTCTGCGACGATCTCTTCTGCTTTCGAAATTTCAGCTTAAGCCGGCTCGTCAAAATGGCTCGACTCCACCTCGTTCTCCCTTTAGCAGCGACAGCCAAGGCTCTATCGGCGGCTTCACGGACAGCTCGATCACCGCGCGGAGCCGAAGGAGAAGGAGTAGTACTAGTAGTAGTAGTAGTGTTGAGATTGAGTTGGCTCAAAGCTTGGAGAAGCTTGGAGGAATAGATTTGCTGCTGCGTCTCTGATTTCCAGGCGGCGTGGCTCGGCTTTTGCTGGCTTTGTTGTTGATTCGCTTTCATCATCGAATTCTTCTTCTTTTTCCTTTTGGTACGATCAGAATTCGGTGTGTTCGTCACTGGATTCGTTATCAACGATGCCATATCTCACCGGACCAAACGCCTTTATTCACCGTACGATACGGTGGATTATAATCGAAACTGTACGGAAAAGAGAGGAGTGTAGAATTGAGATTCAAATCAAAATTCTGCAAAAAAAAGGAGGAAAGAATATATTACCGATGTGAAGAACACGATTGAAATTGAGAGAAAAGGTGAACGGGGAGAGGGAGTGTACGGAACTGGAACTGGAACTGGAACTGGAACTGGAACGGGGTTGATTAGTTTGTTGTTGTAGAGAGAGAAGGGGGCGTTATAAGGCAAAAAATGGAATGGGAGAAGGGCAGGCGTCGAATTTACTCGGGTGGGTTTGGCTTGTTATTTATTGGTTTTGGGGACTTGGTTTTAGTGGGTGCGACCTTTGGTGGAGTAAAACGGGTGAGTCTCAGTCCGGTTGAGCCGACAGGGGGCTCGCCTTGGCTTCGAACCTTTCTTAGCTAGCTTGACACCTGCACCTTTGGATGATCAACCCATCCTTGTTTTATGCATCATTCCTCTCAAAAAGCTTTGTATTATGATACGATGTGAAGTGGTGAATTTTTTTTAAACGATTGAATTTATTAGAAAATAAAATAGGAGAATATTTCAAAGAAATAAAAATACAGAAGAAAATTAATAAAATAAAATAAATTTTAATAAAAAATTTAGAAAAATGAAACATCATACTAGCAAAATATACGTCCAGTGAGCTACAATGACAAGAAAGATGAAACATTAGAGAAAGGATGCAGTAGACAGAAGTCTTTGTCTTTACCACCTACACGCTTAAATATTGGAATATGAGTGGTGATCGAAACCAGTAATCTTAAAGACTACTTCATAAAATAAATCTAATAGTGTCAAAAAACGAACCACTAAAAGGGGTTAAACTACTAAAAAACAACCAACAACCACAAATCAAAGATGAGCATCATGAAAAAACTATCCACGAATACAAATCTACCACAAAGGTAGGCAAAAAAACATGTTAGGGTTTTAACTTTAAAAAAAATCGTACCACAAAGCCAGATAAAAATTTAAAAAAATCAAAACATAAGAGAAAATAAAAACGAAATATAAGAAAACAAAGAAAAAATAATATAGACAGTGACAACTAGCACTAAGACTGACGTCACCACCGATCAACTAAAAATGAATGAAAAAAGAGAGAGTGGAGTTAGGGTTTTAACTTTTAAAAAATATAATTATTGGTATTTGATGTTTTGGTTGTTTAATTTAATTATGCATTATAGATATTTATTATTTTTTTTTAATTCAATTTATTTTAATCAGAACGTCAAAACTTAAATTTTTAATTTTATTTAAAATGCTTAATTCTTCATATTTTTTAATATTATGTTGTGATTACATAATAATATCTATTTATGCTCTCTTTTGATCCTTTGATAATGCACATATAAATACTCGATTCGAGTCTCATATGATGAACGTCGTAATCTTTTTCACTGAAATCATATTATTAGATTAACTAGTAATCGATTATAAAGTTTACTTTACTATATGCATTTATAAGAATTTTTTGGTTTGACTTATTACTTATTTAACTAAGATATTGTTACAGGTATATTAATATATATATATATATATATTAATTAAATATTTTGTTTATATGAATATTTTTTTTATTAAATTTGAAATTTAAAATCATCACAAGCTCAATAAAAGATTTATTTAAATTAAAACTATTTTTTTATGTTTGTACTAATTTTTAGTAACAGTATTTTTTTTTTCAATAAGCAATTAAAAACAATGACAATTGCCTGAACATGAAAGTTAGTTGAGATTCGATTAAGTAATTTCATGTGAATCTGTATTCTGACGGGTGACGGTGAATATGAATAATTATTTAGTATATTAATAGTAAAGTTTTTAATTTTACAAGAATAGTAATATGTTTTTAATTAATAATATTTATTTAAATAATATCTAAATTATTCAGATTCATTTTTATTAATAAATTAAAAGATATTGCGTCAAGCAATATTACTAGGAATACTAACTGAGTTCAACAACTCAAATTCGAGTTGAAGAGAGTTTTAAATTTGACTAGAAATACTAATTGAATTGAATAACTCAAGTTTGACTCAATCAAAACTCTAACGAACGTTTAACTCAACTTAAGACCTTAGCGAATTGAGCCAAGGAAGATCAAACACAACTCAATAAGTTTGTAAGTAGCTCGTTAATTTTTTTTAATATGTTAATTTGGTGTATTTGTAAATTGTTATTTTGAACTTTAGCTTTTGAAATTACTTCAGATACTATTTTGATATTTTTTGGATTAAATTTGTTAATTTATGTTTATATTAAGCTATATATAATATTATTAAATTTTACATATATAAAAAATAAGATAGATATTTTGGCAAGCTTAACGAGCAATAAGTTGAACAACAGATTTTTTTAACAAGCACAAGTTGAATAAAATTATATTGAGCTTATTGAGTATCAAGTTAAGTTAAACATTTTTTGAGTCAAGTTGAATACTGTTTAGCTCGTGATTGACTCGCTCGAGAAACACCCCTAATTTAGACACACTCAAAAATATATTCTCTTGTATTTTACAATAACTATAACTCAACCAATAATATTTAAATTTCAGTAAAAAAATCAATAATATTTAAATAATAGATAAACAATACACATGACTAAATAATTTAATTGTAAAAGTTAGAAAATTATACCAGAAATGCAAATTAATGATCTAGATTAGATATCATCATCAAATCAAATACTCTTTTCTTTGGCCCAAAATTAGAAAGCTGACTTTCCACTAAAATTCACCTCAAAACCAAGCAATTTGACACAATTTCAGTGTGTCCCATCCCACGATGCCAGAAATATCAAAATTAGCAAAGGAAAAAGAACAGAAGGAAAGCCTAGTGACTTGGCCATGTGCAATTGGACACATATCTGGTGTTGGCTTCCACTAATTGACTGGAGAGCAGGTCCCATTAAATATGTTTTTGTTTTCACCCCTTGCAATGATTAATGGAGTGGATGGATCAATCCACACACACACACACACAAAAAACAGAAAATGCATGTGCAATGTGGGTTGTTTCTCTGGCACTTGACTATCTGGGGCATTGCTTTGTATTTTGTTGGGAAAAGGGAAGGGGGGGGTTTTGGAATTTTCCCCACTTTCTGAGGTGTGGACTGTTATGCTCCACGTTTCCTGCCATTTGAAGGTCCCCCACCATTCCCTTCTCTAATGACTAATTCTAAACATAATCCATTCAGATTAAAAATAAATAAAACAACCAACAGAATTGGTAAATAATTTAATATTGTTTAAATAAAGAAAAAAATTTTGATACACAGGCCGTGTAAATTTTAGTTTATACGTGCCTTTTAGTTTTAGGGATTAGAGTTTTAGTTTAGGGTTTAAGGTTTAGGAGTTTAGGTTGTACTGTTTAAAAATTAAGGTTAGTGTTTAGAATTTAGGATTTATAGTTTAGAGTGTGGGTTTAGTTTTTTAGGGTTAGAGTTAAGAATTTAAGATTTGGGTTTTTATAGTGTAAATATACAGGCTTGTGTAAAATTAATTTTACACAGCCTGTGTATCAAAATTTTACCCTTAAATAAATTTGAAATTTAAAGTTTTGTTTTAAAAGATTTATTAAGAGACTCATCTATTATATTGAGATATGTGATACGAGTTAATTAAAATTAGTTCGAATAAAACCATAAAAAATCAGAACCAAAAAAATAAAACACTCACCGATCCCTATCATTTCTTAACAACAAAGCCTCCACTAATTAATCCAAAAGGAATTTTTTGTGCTTTTTATTACTATTTTCATCATTTTTACCTGCTCAAATATCACCAACGTAGTCCCTATATTACATAAATTTCTAGTTTAATATACATGAGATAATATATAGTGATACGGTATAAATTTAATTTTATATTTTTAAAATTATTGGATAAGTGAAAACAAATTATTGAGATTCATAGCAAAAAAATAAAGAGACTTTTACAAGAGAAGTGAATGAAATATTCTCAATTTAAAATTTTTAATTTTAATAATTAAATTTCTTCGATTTAAAGGTCTTAAATTAGCGTAAAATAATTTTAAACTTGCGGATAAATCTAAATAATTTTACACTCCGTGAGTTAAATCAATGTTAATTTAATACTAAAAATAAATAAATATTATATTAGTATTTACATATTTTTATAATTAGATTTAAATATTTTTTTGAAATAATTTACTATAATTTATGCCAAGCTGACTTTAGATTACAAAAAGATATTGTCTATGACCTTGGTTACAAAGCTCTATTCCCCCTCACCTACAATAGTTCAATAAGATTAATATTTTAATATAAAAAACAACAACTAGTTTGTTTGTCGAATCTTTAGCTTTTTGTCAATAATAGTATTTAATATTTATATTCCAACCATTTAGATATAAATATAAATATGTTTTTAAATAAAAAATAACACAATTAAAACCTTATAATGACTTAATTAAAAAAAACACCTTATAATGACTTTGACTTATAGTTTCAAGAAATTACAATCCATAGTTTATCCTATATTTTAGTAAATAAATGAATGTAATCTTTGGATGCTCCAACTTGAACAGAAATCTTCTATCCCGTCTCTATTTATGCTCTCACACTACAAAATAAATTTAAGATTTTAGAATAGAGTTTAAAAAATTAGGGTAGACAGTGACAAAGCCAGAACTTTCATATAATGAGATCAGAGTAAGATATAGAGTATGAGAAATTATTATACCACTGTAATAAGTATTATTGACTCCAGCAAATTAAGTGGGGTCAATTTTAATATTTTTATGAAAACTCTAATACAATTCTAATGTTTTCATACAGTAGGTACATTTTAGCGGGTCAATTGAACTCTAATCTTTTTATATAGGTCCGCTATGTAGATAGGGTTTATTTTTTTTAAGTTTAAAATTAAAACTTAAAATTTAACCTTTCAGTATTGAGGCACCGAAAAGAGACATAAGATTTTTGTTCGTTCCTACTTCTCTAATATAATCAAGAGCCAAAATCATTTTACCATGTGCATGCATGCCAATGAATTCCAAAAGAGAATTAGATGGAATGAAATCTCAAAAGTAAATGTAAGAATCTAATAAAAACTAATTGAAATTATGGAGTGCCAGAGAGACTGCCTCCCCTGTGTGAGACATAATAAGTAAACCATGGTGAGGACTGATTCAGGATTTATTTAAGCTATAAAAAATTATCCAAACAATATTCAAATTCATGTAATTATGAAGGTGAAGCAAGCTATGTGGATTGCATCGAATCTTAGCTCTTTATGTGCAGACAGGCCTAAAAATGTAGTGGTACAAGTGTTATTCATTTTTAAGTGGGTATTAGTCATTATCTCATTCATAATCAAACAAAAGTTTTGTGGATTACACCAAATGCTTCACTTTAATCCAGCTAACTTTCACACAAACTAAACCCCTACTTGGCATGCTTAAGTGAAACCCTCATCAATTTCATTGTCCAATATCTGCTTTTTACTAGTGACTGTCAGGCTTCTTTTTATTAACCTATTACTGATTCATCAAAACTGTCAAAATAGACTCTCGCTTGTCCCTCATGCAACCACTTCCATATAAGGGGTGTTTGTAACTGGCCTAATGGGTACTCATAGACCCAATAAATCTAATATCACTACTATAGTATTACTATTTTTCATCATCCCTTCTACTTTATTAATTTGCATTATAAGCTTATTGGGCCTCTAGGTACCCATTGAGCCAGTTACGAACACCCCCTAATAAGAATGCATTTGGCGTCCCCATCTATGTTACCAATATAAATATATTGGTGTTAAATACATATCCATATCCAACACTACTTAAATTCATCTAGAATACTTCTAAAATTATTCCTATACCTTCTTACAATTCCTTACTACCTCCTCAAAGAGAACCTATCGTTCATATTTGCTGTCCTATCATGTAATGGAACTATTTTATTTACTTGAAGGATAATAATAGTTTAAAACATAAATACAAAACTTGTCGATGTCTATGATCTAAGGTTTAACCTTAAGTAACACACGCAGTCATGCTTTGTTTTGGTTGCATTTAATTATAATCTTAAGTAAATGAACAGAACGTTCAACGAACTGTTCGTGAACCGTCCGTATAACGTTCGTTTATTAAGCTAAATAAACGAACATGAACATAAAGTCTTTAGTAGTTGTTGCTAATTGCAGTCTTTAGTTACCATCACTTTAAGCTTTAGCATGTTACCAACTAAACTAAAGTTAAAATCAAGCATCTGGATGAAAGAATCATTCAACTAGTTAACACCGATTACTTGATATGTGCAATATCAGTCATATTAATTTGAAATAATGAAATGATCAGAACAATACTCTAACACATTGAAAGTGCAACATATCATAAGAAAAAAAAAACTGAAACTCAAATCCAATTAATAAAAAATACCTTCATGTTGGCGGCAGTCCCGTAAAAGAGGAAACCACCAATCTTGAATAGCAGAACAAATAGAGGGAAAATAACGCCGCTGCTACAACCGTGAGAAGGAAGCCGAGAAATTGGACATAGACGTTTGTACAGACAAGTTCAGGTAACTTATCTATCTCTTGGGGAAGAGTGTAGAACTCTTTAATAGCAAAATCGATCAATGCATCTAAAACCTTCTTGGATTTGTTCTCCATGTCAACAGAATTCAATGCTTGGAGTCGAGCTTGTTTTAGAAGATTCACTACAATCTCTGCTTCCGCTAAACCAGTCTTGGAGTAGTCTATCTGTCCATCTTTGTTTCCGGTGCTTATCTTTGAACAAGAATCAATTTCAGATAACGTGAACGTTTCTGATGAAGTTGAAAGTAATGAATTCGAATTCGATAAGATAACAAGGTTCTGAAACAGAAACAAAGAATTTAGCAACCGAAGCAATAATGGAGATAAAGCTTAATCGCGCATTCAGATTAAAAATTATCTGAAACGTAAACCAAAATATATATTCGATACGAATATAAACCCAATATCTATATGTATGCCAAATCATTAAGAATAAAAACTAGATTTGCGGAAGTGTACTTGAAGGGGAGAAGTGATATGCAAGTTTAACCTATATCTCGGAGACCACTAACGGTTTATTAATATTTATAACTCTGCTCCTCATTGAATTATAAATCTAACTTATGATATCTACACTTTTAATTCTATGACAATTTAGTACCTATAATACTGGAGCGCTAAGACTTCAATTCATACGATGAAGTGATGGGACAGGGAACCGTTGCTAACATTGAGTTTTCTTTACTCAAATTCGAAAGAAAAAAGAACGTTGGGGTGAGAGAGGCTCGAACTCTCGACCTCAGGATTACTCAGAAGCTATGAGACCTACGCGCTAGCCAACTGCGCCACCACCCCATTGATCTCGGGGTTGGAAATTATTCTATTCAACATGAGATACAGTATATATTAAATATAACGAATTGTGCATTAACAGTGTAAAATTAATTTAATATTTCTTTTTGGAAGTTTTGATATTTTAAGAAATTACTTAAAGGTGTCTTAAGCCATAAACTTTTGATATTTTAAAAAATAGTTAAATTTTTATATTAAAAAAATTATCAATTACTCCTTCAATCAATATTGACAATTATATTTAAAAATCTTATAGATCAATTGTCCCGTGTCATGTTGCAAACTTGTCATTTAACATTTCTAAAAAAAATTAATTAAACTTTTTATAAAATTCTGAAATTATTAGAAATATTTTTAAAAAAGATTGTAATGACATACGATAAAATTGTATTTTTTTCACGCGACAATTATATTTGAAAAAAATATTAAGATTTTAGTGAAAATAAATTTTAACACTCAAAGTTTTAGTATCAGAAATTTAAATTTTTAAAATAAAATTAAAAATGTTTGTGGGAAATAAATTCTCACATGTGCATCAAATATTAGCCCTTGAACTAATTTTCTTATTTAAACACTAATATTACAAAATTGACCATTTTATTTCTCCATTGTTAAATTATTAATGAAATTGTTAAAGTGTCTATATAAATTAACATAATAACAACTTTAACCCTCAACATTTACATATTCTATCGAATTAATCCTAATTCTAGATAATTCAACAAATTCAACTATCTACATTTACAAAATCTAATAATTTAATCCTCAAGAACATCATAGTCACCATCATCCCATCGATTCACCTGAAATCAGCTTGAGCCTTTAGGGCTTGCTATAAAACATCCATTGCAGTCTAACGACCATTTTGCTAAACTCGAGCAAAATATATAACTTTTTTACCACATTTCTACATAAGTCGAAGTTTTTCATTAACCATCACCCGAACAGCAATGAGTGAAATTCTTGGCGGAAAAGCTTTCCATGCTTCCGAGCAATTGAAAGCTTTTGCCGAATAAGAAATGGAATCAAAAGCACAGACGTTTGGTTCATGATCCCTTTTGAGAGCCATCTCCAGCCGAGTTACGAGCTTGCTGAAATTGGATAGCACATTGTTTTTGAATATCTCTAAGCTTGTTCAGTAGTTCACGGAAAGGTGGCCGGCTCTGCGGATCACTGGTTTTCAAGTTGCAGTTCCATGCATCAGAGCTCAAATGCCAATTGTATCGTAATTGCTAAATATAATGGCTACAGGTGTGGGAGAAAGATGAAAGCAAATGCTAATTGTATCGTAATTGGATCATAATTAATGACTAAACTACTCCTATTAAGCCAATTACCTAAACGGTTCTCAAATAATTCAGGCCATCACGATGGTAGCGAATCTGATTGTAATGCGAAGCTCGACACTAGTAATGGTACGAGATCATATTGAATTAACTTATGTACCAGAATGCTACAGCTCGGATCTAGAAAAATGAAAGCAAATATTTAAACATTATAAGGAGATAAGCACCTGAGCCAGCAACTTTCGATTATGGAAGCCCACTGTGGATCTAATTCTTTTGGGATCTCAAGCCGTTGGTTCATGAACCCGACAATTGCAATCACCTGTTCTAAACACACCATTGTCATATATGCAGAGCTACAAGACTTGGAAAGCTCAATTATTTCTAGAGGGGACCCAACATACAACCTTCTCTTTAGAAGATATGCAGTTGGTTTGATGATGTTCATTTTTTTAAGGAAAACTTTACCTGCATCGGGTTGAGCCCATCCCAAGGTATCTTCCCAGTAGCAAATTCCCATAATACGACTCCAAAACTATATACATCAGACCTAAGTGTTCCCCAGAAGAACAATAAATAAAAGGTCAGCAGTGAGAGAAAAGGTGAGCGCGATGGGGCTTGGGGACGGGGAATATGTTGTGTGAAGTGAAAAAGAGAGTAGAGGATTTGCAACAAACTTCTCATTTGAGGGTTCATTACGAAGAACCTCCGGCGCCATCCATTGAGGCTACAAAAAAGACATGGTACTTATAAGTCAACCAAGAAACTAGGAAGTCATCCATCCTCTCACAATGATTTAAACTCATAGATTAATATTATTGATGAAGGAAGCAAAGGCTTCAGTTAATTCAGTTGATACCGTTCCTTTTCCGGTCCTTGAACTGAGATATGTTGCATGCTTGAGACGAGACAAACCAAAATCACCAACCTGTTCAAATGAAGTCTTACGTTTTACCTCAAGAAAGCAAAACGTATTTTCAAAACCTGGAAGCAAACTAGTAAAGATGCACATAACGAATGCAAACCTTCACAGTCCAATTCTTATCAACTAGCAGATTTGAAGACTTCAAATCACGATGAACAAGAGGCGGATTGTAATGATGAAGATAGTTCATGCCTCGTGCCTGTAACAGTTCAATCAATAAGATGAGTTAATGAATGAATGGCATCCAGTGGTGCAAACAAGAATGAACTGAAAAAATTGCAGAGAGGCACGTGATGATACTATATCCACAACTAGAGAATCATGAAATTGAATTTTTTTTCCAAAACTACTTGATACTCACAATATCCAAAGCCATATGAACACGCCGTCTCCACTCTAATTTTGCAGCATTCTTCTGTAGCAAGTGAAACAAACTCCCACTGCATCGATAAAATATAAATATAAGAGTTCATCACCAAATATCAAAGAAGTAAATTAAACCTACAGTCCCAAAGAACAATATATATGAAATGTGAGAGTTACACAAGACTACCAGCACAAAAAAGAATTTCAAAAAGTGGAGATCGGACCGTGAAAGGAATTCAGTGACAATGCAGAGATGTTGAGGAGAAGTGACGGCTCCCATGAACAGCAGAACATTTGGATGCCGCAGTCTTTTCATCAGAGAAACCTTCAAATCAAAAGAAAAATACAGTTATTTATTGCAGAAGCAAAAAAATAAGAGGAAGAAAGAAACTCAAAACAATAACAAATTCAGTTATTTCAGTCAGTGAATGCAAAGAGATTGAAAAGTAAATTAACAACAAAGCACACCTCATGTTTAAAGGAAATTATGACATCATCTGAATATTCCAGGTTTGGGAATATCTTGATAGCAACATCCTGCAATAACATTAACATGGTTGATTTACACAAATAATAAGTTGATTACAATATTTTTTCATTCTTTCCAACATTTCCATGTAAAATCAATAAATAACTAAAGAGCAAAAGGGTTCATGTATTGCAATGACATCATTGCTTACATTAACTGGAATCAACTGCAAGCCATAAGATCCCAAAATGGACTCTAGATGTTTCGGATTCAATTTTCTATATTAGACTTAGGGATCGTGCGTAGGTTTGATGAACCTATATTACACAATACCGTATATAACAATTGCCCATGGACATGATACCGTTTTCCCATCTTATAAAAACTTATTTACATAATAATATAAATATGGTTAGAAGCAATGGGCCAAAGCAAATAATGATATATCTTGCACCGAAATTTAAACGTAGATTTTGCTTAAGTTTGATAAAATGATCTTCTCTTCATTCTCTACATGTTGATAGTAATTTTACATAGGGTTATGAAGAATTGTTTATATTCTTGAAGAGAGAGAAAATAGGGTTTGAAGATTAAAGAAAGGATTTAAGCTTGATTATGTTCGAATTCATGTTATAAAGGTGTAATTTTGCTTGAATCAAGTTAATTTCATGTTGGAAGTTATAAACCCTAATCTTGAATTTAGGGTTTTGTTAGGGATTTGGAAATTAATGATGAAATTGAGGTATTGGTGATTCAAAAAGCTTGATTTTGACGCTAGATTGAAAATTTTCATATTTGGAAGAATTTAGTGACCAATTCGAAGATGATGGAAAATAAGAGAACTATTCTTGAATTTCAGTTTGATGGGGAAAATGATGAATTTGTGATGAGAAATTTATTTGATGATGGAAATGAGTAGAAAATGATGTTTCAAGCTTGAATTGACAATTTAGGACCAAAATGTAAATTTTGAAATGTTAAGGATCTTTTTGGCAATTAAAAGAAATTAGGAATTAAATTGTCAAAAATTATTTTGGTGATGAAAATAGTGGACCTGTGATATTAGAAGCTTATTTTAGCATTTTGGGACCAAATTGAATATTTGAAAAAGTTTAGGGACCTATTCGGCTATTTGAAGAAATAAGGGTATGGTTTTGGAAATTTTGTTTTGAAGGGAGACTGATCTGTAAACTGTTGAAATTATGATCGAATTAGCTTGAATTGATGAAAAAGGACCATTTTGGCAAGAATAAGAGAGTGAGGGATTAAAATGGAAGAATTGAAAATTAAGGCATAAATAGTTGCCAAATGTTCAAAATGGTCACTATGGACTCAAAATGAGATACATGGCAAACATTAGCATTTTATTTGGCAATGTTAGAATCGAATTAAGTAAGTGTATAGTAATAAGTATATTCGATTGATTTCTACAGTTGCAAGAAATACTGGGGAAGGTACAAGTATTCAAGGAAATGAAAAGATTAATGAGTAAGCTTAGTGAGGCAAGAAAATAAATGACCCATGTGAGTGCATACATGTTTTAACTTGTATGTTTATTAACATGCATTTTTTAAAGGTAAAGATTTATTTTTATAAAGCATGACATGAATTTTAGTATGATACTTTATTTTAATAATTTAAAGATTATGATACATTTTCATGCTTATATATGTTTTATAGCATGACAAATGCATGACAAAGTTATTTGATGAAATTTTTAAGTGGCAGTATACCATGAATGTTATAAAGTATATTGGAGTATGAACTGCTCCAGTATAAAGATGTTTTACATGATGTATATCTGTATGTTTGAAAGTATAGAATTTGGGTTACTAGCCATTAATTGCAGGAATTGTTTTTAAAAGTTTGCCCTTGGTAATTATAATGTTGAATATTGTATTATAAAGTTATTGACACTTCCTTGTGTCTCGACACTTCCTTGTGTCTACGAGTAAGATATTGACACTCTTATGTGTCTCGGCACTTTACTGTGTCTACGAGTAAGTTATCGACACTTCTATGTGTCTCGGCACTTTAATGTGTCTACGAGCATGATATTGACACTTCATTGTGTCTCGACATTTCAATGTGTCTACGAGTAAGAAAAGAATAATACAAGTCACTTGATAATTACTATGGGCTATATGATGTCATATGATAACTATATGGTTTTACAAGATAACATATGCTTTTATGTTTAAGAATGATTACAGTATGCTTTATTGCATAAATATTCCTACATTACAAGTTATATGATTTATTGATTATCATGCATATGAAAGTATCGTGCATTATTAAGCGTTTATAAACATTACTTATCTTATGCCTCACTAAGTTATACTTAGCATGTGATTGTTTCACGCGTAGGAAAAGAGAAGTGTTGGGAGTAAGGAGCATTAGCGAACATCATCTATCGAAAACAGGTACATCAGTATCAGTAATATAATTTTCATATTGTTTGATATTTACTAGTCGGCATGTATAGTAAAATGTGAAGACTGCTCTGATATGAATCGTATTTTATTTGGAATTTGAATGATTTTTGACTAGTTAATGAACTTATATTGGAAATAAGTTGAAGCTGTTCAGAAACTCTGTTTTAGGCTGTAAGTTTAAAAAATTGCCATAAATTCCATAGATTGAATTAGAAAACGAAACTTATATGTATGAACTACAAATTGAGTCTAATTTCTTTTAAAACAAACGGTGATTGATTTCGAGTTCTGTGTAAAAAGTTATGAATTTTTATTCGATTAAAGGTCAGAATTTCCAGACAGTAGATCTGCAATGTAGTGTATGTTTAACTAATTTTCTGCACTTATGTGTTATGAGTTAAGAACTCTAATTTATATGGATTAATAGCATGATGAATCTAGTTTACTAGGAATTTTCCAAATGAAGTTTTGAAGCTTACAAAAATTTATAAAATATTTTGTTTAGAGACAGTGCAAACTACTAGTTTTGTTTCAAATGGTGAAAATTGTTTAATCTTGTTTTGTGACGTCATCAACTCGTGTTTGGTAACAAATACGAGAAGAGGGTGTTACATCATCAATACATACATCCAGAACCAATTGGAACCAGTTAGCTAGCATCTTCGAAGCAATCTTGTAGAGCACGTTGTAGATACTTATCGGGCGGAATTAGGACATATTGGGAAGGGTCCTTTACTTTAGGGATCAGAACAATGCAAGTGCGATTTATCTCTTCGAAATCTGCTTCACCATGAACAAGTGAGATACAAAAATCTGCACCATCATGGCCAATAATGTGCCAGAATTTTTGATAAAACACTGCCCCCAAGCCGTCTTCACCGGATGCATTCAGAGGATCCATAGATTGTACTGTTGAGCAAACTTCCTCGTATGTGAATGGCCTACACAATGCCAGATTCATTTCAGATGATATGCATTCAGTTTATTTATATGATATATGAATTTTATTATCCTTATAAAATCTGAGTTCAAACAACTTTATTTATATAATATATGAATTTTATTAAGGCTTAAATCTGAACATATATTATAATAAAAGTATGTTAAAATGTTCAACAAATATAAATAGTTAGGCCACTCTCCCACAATTCTAATCTTATTTTCTTTTTACTTTAGATTTTGATTCATCGGCGGTGGCGTTAGTTTACCGCCGGTAGCCTTTTTATTTTTTATATTTAGTTCTTGTTTTTTTATATTTTGATCTTTTTTAGTTTTTATCTGCTTTATAGTATGTTTTTTTTGTCTTTGTGACACGTTTTTTTTTTCTGTCTTGTGGCGCGCTTTTGCCTTATGACACGTTATAATCTGCCGTTGCGGTAGGTTTGCGTTCGTGGATACGTTTTTCAGGACATTCAGCTCTGATTTACGGATTGTCGGTGGTTTTTAGTAGTTTGATCCCTTTTATTGTTCGTTTGCCGATGTATCCAGATTTATTTTACGAAGCAGCCTCCAAGATTGTTGGTTTCGATCATCACTCCTACTTCATGCCTAAAGCGGGTAGGTGGATAGAAACAAGAAGTCTTGCTTTCTGCTTCTATTTCTCCGGTGTTTCATCTTTATCTCTATTTTGCATCCCACTGGAGGTATTTTGCTGGTCTGATGTTTTATTTTCTATTTTTTTTAATTTAGATTTATTGTGTTTTTGTTTTTTCTACTACAATTTTATTTCTTTTAGATTGTTTTCTTATTTCGATTTTAAATAAAATTCAACTGGCATATTGTTAAAAGAATATAAATAGTTACATCTAACAAATGAATTTTTTTCCTCTATACATGTTTTTGAATACTTTGGTGTGATTATATGATAATATTTGTTCTTTACTCTTAGCCTTTTGAAAAGATATACACAACGTGCGGACTATGTTGTTTGAATCTATATCACCTACCTTCAATTTTTTTAATTTTTATAAATCAATCTTTAACGTTTTTTAATATTTATGACTTGAGTCCACCCTGAATTTTTGAGATTTTATGTGTCAACAATATTTCTAAATCTACCACTGACGAATAAGGAACAACGTCATGCATTATCATTAGGACCACTCAATGGATTCTGTTGTCACATGATTTTTTGATAAATCTTAATCTAACTCTAATCCTATCTAAAGGAGAGGGAAATAGGGGACTCTAGGAGAAAGGGGTGCTCTTAGTAAGTCTAGAACACATGACTTAAAAGGAGTATGAGGGAACAAAGATGAGTTGTTTGGCTAACCAAACAAATGTGCTTGCTCTTGTTTTCACATAATTTAAATATAATATACATGAAGAAAAATCATAGGCAGATAAACCTAAACAATTTATATGGGTTATATTTTGATATACAAGCTGTGTAAAAAAATTACACAACTCTTCTATAAAAACTTAAAATTTAAATCTCAAATCCTAGCGCCCTAAAACCTAAACCTAAAACCCTAAAGCCTAAACTCTAAATTCTAACCATAAACTTTAAATTCTACACCTTACACACTAAACCCCTAAACCATAACCTAAAACCCTAAAGTTTACACAAACTTATGTATCAAAGTATTTTTCCTATATATATATATGAGTTAGGATCCACTTACAAAAGTGTAAAACTCTTTTAAGTTTTACACATTTTTTAGATCGTTGGATGAGGAAAACGAATAACTGAGATTAACTCTTTACTTTTTTCCCAAGTGATAATCTTCAAATATTCTACTGTTAATCTCAGTCATTTATTTATTTATTCACGATCCAAAAAACGTGTATACTGTATAACTAAATTCTATCCTTATATATATCTTACGCATAAGCAAAGATCATGGTAAAATTACCACGCGCTGCGGACTTATTTGCTCTTTCAAATGAACTCATTAAATATGGTATGAAAGTCTCTTTCAAATATTTTAGTTTAATAATATTTTAGATCCTTATCAATATAAATTTAAGTTGAATTAAAATTTTGTTTCTAAATTTTTTTAACGATTTTTAATACTCAACAAGTAGTTCAGTGAAAAAAAATGATCTTTATCTTAAGATATTAATATAAATTTAAGTTGAATTAAATTTTTGTTCCTAAACGTTTTTAACGAGTTTTAAAACTCAACAAATAGTTTCAGTAGAAAAGATGATATATTCATCTGAAGAGATCAATGTTTAAATCACTTTATCGACAAAGTGTATGTATTGTCAAAAGATTAAAAATATGTATGAATAGATATTATCTTATAACCTCTTAATACTATTCAATTTTTAAGAGTTTTTATTATTTTAAACTTATGTAATATGTCTTTAGATATTTGATCTTAACTCCGTCCCGTTGAACACTAATCTTAATTTAAAAAAACAAATTCTTTAAACAAATAAAAATACCAAAGATTTTTTTGGGTGGTGGCATGAAATGGTCCAACAGCTCATGTCAGCTTAACAAACCCTTTTTGCTGTAGGATTCATAGCCATAAAACACAACAGGAAATGTCATGAACAAAAAAAAAAAGCTGCTTGGTTTGCTATAAACAGGGGCACGTGCCAGATGCTGCCACTTTCTTTTGACTATAGACGAAGTTAACAAAACACGACGTTATCGAGGACGTATAGCGGTGAGGTGTACATATTCGTTTATTTAATTTTAATTAAATAAATAAATTAATACGAATAATTAAACGAATATAATTTTTTATTCGTATCCATTTATTAAGGAATATAGTTTATTTGTGTTCGTTCATGTTTATTCGTTAAAACGATAAACAAACCAAACGTTTAGCGAACAGTTCGTGAACAAAAAATTATATTCGTTTAGTTCACAAATGGTTATTAAACTTTGTTAAATTGTTCAATTTAATAACCAAATTTTTAATTGCTTTAATTTGGGCATTTTACTTTTAATTTTGTTACAAATTGGGCACGAAGCCGTTAACGAACGTTAAAATGGTGAGACAGTAGTTAAGAAAATTTGTATTATAACACATTTAGTCCTCCACGTTTGTATATTCAAATAATTTAGTCATAACTCAAAACAAATTAATAAATTTAACCTTCATTATTTACCCATTATTTTAAAATTCTCCTATTTTTAATTAAAAATAATTTAATAATTCTATTAAAAATGATTTTGAATTGTACCATTTTAGTTGTTTTCTTTTTTATGAAGATTGTTTATTAAATACATTACATTCTTTTAATCACTTTTGGTACTTAATCATAGCTTTATGCCCTTTTTATCATTAACATGGAACTTTCGAGCTTCATAAAGTGTACTCAACACTTGCATATATGTTGTTTGATTTGGATATTTAGTTGTGGTTTATCCATTCATGAACTCATTGATTAAAGTCCTATAAATGGTTTCAAAATCATTTTTTGAGAATTATTAATTTTTAATTAAAAATAGGACTAATTTAGAATAATAGCGACCCAGAGAGATCAAGGGCGTTCATAGAGAGACCAATGAAGATCACAAGGGCAATCACGAAAACCACAGGGAAGATCAAAAGGCCAACAATGTTGGACTCTGTTTGTGGCAAATCTGCCGATACAATTGCATTGGCAAGGGATTTGGCCGGTCTTTGATAGACATGGGATCGTCGTTGATGTTTTCGTACCACGAAAAAGAGCAAAAGATGGATCTCGATTTGGGTTTGTACGTATGAAATCGAAGGCGGATGCCGAGTGAGTAATTGAAAGATTTGACGGGTTCAGATTGTATGGATCGAGGGTGAGAGTGCAGATGGCTTTGCGAGATACGCGTGATTCATTTTGGAGAAAGAATATGTAACGCCCCTAACCCAGCTTAGAAGATAGACTGGATTAATCGGCCCATTACAAACCTTATAAATATATATACAAATAAATCAGGGAATACTCTAAATGCTTAATGCATATGTATATATCATCTACGTGCCACCAACTAAGAGTCCTTAAAGAATCTATGAACACAACTCCTGTCACCTGGAGATCATGTCCGAGACCAAGACGTACCGAGGCCAGACTACCTGAAATTATAAATGAGGGAACATTATAAGCATAAGCCTTGTGAGGTAGATTAATTTAGTTATCTTGGATTCCTAGCTATTTAATTATAAGCTTTAACGTTCACTAAAGTTTGCAAGCTTGGTCTTAGAAGAGCTTACAAACAAGACAATTCTCATAACTTCCCAATTATTTGACCAGGGCCTATAACGTGACTCGGCATTAACTTATATATATACCCGTATTTCGTATACATCGTTTAAGCATACGGAGGTACTTCGTGATATTTCATAAGTACACAATTTATCAGAAAAAGGGTTTATTAATAAGCTTATAAACTTTCTTGGGTTCTTTATTATGACTTGATGATACTAGATATTCTCGTCGAAAACTTATTAAACACTTTTCTATCTTAGATCCTCAATCACTAAACTTAACCAGGCTTCATTTTCTTGAAGTTCATTCAATTCATATGCTATGTCAACCCTATTTAAAGGCTAGTTACCCTAGCTACTAAATTCCACATGTGATCTCACTCATTATCTAGTTTTAACTGGTTATCATTATCTTTTAGAGTATACTATAAGCCCCAAGCAATCTAATAAACACACCATTCATGCCAATTATGTTTTTCGAAGCAACAACTTATACTTATAGATATAAAATATTCCAAACTGTACTATCAATTAACCAACAATCCACAACATGCTTAGTTTGATCAAGCAACTCGACATTAAAGCACATAATGGCTCAAGAAATCAAATATTAGATTCTTACTCATTTCTTAACCCGTTTCACTTATATTTTAATAATTAATCTCAATGTTTTAATTCCAATGATCAGCTTATTCAATACACATCATTAAACTAGGATGCTTGTATACATATACAAATTAACTCATTCAAACCCTATCGAACAAAAGATGCAATTAACTCAATTCACAATATCAATTTTCCACACATTCGATAAAATGTTCCATTTCCAAGACATATTTATTCCCAAATCAACCTTAGGATAATAATCGCATAAAAACATTCACCTAGAATTTCTTAACTACGTTTACATACACAATAACTAGTCCTACACATAGATTCATAGATTTCTTAATTTACAAGACATCAAGTATCATTTCCCAATTATTTGATATTTGTCTTATAAGTAAATCAAGATAACTTATTAGTTAATATTTAAGTTCCATTCTTTTATTTTTAATATAGCCTTGAGAATCAAATCTAGCCTAGGTACTCGAATCCCCAACCAACTGTCGCCCATATAATAGTACTCACACTACCGGTTAATCCCTCCTACTGTCGCCAAGTGACCACACAACTTCCCTCCTACTATCACCAAATAAAGGACCGTAGTCCAACTCGAAACAAGAGCTCAATGGATCCTATGGCATGCCAACTATACCTACGACTAACTCGAGACCAAGGCTTAAACATTTTTCTTTCATTTCTTATACAAGATTATCATGTATCCACATCAATAGATCCTTCCAAGGATTTCATGATCCCTTCTATAAGGGTACTCGTTTAAGCATGATCACCACATGTGATCTTTTTATGCTTCATAACACTTATTCAATAGGCTTTATAGCCAACATGTCATTTGTCAATTCATGTTCAACTTTCAATGTATTCCATATATCTCAACATTTTAAGATCATTTTCATGTTTAATCACCAATGTTTTGATTTACAAGGTTCATATCTCTTCATGGTTTCATTCGAATTAAACCAACACCCATTATGTTCAAAATACTTTTCATTACACCAATAATCATACCAAAACATGTTCTTCATTCAAATCATTCAATCCATTCCATACACTTGCACAAATCAATTCATAACATGCTCTTAGCCAACATTGACTTACCAATGATTACTTTCTTTATTTAAATACATACCTTATACCAAAGCTAGCACATCCACATAATTTATTCAACAATTTAAGGCAATCATGACAAGAAGGAATAGCTCGGGAGGGTTATTAGCCCACCCCGAGACTTAATCTACGCTCACATGTTATCCCGATGTTACGGGATACCTGAATCCCCAGACATATTATGCTACTTAACCACATCCTTCCATAGCTTCTTTTTAGTCTAAGTATCACAAACAATATAATTATGCGTTAGAATCGATCTAACCATTCAATCTTTTCACCAACTTATTCAATATTTTTTTTATCTATTTATAGCATCAATACAACTATATATATTAGAACTAGAATTATCATTCCTTCAACCAGTTAACCATTTAATTCAAGCATACCTAACATCAGGCTAAACAATCCAACTTGTTTACACATACATATTCATGCATTAAGGCCTATCCCCCTAATGTTTTTATATGCTTTTTAAGTCATTTTGACAAATCTTCACTAGTCATGTAAACCAATACAAAGAACTTTGTAAGTAACACACAAAACAGTCCCAAACATTCATACATATGTGCTTATAACATCATTTGACCATTCATTGTATAATCTCATGGAAACAAACACAAATTCTTTTATTCTTATTAAAAACAGTCCCAATTTACACCTAATTCCAAATTCACAACCAGAACAGTCCAATATGTTTAAATATAACCAAAACAGTCCATGATGGTACTAATTATCTCCAAACAGCCCCTAGTCTTTAAAACAGTCCCAAGGATGTAATTCAAGTTGTAACAGTTTAATATATCCATGTAAATCTGTTCCTATGAAGTTTTAACAGCTTTTATATCTATTTCCAGCCCTTCCCCTGTTTTTATAAAGTCAAAACAGTCCACAGAAATTTTCTTATTAGCAAAACTGTCCAAGTTTTATTTACACTTTCTTAATAAGTTCAAAACAGTCCATAAGCCTTTCTTAGACCTCTAATCTTTTGCATATTAAACCTTTAACTTTAACAACAGTTTTCCCCTGTTTCCATATGTTAAATTATCCCTTAAACAATCACAAACCAGTCTTCTAAACCTCAATACTGTCCGAAATTGTATAACAGTTTCATTGGCCAATTGTAAACATGTACTTACACAATCAGCCTACTTGTATTCCTAGGTGCATAAAACAGTCAAACTATATATATATATATATATATACGGAAAAAACTTTGATACACAGGCCGTGTAAACTTTAGTTTACACGTGCCTTTTAGTTTTAGGGGTTAGGGTTTTAGTTTAGGGTTTAAGGTTTAGGGGTTTAGGTTGTAGGGTTTAGAATTTAAGGTTAGTGTTTAGAATTTAGTGTATAGAGATTAAGGTTTAGGGTTTAGTTTTTTAGGGTTAAGGTTAGGAATTTAAGATTTAGGTTTTTATAATATAAATACACAGGCTTGTGTAAAATTAATTTTACACAGCCTGTGTATCAAAGTTTTACCCATATATATACACAACCACAAAACACACATACATCATTCGTTTATCTCAATTTTACATTCAAGCATTTCTAGCCCATTAATCATGCATCATTCAAGCATTTCGCAAGAATCACATACTTAAGAATTCAAGAAGATAATACACTCATATGCTTATAATTATAAGCCTTTTTCATGCATGAATTTATCAATTGATTTTATGGTGTTCTTCCTATGACATTTAAACCACCTGAATCATCAAAGCATGGCACTTAGCAATATGGAAATCAAACATAATTTGGGAAAAAAGAGATACTAGCTTACCCATTTCATAAAAAAAACCTCTCGAGCAAGGTTCATATCTACCCGATTTATTCAACCTTCTAATCACCATGGAAGAACTTCCTCAAGCTCTCTCTCTCATTTGCTCAAATGTGTTTCGGTCAATCCAAGGAAGATGACCATATTCTTGTTTTACTCCCCTTGACCGAAACCCAACTCCCCACCTAGCTTGTTTAAGGTGTAGAGACATGTATAGATCCCTACATTGTTAAATCTTTACATGCAAACCTTTCTATTCAACCTATAATCGGTTTAGTCCCTCCTCAAAATGGTTACCATATTTTCAATGTTTCTATTTTGGTCCTTACACAATTAATTAATTCATAGGAATTATAGATCCAAATAAATTACCTAGCTTTCGAATTGAATTATAATTCTAAGCTGGGTTTTAGGGTATTACAGAATCGATCGGATTCTCAGAAGAATTTAGATTCTGTTCCCAAGTGTTATAGGGGTACCAAAAAACACAGAATCAGGGGGCATTGAAATCACAAAATCAACCTGATTTCAGGCGCAATCAAGAGGCATCGAAAGTACATGAGCAAAATTTTTGGAACCTTCAGCTGGATAAGGCAAAGATGATTGAGGGTGTGGTGGACGGGGACAAACTAGAAATTTTGCAAAATTGTGCATTGGGATTTTGCAGACAACCATACCGAATGAGAGACCCAGCGAAAGAATTTAAAGATTCCAATTGGGAAGGATTCACAGTGATGAGGGTTGAAGGATCCTTAGTACTTCTTATGTTTGATGATATTCGTATGTGAAAGAAAGTTTTGGAGGAACATCATTTGGACAAATGGCTAGAAAACGTAATAGAATGGTCGTCTTTGATGAACATTCCGAATCGGAGGGTTTGGTTATCAGCTTCGGGTATTCCAATTCATGCTTGGTCTGAGGTTACGTTTAAGAACATCACTGCGATATGGGGGACTTGGTTCAAATAGACCCTGAAACACTAGCACCCTCATCTTTTGAACGTAGTCGATTCCAAGTGGAGACAGATTGGGTGGCTCTAATTGATGAGAATATTGACTTGCAGATTGCTGGTGAGGTATTTCAGATTCGAGTGGTGGAGATGGAGGAGGCGCTTGGCCCAAAATGTGATTGTTGTTGTGGAGTCGATGTTGAGTCTAGTGTGGAAGACACGGATATAACGAGCATTTCAAGTCTTAAAGAAAAAGATGATTTGCAGAGTGTAACGCATGCGGTGTTCATGGACTAGTCGTTAAATGACACGGTTGTTGCCGATTCATTTGATGGTGTATCAGCGCCTAACATGGTATTGTCTAAATCGGTGACATTCCTGGCTTCTAATTCTGTGGAACTCGATCGGATATGGGACGGTAATAGGATGGAGGATCCAAGAGTCTTGGAATCACCAATTTCAACAGGTTGGAAGGCGGATGAGGAGGACAGAATTGTTTCACGTTATCTTGAAGGTTGGTCTAGCATTAATGTGTTGTTTATGGAAAGTCAGGAGTTACACTTGCGAACTGATCAATATGAACAGAAGTTGGGGAAGCGAGGTAGAGGAAGGCCTAAGAAGAACACTCCTAGATCACCCAAAGTGGTGAACGGGTCATTGTTGAACTATGATTTCTTGAGTAGAAAACGTGCTTTATTAAAGGAGGCACGAGAGACACTGGATTTGGGAAAATATATTGGAGCAGAAACGGTAGGTAACGAGGAGAAGATAGTGAAGGATATCGCGAGATTATTAGAGACAAGGCCTCGAGCTCAGTAACATTGAGGGATGCAGTTATTGTTATGGAATGTTCAAGGACTTGGAACGGCATCGAAATGAAGAGCGGTGTAATCTTTAATGCGACAACATAAAGGCGAGATGTTTATTTTATAGGAAACTAAATTGGAAGAAATAACAATAGCTTGGTGAGTCGATTATGGTATAATTATAATTTTGATTTTGTGTTTTCCCTTTCAGTTGGTCGATCGGGTAGGGTTTTGTTATTATAGGATCAGGCGAGTTTTCGGATGGATACTATGAGGGTGGAATCTCGATTTGTTATGATAAAAGTTCATTGGAATGCCGGCGATTGGAGTTGTGGGATCATTGGGGTGTATGGTCCATGTGTATTTGACAAACAATGTGTTTTATGACGAGAATTAGGAGAAGTGATTCGATCTCGACAAGGGCCTTGGTGCATTGGAGGCTACTTTAACATGGTGCTTCATCCGAATGAGTGACATGGTGTTTCTGATATGTCGATAGGTATTGGTGCTTTTAGTGATTTTGTTACGGTGAATGATTTGTTTGATGTTCTGCTACAGGGAAAATGTTTTACATGGTTTGGCACAGGGAACCGTTGTAGCCATATTGGTAGATTCTTGGTTTCAGCTGAGTGGTTCGATATGTTCTCAAGTTTGCCTGTCTTGTCCTTATCGTGAGGCTTGTCCGACCATACACCGTTACTTTTGCAGAGCGAGGATGGTGATACAGGTCCAAAACCTTTTCGTTTTCTGAATGTATGGATGGAACATCACTGTTATTTGCATGATATAGAGCTGAATGGTCTCGTTTGATTGATGGGTGTGCCGTAGGGATGATACAAAAATTTCGTGGACTGAAATATTTTTTGAAGCAATGGAAACGTTCTTCGTTTGGGAATGTTGATAAGAAGATTTTGGTAGTGACGAGATGAATAGATGAGATAGATGGTGGCATAGTGGATGGTTTACAATTAGGTGAGGAGGCTGATGAACATAAACAATTACAGTCGAAGTTGTGGAAGTTGTCACGTTACAGAGAATCCATATGGCGTCAAAAATCTAGAGTTACTTGGCTCAAAGAAGGAGATCAAAACACACATTTTTTCCATCGGGTAGCAAAGTTTCGAGCCATCAACAACAAGATTTTGGATAGGATAATGTTAGCAAATGAGACCATTCATTTGATGCAAAAATCGCGTTTTAGTGAAGGTCGTGTTATCCTCAAATTAGATTTTATGAAGGCTTATGATTGTGTTGAGTGGGAGTGCCTTGATCAAATAATGAGTCGTATGGGATTTGGTTCAACATGGCATTTGTGGATTTTTGAATGTTCAAGTACAACATGGTTATCGATTTTGAATATGCGTCAGGTTTACAAATTAATTATGACAAGTCTTGCATTTATGGTGTTGGTATTGATGTGGCGGTGGTAGATGATATTGCTGGGATTTTAGGTTGTAATTCGTGGCGAGCTTCCGATTACTTATTTAGGGCTGCCATTAGGAGTGAATCCAAGGAGTTTGGCCATGTGGGATCCTCTCGTTGCTCGGTTTCGACAACATTTGGCAAGATGGAAACGAGGTTCTTAATCATTTGTTGGTCGTCCTTCTCTTAGTGAATTCTGTTTTGTCGGTATTACCTTTATATTATATAGGGATTTTTCTCATTTCGAAGAGTATAATTCTTGACTTGATCGTATTAGGAGGACTATACTTTGGGGTGGTTTGAAAGAGAAGCGAAAATTGTGTCGTGTTAGTTGGAAGATTGCTTGTCGCCCGAAGAAGTTTGGTGGGTTGGGTGTAGTGGATCTTCGGTCTCGAAACTTGGCATTACTTGCGAAGTGGAGTTGGCATTATGCGATGAATGATAATTCTCTATAGCGATCTTTGATAGAGGCTAAGTATGTGAGGGATGTTTTGGGATGGCATTTTTTTGACTTGGGGAGAAGGAATATGTCTGTTATTTGGCGACAAATAGTGGATGTTCAGAGTGATGATTGTGTGCACAAGTTTATGAACCAATCTCAATTTGCTTGGATCTTAGGTTCTGGTTCTAAAATTTTATTCTGGCAAGACATTTGGTATCTGGAGGAGCCTTTATGCAATGTATTCCTGCGTTTGTTTAGAGTGGCGTCGGATAAGTTGGCGTTGGTGATAGATTATACTAGTGAAGGTAGCTTTGATCATGATAATTAGCGGGAGTTTTTTACACGTGATTTGCGTTCGTTTGAGGTACGACAGTTGGGAGAGCTACGGTTTTGTGTAGTACATTACCAATTGCACCCATCGATTGATGATTGGCTGCTTTGGAAACCATCGCCAATTGGTTCTTTCTCTGTTGGATCACTTTATAAATTAATGGTTTCATTTGGTTTAGAGGGAGAAGCGAAACTAAATTCGATTTGGAGGCTGTGCATTCCTCTTAAAGTTAATGTTTCTTGTGGTTTGTCATGCTCGATAGGCTGCCCACTTTAGATATGTTGTGTGCCAGAGGTGTACCTTTGAAGGAGAGGATGATCCATTGTCGGTGGTGTACTATTGGCATAGACTGTGCTGATCATATTTTGTTTCATTGTGATGAGATGTGGGGTGTGTGGGTGATGTTCTTTCAATGGTGGCAAGTAGAAGTGGTGAGTCCTCCAATGTTGACTTCTTTTTTATTACAATGTTTTCATAGTTTTTTTACGGGCTTGATACGTGATTGGTGCTTGGCGGGTTGTGCCGCGGTAGTTTGGTCTCTACGGCTGGCTCGAAATGCTCTAATGTTTAATGATAAGCGGATGTCTACTGGAGAAATATTCTTCTTAGTTAAATTGCGTTCGATGTTTTGGATCCGAGCACTATTCTCTCTGGGGGAGATTTGTGAGGCAGCTTGGTGGGATTGCCCTCGGACTTGTGTGCCTTTTTCTTGTCCGAGGGATACGTGCTTAAATACATGTTGGGAGCCACCACCGAAGGGTGTTTTAAAGTTTAATGTGGATGGTTCTACGCGAGGTAAGCCAGGGATGACGGGTTGTGGTGGGTCTTATTCGATTATAAGGGTCGTATACTCGCCATGTTTTCTGCTCCCTTGGGTGTAATTGATTCAAATGAGGCGGAGCTGCAAGCTACCTGTCTTGCGTTATCTATTTTCCTTCAGTCTAGATTGGCTGAGATGGTGTCCGTTGTGTTAGAATCCGATTCTATGGTGGTGCTTGCTATTGTTATGAATCAAGAGCGAGGACCGTGGTTTTTTTGGCGTTGGTTTTGACATATTGATGATGCTTGTGAGGTATTGTCGTGTGTGTGTTTCCATCATGTTTACCGTGAAGCGAATAGTTTCGTTGATGCACTTGCCAAGGGTGGGTTGGGTCGAGCTACTTGGTTCCAGTTGGTGGAGTAAGATTTGATATTTCTATGTTGGTTTGGTACAAATATAGGTATCGGGTTTTGGTTTAGTTTGGCGATGGTGTTTGAGTTCTTTAGTTTTGGTGTTTGTCCCCTGTTTCATTATCACTTTCATAAGCACTCTTTTCCTCCATTTAAGATTATAGAGGATTTTAATGAGGCACGTGTTAGTGGTGGCTATGTATGGTTATCTCAATAAAACCGTACGTTTCGTCGAGCAAAAAAAATAAATTAAGGGTTGAATTTATTATTTTATCTTAAATTAAGACTAAATTATTTGAATGTGTAAATGCGGAGGGCTAAATATATTTTTACACAAAATTTCTTAATTCTCGCGTCACCCTTTTAACGTTCCTTAACAGCTCAGTGCCCAATTTGTAATAAAACTAAAAGTTTAATATCCAAATTGAAGTAATTGAAAGTTTAGTTGTTAAATTGAACAATTTGGCAAAGTTTAGTGACTATTTGTGAATTTTACCCAATTTTTTATATTAGGAGATATAATTTTTTTACAAAATGTTAAAAATGAAACACGAAATAATCAAATTTTAGAGGATGTGTAATTATTAATAAAAAAATTTTAAATTATAAAAAATTAAAATTCTCATAAAATACAATCACTCCAATCATGAGTGGTACGTAATAACGACCGGCAAAGTCACGATCCTTCCAAATTTTAAAAAAATAAAGAAAAAGTTTAAGTTGGGAAAATGGTAAAAATTATATATTGGTCTCTTAAAAGTATATAATTTATTAGGTTTAAATATTTTAAATGATTCATTCTATAAATGATGTTGAGTTCTGTCACTGATTCTAACATAAATGTATTCGATAAGATGTATTGGTCTTTTTAGCCTACATATTGTCCAGTCCTTTTTAATGGGCCAACATAAATGTATTGGACTTTTGAGCTTAAAAAATTCAAAGATTTTTTATTTGTTTTTTTGAAGAAATCGGTTTTTAGGCCGGTCCAACCGGACCTGAATCATATTAGAATTTTAAGGAAATGTGTAACAAATAAAAATTGTTGCATTATTATTATTTTTTATTGAGTATAAATTTAACAACCAGTAAAATTATTATATTCGATAAAAATGTTACACTAATGTTGAATATTTCTTAATGGACTGTAATTAAAAATTAGAATTTTCAAAAATAATAAAAAATATATAAAAAGCATAGAAATAATTTAAATCGTAAAAATAATTATGTTGTTAGGTTTGCCAAACTTTCCCTTGTTTAAGTTAAACCGACAAACAAATTTGTTTTTATTTATAATGTTAGAATATGAAATCTGTTGAGAGCTAACATTTCATTATGTTAGAATAATTAATATTTTTTTATTTCTTTGAATAGTTTAAATGAGATTATTAGGTAGTATTGTTTATAGGTATTTTTAATCTTTTGATAAAGCGCACATATTATGCAGACATTGCAATTAAACTCATATCTCTTAGGATAAATATTATCTGTCGGCCCATCCGTTTGGGATAAATCGGTCTCACATAGCTTAAAGTTGGTTCAAACATGAAATGAATCGAAATTCTAAAATCTATATTAATTTGACACATATGACATATTGATCATATCCAAAATCAATGTGGATCTGTCTAACCGAAAGGTCTATAAATTTGGTACTTTTGATATTAATATATACAATTAAAACTGATAATTAATGCAACTAAGCGAGTAACTACTGTAACATTCGAAACCCTTGAATCGAAAGATAATCGTGCTCCGCTCCCTCCTCTTAAGTTTCGGGTTCAAAACCTAATAAATTTTTCTTTAAATAGAATCAGTTCAAAAAAGAAGAAGATAATATATGTTTAATTACATTTAAACTTATAATTTTTAAGCTGCTATAATAATGAAACATAACGAGTGATTTTAGTGGAAAAGAGAATAATATTTATCTCAAAGAACTTAGGTTCGAATAGTTATGTGTGTTAGATGTATACCTTGTTAAATGGTTAAAAAAAGTAAGAACAAATAATATCATGTAACTATACCAATATATTAAAAATATATATTATTAATAACGAGAATTAATTACATCACATGTTTCCAAACCACGGTCCTCATTTTAAGTTGCATCTCCAAATTATGACTTTCATTCAAAAGTGGTCCTCAAAATTTTAAATGTTTTAATTTCATCCCTGAATTGTGATCATCATTTTAAATTAGTCTCAAAACTTTTGAACATTATAATTTCACCCTCTAATTATTGTTTATGTCGCATCACATTATTACATAATGCACATCAATGTTTACATGAAAATTAATATTTTTTATTAGCGTAAGATATGATTAACATATATTAATAATTTGAGGATAAAATCAGAATGTTCAAAAATTTAAAAACTAGTTTAAGACGAGAGTTATAATTTGAGAGTGAAATTAGAACGCCTAAAAACTTGAAAACTAATTTAAAATGAAACTTATAATTTGGAGACGTATAATACAAATGCAATAAACTCCTGTAAATAACTATATCTAAATATTCAAATATGTGTCAAACACGAATAATTTTTTTAAAAAATTACAAGTGTAAAAGCTTAAAGAAACGCACACCACTCGCTCTTTGAACGTCCCTCATGCATCATTCTTCACCTTCCTCTTCTCCTACATTCCTAACAAAATCTATGGATTTCATTGTTTTCCTGAATTATTGAGGATTTCCAAGTCCCCTGTTCTTTGCCCTTCTTTCTCATCTCTTTCTCCCATTTTCTCTCCAACATGAACTCCATCTCCAAATCCTTGATTTTCGCTCTTTGTTGTTGTACTTTCACTATCAGCACATTTCATGTTCTTGGACAAAACAGTCCAGAACCAGAACCAGTCCCTTTTCTCCTTTCTTGCGGCGGAAAGGAGATCACCGATTCCGATGGCCGGAATTGGATTCCCGACGGAGAGTTTCTAGCTTCATCCGACAGTAGAGACGATATAGAGGTCGTCACGGCTCGATACCCAGACCCTTTATTGCCATCACCAGTTCCATACATGGACGCGAGGATTTTCAGATCATCGTCGACGACCTACAAGTTCCCGGTTTTTTCCAAGTCCCGGCTATGGCTCCGGCTCCATTTTTACCCCACTACTTACGGCGACCTCGACCCTTTCCGATCCTATTTCTCCGTCGCCGCCAACGGCATCACGCTTCTCAACAACTTCAGCGCCGCCGTCACCGCGAAAGCAATCACGCAGGCTTATATCTTGAGGGAATTCTCATTGATGCCGGTCGTATCGGGCGATCTCAACCTTACGATCACTCCGTGTAAAGAATCGTATGCTTTCATTAATGGCATTGAAGTGATCCCTATGCCTGATATATTCCAAAAGCCCGTTGCCATTGTTGGATACAGAGATGAACCTCTTGATCTCCGTGGCTCGACTCTGCAGACGATGTTTAGGCTAAACGTAGGCGGAGAGTTCATTGCGCCGCACGAAGATTCCGGCCTTACTCGGACGTGGTACGACGATTTGCCGTATTTGTCCAGTACTTCGATCGGTGCCACCTCCCGGGCTAACAAAGATGTTACTATCCGATATACGGAGGAAGTAAAGGCAGACATTGCGCCGTTGAATGTTTATAGCACGGCACGGACGATGGGGCCTTATTCGAAAATTAACCTGAAACATAACCTTACTTGGATTTTCCAGGTGGATGCAGATTTCACATATGTTGTTAGGCTACATTTTTGTGAGTATCAGCTTAGTAGAATCAAGGAAAGAGTGTTTGATATTTTTCTTAACAACCAAACAGCACAGCGAGGGGCTGATGTAATTGAATGGTCAGGATCTATGGGGAAACCAGTTTATAAAGATTATGCAGTCTTTGTTTCGGGTCTACCTGGAGCGGGCGAGATTCAGGTGGCATTGCATCCGACCATATCGACGACGCGCAAGCTCAGTCGTTACGATGCAATTCTCAACGGATTGGAGGTTTTCAAAGCTAATGACACGAATGAGAATTTGGCCGGTCGGAATCCTGTGCCATCGGAAATGCTTACTAATGCGGAAGAAGCATATAAACATCACCAAGCATCAGGGTCTAATGTTGAGGAAATGGTTGCTGGAGGGGTTGCTAGTAGTGCTGTACTGATTGCCCTTCTTGTTTTTGTTAAGAAAAAGAAGGACAATGTTAGTGCTAGTAAAACTGTGAATCTGTTACCAATTGATGGAAGTTCCCATATAAAATCGGGGTCGACCGGAAGCTTTGTGAATATTGCGGCCGGTCTATGCAGGCATTTCTCCTTATCGGAAATAAAAAACGGAACCAAGAACTTTGACAAATCGCAGGTTATCGGTGTCGGAGGATTCGGCAAGGTTTACAAGGGTACAATAGATGGGGGGACTAAAGTTGCTATCAAAAGATCAAACCCTTCTTCGGAACAAGGGGTCGACGAATTCCAGAACGAAATCGAGATGCTCTCGAAGCTTAGACACCGGCATTTAGTCTCTTTGATCGGATTTTGTGAAGAAGCCGGGGAGATGATCTTGGTCTATGATTATATGGCTAATGGGACATTAAGGGAACATTTGTACAAAACTGATAAACCTCCCCTGTCATGGAAGCAGAGGTTGGAAATATGCGTTGGAGCTGCAAGTGGACTTCACTATCTTCACACCGGCGCAAGGTACCCAATCATACACAGAGATGTTAAGACTACAAACATTTTAGTGGACGAGAATTGGGTTGCAAAAGTTTCCGATTTCGGACTATCGAAATGCGGTTCAACTCTTACCCAAACTCATTATAGTACAATGGTGAAAGGTAGCTTCGGTTACTTGGACCCGGAATACTTCCGTAGGCAGCAATTAACCGACAAATCTGATGTTTACTCATTCGGAATAGTCCTTTTTGAGGTGTTGTGCGCAAGGCCGGTCTTGGATTTGAACTTGCCAAAGGAACAAGTTAGTTTGGCCGATTACGTTCAGCATTGCCAAAGAAGAGGAACACTCCGTCGAATCATTGATCCACATATTAAGGGAGAAATTAACCCAGAGTGCTTTAAGGTATTTGTGGACGTAGCGGGAAAATGTATATTGGATAATGGGATCGATCGACCTTCGATGGGCGATGTGCTTTGGAATCTCGAGTTCTGCCTTCAATTACAAGAAAACCCGGGAGGAGTTGATATGGCAGAGGATATGGCCAATGATGCTTATGATACACATATTGCAACGCTCTCCGTTGATGAAGAGATAGCTGATGGTGAAGTGTATTCACCCCGGTTAGCTCCTGTTTTCTCGATGATTGCGGATCCCAGAGGAAGATGATACATATGCTACTTGGATTCGAGTATGAGTTCTATATGTTCGGACAATCGTGTATCCGTATCCATTTAAAAATATTTTGGATACGGATATAAATATCAAGTACGTGTACTCTGGAAAAAATGAAACAGTAAAAATAACATAATTGTAGACACTAACTTGTGTCTGGGTTCGAGCCAAAGCCCAAAAAAATCTTCACAGCCATTCCTCAACCGCTGCTCAACCTCTGTGTCACTACTCTCCTCTTTTACAAATTTCGACCCAGGTCAAAACAACGTCGACAATAACTACGAACCAGTTATTTGAACATTCAGAACTTGGTCGGTAGAGGTCTTAGAATCAGTAATTGAACTGTATACTCAGGCAAACATGTTCCTTTTTTCAAATGTACATTGAAAAGTTGAAGTTTTAAACCTAGAAATGTAAATTTTTTGTTGGATCCCAATATTCTTCAAATTAATCCTCATGATGAACATTTTCAATTGCCATGATGGTTGATAAATCTGATGTCATGCACAAAAAAAGACGGTTTAATTGTCGTTTTAGTTCTTTTACAATATTAAAACTTAAGATTTAAACTAACGAGTCGGTCCAAGCGGTAAGCAATTTAGTATTGCGAGTTTAAGACATTGTGTATACAAAAAATTAATGCTGGGAGACTCACCCACGAAAACTAGATGTACAACGTGAATCAGTTCACATTACTTAGAACAAAGCCCTGAAAAACAAAGAGGGAAAAAATTGAGATTTAATCTTATTCTCTACTTGATGACATGATTCAATGTCATAATGTGTCAATGAACCTTCTCTCGAATTAGGGTTAACTCTTTGGATCAAATTCACCATGATAACAGTTTTTATGAGGATTATTGTATCGAAAATCAATTAAATCTATTTAATTACAGTGGAGTGAATTAAAGTTTATAAAGGAAGAGATTGATTTTGTCAAAAAGACAGAAAGAAGAGATTGATGTAAATATATAATATAACTTGTTTGCATATTCGTGGAACGTATAATTAATTGTATTAAACAACAATCAGTTAGTCTAATTGGACGAGACATTAGGTCTTTTGAGTAAGGTCAGAATTTCGAATCCTAATATTGTAAATGGAGAAAATTGGGTTGAGAGGATCGGCCTCTTATTGAGCCTTTGTAAAACTCGATTTTAATTATATAATGTGTAATTAATATTTTGAATTTTTAAAAGTATTTTTTGAATTCTTTAGAATATGAACCAAATTATATAATGCGTAAATAATAAGAGTTAAAATTTTTAAAATAATAATTATATTAACACATGTGTAAATTTGAAAATTAAACTTGTTATAATATCAATTTTATAATTAGATGATAAAAAAATTACTAATAGAAGAGTGACTATCTGTATATTTTAACCTATAACTTTTTTCTTTCAAAAGTTTTTTTTACAATTTGACCCGCTCCACAAAAGATTTAGGGTAAACTACTTAAATGAACACCTAATTATGGGATTGGTGTAAATTTGACCACCATACTTTTAATTGTGTCAATAAGATCACTTAACTTTTTAAGTAGTATCAATAAACCACTTGCCGTTAAAACTCAACGGAGAAAGTGATGTCATAGTTAATAAAAATTTGTATAATTATACATTTGGTCTTTGATATTTATATATTATATTAATTAGTCATAATATTAATTAAATTTAATAAATTTAATCATCTCATTAGACGATAGCACGTGTTGTCATTTGATATGTTGATTTTATAACAGGATCGATCGAACTTCGATGGGCAATGTGCTTTGGAATCTCGAGTTCTGCCTTCAATTACAAGAAAACCCTAGAGAAGTTGATATGGCAGAAGATATGGCCAACGATGCTTATGATACACATATTGCAACGCTCTCTGTTGATGAAGAGATAGCGGACGATGAAGTCTGTTCACCCCGGTTAACTCCGATTTTCTCTATGATTGCGGATTCTAGAGGAAGATGATACATATGCTACTTGGATTTGGGGATGAGTTCTATACGTTCGAACAATCGTCTCTGTATCCATGTAAAGATGTCTCGGGTATCGAATATACAATGAGAAATAATAAAATAGAAAATAAATGAATGAAATGATTTGTTTTGTTTTGATTTTGGTATTTTTAACGTGTTTATTTTGTTTTATGGTTTGTTTTCAATATTCAAGTATTTAGGGAGAGAACGTTTGCCACATGAAGTTTATTGAAGAAAACATCATTTTATTGATAAGTGGAACCATAATGGTTAAACATGAGCCCTTAACAAGAGATCTCAAATTGCTCCCGGGCCAAAGGCAAATGAGTTGGTTTGGGTAATACTATATAGATGATATAAGCTATAGGGATGTCTTCTACAGTCCAGTTGTTTAGTTTTGAGCAAGGGCGAATCATGGAGAGATACTTGTTTCCATCATCTTCCTATGATATCGCGTTAATGTTCAGCTCCCAAAAGCCTTCTCTAAACTGTTATTTCCTCCTCCTTGTTTGAAGTGTCGGGATTCATAATTCCTCCTGATACAAAGGTTTGACTCAGAGGCGGGAAGGTCATTGGTCTCCACTTCACTTCTTCTCCACTTAATCGGGCTTTCCTCTTTTCTTGTTTCTCTCTAATTGCAGCTCTCCTTTGCATGGGGTTGGGTTTGTAACCTAGCCCAAATCTATCTCATTTGTCGGGGATCATCACTGGATATGGCCTCCCTTGAAGCTGCTTGCCAAGGCCTTTTTCGGCTTTCGCCCCTTTTCCTATTGTCTGCTTTACTTGCATCTTAGCGTTGTTCGACAATTTTGGCTTTGGGACCTTACTTCCTTTAGACACGAATGTGGCGTTGAAAAGTTTGAGGGTCCTAAAGTGGAACTCAAGTGCGCCTTAATCCACCTGAATGTATGGAGCATCTGCTGATACCGAGGTTATAATCTATTCTTCAGCTCCTACGTCCACCAGCTGGCCTCCAACTATGAACTTCAATTTTTGATGGAGAGTAGAAGGGATAGCCCCTGTTGTGTGAATCCAATGGCGTCCTAGCAGACAGCTGTAAGTGGGTCGTATGTCCATTACTATGAAATCTACCTCAAAGGTTGACGGTCCGATTTGTAGGGGAACTTCAATTTTGCCCAGAACATCTCTATGGGTTCCATCAAATGCCCTCAGCGAGTTCTGGTAGGCAGTCATATGAGAGTTATCGACTGGTAGCTTCTTTAAGGTGGCTAGGGGTAGGACGTTTAAGGCTGACCCATTATCAATTAGGACCCCTGGCAGCATGTGTCCCTTGCAGCGCGTAGAGATATGGAGAGCTTTGTATGATCCTCTCCCAACAGCCGAAATCTCTTCATCAATGAATGTGATGAAGTTGTTAACAGCAATATTGCTGATCAATCTTTCTATCTTGTCAGTCGATATCTCCTTTGGTACGAATGTCTGGTTCAAAATTTTTAGAAGAACGTCTCTATGACCCTCTGAACTCAACAGCAACGAGAGCATTGAAATTCCAGTTGGGAGCCTGTGAAGTTGCTCCACCATACTATATTCGCTGTGCTTCAAAATTTTTAAAATTTTTGTCTCTGGCTCCTTTACCGGCTCAATTCGTGCTTTAGGTTTCTCCATAAAGAAATCCTTTTCTCCTTCTAGTTCTTTACCTACTGCCCTTCTTTGAGCAATATCTCTGTCTTCTGGTTTAGGTGGCGGATAGTATCGTCCACTTCTTGTAAAATTTCCCACCTGATTCACTGCTCTTCTTTTGTTTCTTTCTTTGGTTTTTCCTTTGATTCTTCCTTTGATGATTTGCTCCCCGGAGTTATCACCGAGCAGGCATAATTCTTGGGCACTTGTTTGCTATCCTTATATGGAAATGAAGCATGTGTCTTTATAATAAGCCGGAGAGTTGTGTTCTTCCATGGCTCTGCAGCCTTTACTTTGGTTTTGATCACCAAAGGCTTCATTCCTACATAATTCCCTCTGGCAGGAGTCTCATCTATTGTGCACACACATGGTGTATGGTCTTCTTTTCTCTTTTCGGAGAATTCCAATTCTCCACTGTCTATTTTGGCCTGGACAAGCCATTTAAAATCCTCGTAATGCTGAATCTCGTGTCATTTTATTTGATGATATTCACAGTAGAGCTCATCATCGTCATTCACTTTTGAATTTGGCCTTTCTATCATCTCGGCCTCCACTATCTGAGCCCATACCCAAGCCATGGGTGCTTTAATCTCTGCAACATGTTTCTTTATCTTTTCATCTTCCTCCTCATTCACTGCATTCACCCCATTCTTTTGGTGATTGGGTAGTGGGTTGTCCTTCTCATCAAACGAGTCGAACGATAGCATTCCTGACTTCCGTAAATCTTCAACCACCCTCTTAAAAGCCGTGCAATTTTTGATAATATGTCCTTTATTCCCAGCGTGGTACTTGCACTGGACTTTCTTATCATACCATGGTAGGTATGAGGGGGAGAAAGGTGGAACATGTCGTGGCAGCACCATCTATGCTTGAACTAACTTCGAAAAGAGTTTAGCATACGTCATGGGGATGGGCAAAAAATAGGGTTTCTTACTTCCCTGGTACCTTCGTTCGTCTTTTTGTGGATTTGAGGCCAGTTGGTTGGTTACCTGAGCAACAGGCTTATTCAAAACTACCCCTTTCGAATAATTGGGGTTACATGAGCTTGTCATATTCACGTCATTGTCCTTCTTCCTGTAAGGCTTCTTGGCGTCACCTCCATCTGGCTTTCCGCTTTTGATCGCGGCTAAGATCATTTCGTCATTTATCAGCATGTCTGCAAAACTTTTGGTCGCATGGTTGATCACTATATCGTAGAATGCACCCTTGAAGGTTTTGACGAACATTGGGGTAATCTCGCTCTCTAACAGCAGTGGTTGAACATGTGCAGTGACATCCCGCCACCTTTGGGCGTATTGGCGGAAGCTTTCATTGTGTCTTTGTTTCATCCCCTGTAGGACTAGTCTACTTGGGGTCATGTCAGTGACATGTTTGTACTGCTCACCGAACGTCCTTGACAGATCCTTCCACGTTCGGATGTTCTATCGACTCAGCTGGGTATACCAGCAGGATGTAGATCCAATCGAACTATCATGAAAGTAATGAATCAAGAGTTTCTCGTTGTCCAGGTACATCGACATCTTCCTGCAGTACATGGTTAGGTGAGCATTTGGACAAGTGGTCTCGTCATATTTGTTAAAGTCAGGGGTCTTGAATTTCAGTGGGACCATTAGCTTAGTCACCAAGCTCAGGTACTTGGCTTCTGAACCACCATGCATATTTCCTTCTTGGAAAGCTCTCATCATTTCTTCTAACTCTGCCGTGGCATGAAGTAGTTGGCATTCTTCTGGATCATCGGCATGCCTTAGTGTTTGGAACACATTTAGTTTTACCTGCTGGTCACTCACCCTCATTGTGAGTTCTCCTTTTTCAACATCAATCAAAGTTCTCTCTGTCGCTAGGAATGGTCTTCCGAGAATGATAGGCGCATGCTCATCTGCTTCACAATCCAAAACAATAAAGTCAGCGGGAAAAATAAATTTATCAACTTTTACCAGTATGTCCTCGATTTTTCCCTCTGGATGCACATAGGATCTGTCGGCTAGCTGTAGCATAACTGTTGTAGGTCTTGCCTTCCCGATTCCTAGTTTCTGGAAAACCGATTTAGGCATCAAGTTTATGCTAGCCCCTAGGTCGCATAGTGCTTTCCCGACATAGTGATTTCCAATAGAACAGGGTATTGTGAAACTTCCGGGATCCTTCAACTTGGGCGGCATGCGATTGTGCAGCATTGCCATGCATCCCTCTGCTGCGGAAACTGTTTCAAACTCTCCTAGCCTTGTTCTCTTGGACACAATGTCTTTAAGAAACTTGACATAGTTTGGCATTTGTTCAATTGCTTCCACCAATGGCAAGTTGATGTGGACTTGCTTTAGGATATCAAGAAACTTCTTGAATTGGTATTCTTGCTTTTGTCGCTTCAACCTTTGTGGGAATGGTGGTGGAAGTCGGATATCTTCTATCCTTTCATTGGTTTGAAACCTGATTGACGGCATTGCCGGGACATCTGGAGTTGCCGATGCGTTACCAACTGGGGTTGCCGAGGCGTGCTTATCGCAAGTTGCCGAGGCGTCATCGGTTGCCGAGGCATGCTTATTGCCGGTTGCCGTCGCAGCAATTCTGGTTCAGCATCCGAGACTTTGCCGCTAGGTTCGTCTTGATCTTTTTGTGGAGTTTTGTTTGACGAGCGGGTTTGAACCTCTCTAAGTTGTTGGCCACTTCTGGTGGTGATTGCCTTACATTGCTCATGGGCAGTTCCTCTTGCGACTTGAGTATCGCTAGGTAAACCTCCTTGTGGTCTAGTGTTGATTTTTGAGCAAATTGTCCGACTTGATTTTCCAATGATTTGATTGCCGCCTCTTGGTTTTGCAATCTCATCTCGGTCTGTTAATAAAAGCATCAGTTCTTTTTATGAAATTACTATTCTCAGCCATATAAGATTCAGTTTTCATCATAAAAGCATTTAGAGAATTTTCCAAAGAACTAGATGTTGTCGGTTGTTTTTGCGGCATCATTTGCCGTGGCATATTTTTCTTTGAAATCGATGCTTGTGCATTCTGATTGTTACGGTTTAGAGCATTGTTGGGATTACTCCATGAAAAATTCGGTGCTTCTTCCAAGCTGGATTGTATGTATTTGACATCATGTTGTTGCTCGATTGTAATTCCCCACATAGAAGCTAGATTCCGGATTCTCGCATACATTCGGAAGAATTATGGTTATCGCCACATAACTCACAAAAAGAATCCATTACCTTGACTTCATGTGTGTTGTTTGGTTTTTGCATGTTCTGGACCATCTTGGTTAAAGCGGCCAATTATGCGAAATTGAATCGATGATCCTAGTTCATGTATTGTGGCTTGGCGTCTAACTCCTCCTCTTCTAGTAGATGGGAATTGATAATCATTCTTGGCCAGCCTGTTTAAGATTTGCATTGCTTCTTCCGGCGACTTATCTAGGAGTATGCCGTTTGCCGAGGCGCGTCTAGCATCATCCTTGTTGGTGTATTCACGGCGTTGTAAAACATTGTTACTTGAGTCCACACGGGAATCCGTGTAAAGGGCATTTGTGTAGAAGTTCTCTATATCGCTCCCAAGCCTCGTACATGGATTCATCATCTGCACTGCCGAAAAGAAGTAATGTCGTTCTGAAGCTTATCGATTAAATTTGTAGGATTAAATCTAGCAAGGAAATCACGAAAAAGATCAGTCCAAGATGCTATGGATCCGGCAGAATGCTATTTAGCCATGCTTTCGCCCTATCCTCGGTGAATAGGGGAATAATCTTAATCGTAAGACATCGGGGTGACTCCGTGTATCTTGAACGAGTTGCAAATCTCGAGGAAAGATTTCAAATGTTGTCGTGCATCTTGATTCTTTGAGCCGCCAAATTGACCTATTGTGTTGATCATATTAAACATTACCGGTTTCAACTCAAAGTGGTCGGCTTCAATTTCGGGTGCGACAACTCGGGTTAAGTCCATCAAGATCTTCTTCAAGATAGTCTCGAATAGTTCATTTCGTGCAAGAATCACTCCTCCTCCCGCTCGAACATCTTGATTAATATTGCCGTCTTGATTTGCCATTGCTTCTCTTATCCTTCGTCTAAGTCTTTGTAAGGTTCGTTCGATTTACGGATCAAAGGGATATTACTGGTGAAGTCGGTCTCGCCACTGGTCATATACCAATGCAAAACCAAAGTTTGTTAGCCCTTTGAATTTTAAACAAGAAAAATAAAAAGAAAGTGCAAGAAAGTAAAAACAAAGTCGCTATTGCCAATCCCCGGCAACGGCGCCAAAAACTTGTTGCGCGTAATAAGTGCTACGCAAATGTGCAAGTATACACGTCGCAAGTTATAGTATAAAAGATATCGTCTCCACAGGGATTGGTGCCACTTCAAGAATCTAGTCTCTTGCACTGTAAAAAAGTAAAAACACAAGTGAAGGATTATAAAAGTTTTAACTAATAACTAATCTAGAAAGCAATTAAGTAAAAGAAAAGATGAATTCAATTGAGAGAGATAGGCTAGGTTATCGTGAGTTGAGGTGTGATAGCCGATTGGATTGTCTTGGTAAAAGAGTGCACGGCCAACTCAGTTGCCGTGGCAACTTGCACGACGGGGTTGCCGTAGCAACTAATTGATGGTTGCTTGGGCGACTAGTTGGGCAACTACTTGGGCGACTGGGCAACAACTTCAAGGTTCGGCGGAGCGTTCTTCAATGGTTTCTTCTTATCCCTAAGTCAAAACTCTAGCTATTTGTGCATGCCTTGATAATACATCCCTGCGTGAATCAAGGGTGAACAACAACCAATCTTGCGCTCCTCTTAGCCGTTGAAATCCTTAACTTATTCCTAAGCCGGATTAATCTTCACCATCATTGGATTGAATGAAGATCATATTCATTCGTTTCTTGAATCTAACTCTCCCGATATTAGATAAATGGATGAAATCACGAGATCCTCTCCCAATTCACTCGCAAACAATAATAAGAATCAAGAATGAATAAACCTTGAAATAGAAAAGTGCAAACTCTTATTACCTAAACAAAAACCAATAGTTTCTCACAACCACAAAACACAATAACCATAGCCAAGTAAATTTAGTTCATGGCTAGGTTCCAAAGAAACACAAGATAAACAATCCCTAGCATGAACCCAATCGAACAAGGAAGAAAAGATGAAGCTTGTCGAAAATCCCTTGCCCTAGATGCTTGCCGAAAATTCCCCTTGCTTCCTCTCTTGGAGTTGTCGAAATTCCCTCTTGCTCTCCCTATTGATCTTGTCGAAATCTCCTTGGTATTTATAGGGCTAGGCCAAAGTCCTTCTTTGAGGAGGAGTTTGAGTTGGAATTAAATTATCTTTAAAGAATATAATTCTTTATTATAATTTTATTCCTATTAGAACTTCTCTTATCCTCTTGGAATTTAATTCTTCTTTAATCTCTGCATGGCAATCAAATTCCTTTGGGCTTGGGCCTTGCTCCATGTCATCTTGGGCTTGTAAAATCATGAATTTCGACATCCCTATTGTATTTTGTCTTTGTCGACAAATGCCATGGCAACTGGCTCAGCGTCTCCTTCATGCATTGCCCTGGCAACTAGCTCGGCATTGCTTTGGCAAGTGATCCTGCACATACACACACAAAAACACACCAAAGCAGCATCTATTTCCACAAAAATCACCAAGTTATGTAATCAAGCTCAACGATTGAAGGAAACATGGATTAATGCATGAATGGCTAACTATGCAACTAATATGAGCCTAAGTCTAACAATAATATGAGTAAAAAGGGTAAGAAAAATAGTACTTTTGAACACTTATCAACATCCATTACCTATTTCATATCACTTTCTAGTTTCTCCAGCTTTTCCTGGGTGCTTTTGCAGGTAGCTTCTAGTGATGTTAATCGTTCTTCGGTATTCATGGCTTTGGTTCTTGAATGGGTACGGTAGCTATGAGTCGGGTTTGTTATTTTGATTTTCTGTCACATGTTTTAATTAAGTTAATTTCTTATCATGTCATGGAATGTTATGTACTAAACTAATGCAAAGAAAACATAACAAACAAACAAAAAAAGATGCAAATATATGCAAACGAAGGGCCATTGATTCCGTGAAACTTTGCTCAACAAACAACTCTTTATTGGAATAAGAAATATTCTTTATTACAAAGTTTTAAACATGTTTACAGATATTTATCTGCCCTAACACCTAGTTCCTTCATCTCCTCGATCAACCACATAAGCATGGGGTTGAGTCATGACTGTCCTATCAAACTCCTCCCATTCTTGGAATCTTCTGGCGTTGTCTCGAAGACGGGTGAACCATTAGTCATTTCCTCTATCAATAGCATCTTCAAGGACTAGGATCCTCGTTCTGTAATCTTGAATAATGTCACCATCTCTTCAACTCATTCTTTTAGAGAGTCAATTTCATTCAACCTGGCCTGAAGCTCAGTGTAGGTGTCATCGTTTTGAAGCTTATACAGTGAATGGTTCAAGTCAGCTACCTTAGCTTGCAACTCAGTCAAGAAAGCCTGGCTTTGCTTCAACTTCTTGTTGGTCTCATCGTACGTAGCTTGTGACTCTAACAAACGAGTCTTGTTGTTGTGGGCTTTTCTCTTCCATGCGGCCACACTATCTTTTTCTTTCTGGAAGACCCGTTTGCCATTTTCGTTTTCAGCTAACTGTTTACCCTTCTTTCTTCTTTCAGCTAAAGCCCACATGTATTTCTCTATTTCCCGTTTTCCATGTTCCCTTTCCTTGTTCACAGCTTGTTCTATTTCCTGCTTCCACTATTCAGGGCTCTTCTTCAAATCTGTATTTTTTACTGTAGTATGGAATTTTAGAAACTCGATCTTTTGAATCTCAAACTTTTGCTCTAGGTCTTTGTGCATCTTCGTCACACGACCTGTCTCTCCCTTGTATTTTTCAACATCCAGACTCACCTCATATAATTCTCTCATATGCTGCTTTTGCAAGGAGTCCATTTTGGCCTTGGTCTTTTTGAGCCCAGCCCTCAAAATATCAGCTTCGGATGAAACCACTTTTAGATGCTCTTCTATGGGCTTGACCTGGTTAGTGGGAGGTAGAACCTTATCATTTATTCTCATGAGCCTCCAGACATCGTAATCAGGGGTAACCATACATCTACTGTCATGCTCCACTTTGACTCGATAGCATTGTTTCCAGGATTCGTTCATGGCGTGGACCTTTTCTTTGAACTCTCCCCGAAACTCAAACTCTGTAGAATTAAAACCTACAATGAAAGGAACAAACTGTCGCGAACCATATTACCGTGAAACCAACAGTGGAGCACAGCCAATTCTGCCCTAGATTTCAAGCAACATAAGATGGTTAAAGTCTCCACATTTATACAGAATCTTGGTGTGACCTAACCACGGAACCCTCTAGACAATGTCCTGATCCCAGCAATCTCTGAAGACGTCGGTCCATTTCTTCCTCTTCAAAACTGGCCAACTCTTCTCTAGAAACTCGCAAAGTGAAGAGAAATTTGGGGAGAGCGTGTTAGGCAGGACTAGAGTTGGAAACTTCCAGAAATAGCTAAGGGCCCAAACCTGAAGCAACTGAGCACAACCTCTAAAACGCACGTCTTCTAGCTTCCTTCATGCATTTAAAGAAATGAAGGTATCGGCAAGCACTGTTGGTACTGGATTAGTCTCTCTTTTCAACTGCTCGAAAAGATTCAACATAGCCACATCGATGTTACCCAGAACTCTTGGAAAGATGAAAAGACCATAGATCGCAATGGCTAATAGATACACCCTCTTTTCTCTATCGGGGTGAGTAGAGATGATGTTTCGGATGCTCCACCACGGAAAGGAAAAGCTACCACCTCTTTTCTGAATTAGCCCCTTGACCCATTCATCTCTCATTCCAGCAAAGATTTTAAGTCTTAAGTGTGTATTCTTATTCTTGGGCGGCTTAGTATAGACCCAGTCTCTCCTTACCCCATGCAGGTTGAAAAGTGCAGCATACTCTTCGAAGGTGGGCATCATATCTTCACCATTGAATGTGAAGCAACAGTACCCAAGATTCTGGAATTGGATTAGTGCTTTCAGAAATGGCTCATCTACTGTACATTCAGCAAATAAGCTATGTCGCCATATGCATCAAGGAACAATTGCTTGGTTGAGTAGTCGAAATGCTCCCAAACATCTCGTAATTCTTGCACACTATTCTGCTTAACACTGACGTGGGCATACTCAGAAGTTTCAGTCATATGTTCACTCGTCAGACTATCCCCATATGCATGCTGGTTGACTTTAGACCAGTGAAACACATTGTCTTCCTCTTTCTGAAGAAGTCTCTCATCCATGATCACAAAGCTTTCTTTCTAACCGAGCAAGTATCTTAAGAAACAACCCTTTCTTTATTATGGAATGATAATGCACAAAACATGCAAAATACAAAACAGGGAAATAATTAGAACACATTTTAAGAACATGATTAGACATAAAGGTCCAAAAGAATTCCATTGCATGAATAGTAAATGGGCAACGCATTCCAACGCTTCTGGACATGTCTCCACGGACTATCCCTATGAAATAATTTTGACCAAACTTCTACACCTAGGTTTTTCGTATGGCTCTAGATGGGTGGGCTTCTAGATTCTCAAACGAGTTTTGTTCTAAAAGGTTCCCAAATTGTCCTCGCTATCCCCTACTAAGGGTAGCAAGGCCCCTAATTCTCGCCCATTATAGGCTTCAAACGAAACATGTTCAACTTAGGGGGACCTACTCCTATGCCCATACAGAGGATCAGTATCCACACGAAGACTAGGGCGTGAGCCCCGGAGGTACTTGCTAGGCCCATACGGAGAATCGGTATTCCCACGAGAGCAATAGCCTTTTTCCCCCCACTTACACGAACGGGGTAAAGCTCGGGTCTAGAGCTGGAAACCAAGTCTTAAATGCGTAAAATGTAATTAAATATATAAACGGAAAATAATTTTAAGCTCTATATTAGTTCGTAAATTCTGACTTTTTAAACAAAGTGTAATCGACTTGTGGCTTGACTCTCATTTTTGTAAAAGCAAAAAGTGTCTCCAGCGGAGTCGCCAAGCTGTCGCAACCCTATCGAGCTTCGACGTTTCGGCAAAAACATTAAAATCAACGGAGTCGCCACCAATATTTTTTTAAAAAAAGGTATGATTGGATCACCTAAATTGGGTTTTTTTAATAAAAACATTTTATCAAAATAACATTTTTTTTAGTCTGCAAAAACACAAAACCAGGTTCGGGAGTTGTAGCGATGTCTGATTTTTCGCTAAAAATGGGTTTTGGAGGTGTTTGTGGTTTTTCAGGTATTCAAATATTTATTCCATGAGATTTTAAAAATACCGCATTTTATTTAAAGAAAAGGAGTCGCCACCGGCCACTGAGGTAGGCCGGACACCATAAAACCAGAGAGTTGAAAACTATTGGGTTCAGGAGTCGGTTACGGATGGGGAAGGATTAGCACCCCCACACTGCCTAAAATTGGTACTTTAATAATTACCGCTATATTAATATTAGATTTTCCGGATTAACGTGACGATTAGTTTAAAATTCGGTTAAAATTGCGAATAAATTTTAAAGGCCCCATTATCCGAGAGTAAACGTCCAACCACCATCACTACGCCTGATACTGGCCCCGTTTACGTTCGGATAAAAGGGCACCGCATTGACAAATTTTATACCATTATGCGATCTTAGAAAACATAAAAAACATTCATATTGACATGGCATTAAAACCCGAATACTATAATATAAAACAAAAATAATTAAAATGCATGAACATAATATCTCATGATGATAAAAGCAAAATAAAATAAAATATGAACAAGAAAATGCTTGCTTCCAAAATTAGACTAATTAGTCTTAACATGCTTAAACACATTAAAATGAACCGCAACTAAAACATGCATGGCATAAACCTAAAAAGGGTACGAAATTAACAAATCAACAACACCACAAAAATACACTAAAACCCTTATCATGAGGTACACTTTACATGCATCAATTATGACACGTCATGATATTAATATGTAACAAAAAATTTACCCATTTTTAATATGTAACCCAAAATACAAAACACAGATAAACGTGTTAGAATTCGAATCTACATGATAAATAAATACGCTAAACATGATCACTTACTAAAGAAAAGTATATGGCATGAACAAATAAACTACAAGATATACAATGCGTAATAATACATACATTATAAAAATACAAATAAAGACACATAATATGCCAACCAACATATATAAAACACATGAAGAAATATATAAACAAGGTGTTCAAACGAAGCTAGACGTAACATATAAAATAGATATGTACATAATACGAACGAAATAACTTAAACGCTAAAGCACATGATAAACACCTATTACATAAAAACATAGATAAATATGATACAAGAACATAGATAAAAACATTGAGAGCAAAATTACTGTACCATAAAACCTAATAATAAACAAATAACCACAATTATTTGACATAAAATAAAGGACTGAAATTGAATAAAAAGAGAACCAGAATACTCAAAACAAAAGAAGAAAAGAGCATAATTTAGGACCTAATTATAATATGAAATAAACATGCGGGGACTAGGGGTGCAAATAAACCAAGGGGCAAGCTCGAAGTAAAAATTTTCAAAACACGGTGGGACTTAGAACGTAATTTCACCATTTACACGCTGATTCCGGTTAATTTCAGGACGAAATTAAAAAAAATTAAACGATAAGAAGGAACAGGCTTGTGATTGTACCAAGGGGGACGCTCGATTTGAAAAGATCAGAAACGCGGGAGCCCTTAAGCTCGAATTAACCCATTTTAAAAATATTGAGACTCTATATATCACATTTATCAGATTAAGATTCGACCTTTTCTCCCATTTTTTTTACCCTTAAGAGCGAAGCTCTTATTTCTCTCTGAATCCATAGAGCCAAACCTTGATGAAACCCAGAAACCGGCGACTCTCCGCCGTCCCGGCCCCCTCAGACCACCGCCGGCCGCCGCTCACCGGCAAGACATACTTTCCAGATGAATTAAGATACATAAATTGTAGAGAAGAAATAGTAGAAGGGTCATGAGAAATATAGATTTAAGAGATTTTATCATTTCCCGTCGCAGACCATTCAGACCCAAGATTCTCACTTCCAAACGGCCCTATTTTTACCATATTTTGGCGACTCATTTGTAAAAAAAACATGAACTTCTCTTCCCACCAAACTCTCCCTCTCTCACACACACATATATATATATAGCTAGCGTAGGTTTAGTATTAATTATCATTAAGCCAAGAGTCATATGCCAATGAACCGACTATTCAGGTCAAGTCCATCCATTATTATTTAATCATAATTAATACGTTTGGAAATAATATAACCTCTTCGATTTTCTGACCAACCATGAAGTGAAATAGAAATACTCTTATTTTTATATTTTTTATTAAATACTTTAGGGTATATAATTAGGGCTTAGTGTTTGTGGTTAGGTTTTAAGGTTTGAGAATAGAACTTATGGTTCGAAAATTAGAATTTAGAGTTTTAAATTTATGAGTTAAGATTTAAACCCCTAAAAAATATGTGTTTGCTTGTAAAAAAAAACTTTCCACTAATAGTGCATCAAATAATTACTCATATTTTATTATCAAATGGAAAATAATTTGATAAACTTGTCTTTCAATTTTAGGGTTTAGGGATTTAGGCTAAGTTTAGGGTTTAGGCATTTAGTGTCTAAGGTGTAGAATTTAAGGTTTATGGTTATAATTTAGAGTTTAGAGTTTAAGATTTAAGGTTAGATTTTAGGGTATTAAGACTAGAGATTTAGATTTTATAGCTTAAATATGAATGGTTGTATATTTTTTTACACAAGTTGTGTATCAAAATATAACTCTTATTAAAATGTTAATTAATTACTTTATTAGGCACGTATTTTGGAAAATTTTAACTAAAGGTGAACATCTCTAGAGCAAGTAATTAAAGCTCTTAGTTAATATCTTCCCTTCTACTTTAGTTGTGGGTTTAAAATCCATTAAGAACAAATTCCTCCTTCTACTTCCCTAGACAGAAATTGTTCAAAAAAAATAATTAAAAGACGTCTCATTAATCAAAGCATCGGAATTGAGCTCAAATTTTACGACAATAACTAGGAGATAAAAGAGTACCATAACAACAACAATAATAATAAAGTTAAAATTTTAAGATCAAATTTAATCGATAGAATTTATATCTCTTCATCTCTCGTTCTCCCTCAATATTTCTTTTCACCAACACTTTCGTCTGTTACAATACCAATAACATCCATCGTCAATTAAACTGATTTGAGGAATTGAGAATGTAGGGTTAGGGGTTTGAAAATTTTGGGCATTTTAATTTTTTTTAAAATTTTGGGATTTTATAATTAAAAATATATATTTTAAAAAATTATAAAAAATTTAAATATTATTTCATTATAAATATTTATATATTTTTTAATAATTATTACAATTATTTTTATATTTTTCGATTTTAAGTAAAAATATTTTTATGATTTTATACATGATTTTAATTTTTTACACATTTAAATATTTTTAGATTTTTCTTAATTTTTTTAATAATTTTTTATTTTTAATTTTTTTATAATTTTAAATATTTTCAGATTTTTTAATATTTTTAATTTTAAATATATTATTTTATAATTTTAAATATTTTTTTTTAATTTTAAATGATTATTTACGGTTTTAATGACATAGCACATTCAGTGTTTCACGTGTCACCATCATAATAACTACTTTTAAGTTAACAATCAACTGTATATGTCAACTTTACGGAAGGGCTAACTTGATCACAATTTGAATTTAGAGTGCTTGATTGATCGTTATTTGAATTTTGATGGCTCAATCGAGTGAATTTTTTTTTATAAGGGCTTAATGGATTTTTTTATTGAGAGCAAATTTGACCTTTAAGCTAAAAAATTACTAAAAACTACTAACAAAAAATAAAAAAGATATACACACTCGACGACCAACAATAAAACTGAAGCTATTACCGCTCAAACAAAAAGTGGCTTAACTTTTTTATGTTGATTATTGTATTAAAAGTTAATGAAATCTATTTAATTACAGTGGAGTGAATTAAAATGAATGATATTTATTTAATTACATTGGAGTGAATAAAAGTTTAGAAAGAAAGAGATTGTATTGATGTTAATACATAATTTAACTTGTTTGTATATCCGTGTAATATATATAACTAAAAATATATTTAAATATATTTACTACGATATATAATAAATTATCATAATTTTTTTTAAAAAAACATTATTTTATATTTTAATATTTAAAATTAAATTCATTATATTTCAATAAAGATAAAGAAGTAAAGATTTACCCAATAATTAATCTATAATATTTGTTTTTTTTTTCGTTTATAGTGATAGAATTATAGCTTAATATAGCTATGCATGTTAAAGAAAATGATTAATTGGAAAGATTTAACTTTTTTTTTGATAAAGTTTATTCGAAGTATTGATTAATGGAAAAGGCTTTTTGCTTTATTTTGTCTAAAATATGAGACTAATAAAAAGGTTTAACAGTTAAATAAGTGCTTAAACCATGTATTTTTTCAAATAAGTGTTTGAATTATATTTTAGGCTAAATACGTGCTTAATGTTTTCAACGTAACCCAAATAGGTGCCCACCGTTAATGTCTGTTAACTTCCGTTATCTAACACGTGTCATCTTCTTAAATTTTAAAATTATCTTTGAAAATAAATAAAATTAGTAAAACAAAATAAAAAATAATTAACTCGCTTCTTATTCAACCATCCCCAACCATAAACCATAACTATCCCCTTTCTTTTCTTATTCAAAGCTTGGCCATGGCTTTTTAAACTTTCTATCTTTTACCCGACGACTTGAGATAAATCAAATGAATTGATTGAGATTCAAACCCACAACACTTTATTTTTTATTTTCCTGAAAAACAAACATAAAAAAAGCTGATATCAAAGTTTTTCTCATATTTTCAATTAATAATATGTGGGAATCCTTCAAGAAGATGATTAGTATATGGGTGGAATGAGCCTGCAAGAATTTTGAAATACTTGATTTGGTTTAATTTTTTTTTTTGGGGGGGGGTTCAATTAATGGTAAAGGGGATTTTTCTGCGAGAATCTTGCATTTTTGTGTGAGATTTTGGGTGAGAAAATTTCTTGTTTGGTTGCTGGAAAAAAATTTTGTGCCATGAAAGATATGAGCGATGAGGGAAATTTGATGGGACAATGAGGGTAAATGGGGAATTTCGATGCTTGAGCTTATTTTATTAATTTTATTTGTTTTTAAATGTAATTTAAAATTTTAAGAAAATGACATGTGTCGGGTAACAATAAAAATTAACGCTTGTCATGGTGACACACCAATTTAAATATCAGAAGAAAACATTATTATTTATTTGGCTAAAATATAGTTCGAGCACTTATCTGAAAAAGAGTCTAGTTTAAGCACTTATTTGAGGGTCAAGCCTAATAAAAATAATAAGGGTGTATAAAATTATATTATCAATATATCATATATTAATCTATTAAATTTATAGATATAAAACAAATATTAACATATTAAATTTATAGATATATACTTTTATTTTTCAATTCTTTAGAATATTGACCAAAATTACATAAGGTAGAAATATTGAAGGTTATTTTTTTTCTCTAAATAATGACTATATAAGGGTATTCAATCGGCCGGTTCGGTTGAACCAAACTACCCAAAATTTATTAATCGATTTTTTAACCATTAACTGAACCAAATTTTTTTAGAAAATATTTAACCAATTCAAAAAAAAGTTTAGTTAATTCGGCCAGTTTTTGAATTAACTGAAATTTATAATAAAATTTTGAGTAAATTACACATGGTCGCTGAACGAAAAAATTACTTAAATATTGCACCTATTTTTTCCCCAAAATATGGCACAGACCAGTTTATTTTCCGAAATATTGCAAATGCTACAGTACATGTAAAGTCGGGTTCAGGAGACTCCGACTTTGAATAGTAATTTCCAAAAATACCCCTAAAGACGAGTACAAGAGGATCCGACTTCAAGCAATTTTTAGGGCTTTTGGGGAAAATACTGTTCAAAGCCAGGTTTTCTTGAACCTGACTTTACATGTACTGTAGAAAGTGCAATATTGTGGGAATTAAATTCGGTTGTGCCATAGATTTAGAAAAAAAATCTATTGCAATATTTATGGGATTTTCTCTCGTTGAACTATGTTAAATAATCCTTTTAATCATTAAATTTTCAAAAAAGTTATAAAATAATCATTAAACTATTACAAAATGGTTACTGACTCATTGCAGGCTATAGATTATTGATAAATATTGAAAAGTTAAATAACCATTTTTGTAATAATTCAATAAATTTAATAATTATTTTGTGTTAATTTAATAAAGTTAATGACCATTTTATAATATATAAAGATATAATGACAATTTTTAAAAGTTCAATGACCAAAATAAGTCTATGTAATATAATATTTAATATATAATAATTTTGATCAAATCAGTTAATTAACCGAATTCAAACTAAATTAACCGAAAACTGAAATTTGAAGAAAAAAATTAACCGTTAATCGATTCTACCTAAAATTAATTGAGTGATTAACTAAAATTTTTGGGTTCAATTGATTAATTTGGTCAATACCGAAGTATGAACACCTCTAACTATATAGACAAATGTGTAAACAATGATGGTTGAAATTTACTATACCAATTATAAAAATTGTATTGCCATTTTTTTCGTTTAACAGCAAGTCAAAAAAGACAAATCCGATGATATGGATGATTAACTTGTAACTTTTTTATAATTGAATGATAAAAAGAACTTTCTACTTGTTGGGATCCATGAGAAATCGTGGAGTTTAACGAACTTTACTTCATAATTCATAACATTCAATCACCACCTTAAGTCTTAGATAAAACATAAGAGTAGACAATAATGGTGTTCTCTCTATACGTGGAGAATATCCCGAAGGCTATGAACTGGAAGGGCTTGTGGCGTGCCTTTGCTCGACATGGGGAAGTAATCGACTCGTACATAGCATGAAAGTTGAGCAGAGGAGGGAAGAAGTTTGGTTTCGTGAGATTCGAAAAGAAAGTAGATGCGTTAAGAGCGATAGAAAGGTTGAATGGGTTTGCATTTTATTACAAACTCAAGGTAAGAATCCTCTTAGCCCTGAGAAGAGTAAGGCTTCGTGGGCTGCTACAGTGGATGAAAGAAACAATGTTGGATCTAATAAGAATTTAGCACCACAGTCCGTCTTAAACCCGTGTGATTATCAAAGTGAAGGGGAAGGCCGCCCCACGGCTTTTTCTCTGAACTGAACGAAAGGAAGAAAAGTAAAAAAGGTAAGGAGATATGGTTCTTTATGGGATTATCAAGACAAAGCTTTATCTGAGTTAGAGAGAAAGAAGAGAGATAGAGCGTGTAGAAGGAGCAAATTGAAAAAAAAAAAAAGAGGATGTGGAATCCCCAGAGGTATATGGAAGATCATTGTTTGACTCAGATTTGACAGCAAGGTGGATTCTACTCACAAAGGAGGCGAGGAAGGCCCTAAAATTAGGGAAAAAGCTTGGGATTCAGATTGAAGGAAACAAGCAAGAGGTGTTAAGGGAACTGACGTTATTGGAAGATAAGTAAGGAGTGCACAAAGGGGAAGAGTCGAGAACTAGTATCGACTTAGGGAGATACGATTAAGATTGTAACAAGGAATGTTCGAGGTCTGGGTAAAGATGCTAAAGTGTCAGTAGTAAGAAAGTTAATAAGGGGCAACGGGTGGTGATGGCGTGATTCAAGAGACAAAGAAATCGACATTATTCTGGGAGGATTAATTGGAATCTGAATTTAAAGAATCCAAAAAAGATGTCAGTTGTTTGGAGAGAGATAGTGATTAATTGGAATCAATTGGATGTCAGCCGATGGATGAATATTGAGTCATTGAGATGACAAATAGGGGTTGGCCAATCGACGTTATTGTGGGGAGAAGCCACTGCGGTTGGCGTTTAATCGACTATACAGACTATCTCAGAAAAAGGTGTTGTAGTAGTAAGTTTGGCAGGTCCGAATGGTTTTGGTGATATCCAGTGGGAGATGATCTTTTCAAGAACCCTTCTGAAAAGGGAAAAGAATATGGTCGAAGAGCTTAGTGCGACAATAAACATGGTGAAGCTGTTAGCGGATGTACCAGATAAAATAGTGTGGATCCACGATAAAGCATGAATGTTTTAAGTAAAAAAACTATTTCACTTGATTGTTAATGTAGGGGGTGGAAGATCTGAACTTCGACTTTGGTTGCTTATGGAAGCTGAAGGTCCCTCCGAAAGTGAAAAAATTGTTGTGGAGGTTGAAGCTGGACGGATTGCCAACAAGACGGGTGCTTGATGTTATTGATCATTGCACTTGCAGTTGGTGCGATGCTTGAAGTGAAGATGCAAATCTTCTGTTTGTTGGCTGCAGAAGTGCTAGGAAAAATCGTTGTTTTAGTCATTCTATGCATTGGTACTTTACGTTTAGGTCCTAATTTTCACCTTTAAGTTCTAGTTTAATTCATTTTAGTCCCGATTTTAGATTAATTTAATTAATTTTATGCCCTCGGATTTAGATTTCTTTAAATAGGTCCTACTAATTGGCTAGTTAATTGAGAACCGAGCCTTAGAATTTAGTTTTTTTTGTATTTAGATGTAATTTTTTTCTTCTTTTTGGAATGAAAAAATTGCCCGACCTTGAATTTTTCTAATGTACATTAAAATCACGAACCCTAGTCAAGCAACTCTTATAGACACATTGATTTTTATTCATATAAATAATTAAATTCTATTATATTAAAGTTTTCTTAATTTTAAAAAGTGCGAATTCCCTAAATTAATTTTCTTTTGCATATTATATGTTTAAAGTGTGATATTAGTTTTAAAGTTTCTTTTTAAATAAACAAGGTAGCCGTCTCTAAAAACCTTCCTATAAATCCTAAGGGAGGAAATGTGCACTAACCTTGTGGTCTTTTCATTGATAATCATATAAAAGTATAAAAGCATTACAATTCAACAATACATCGGATAATATTCAAACACTTAAAGTAAAATTGAAAACCTAAAAACAAATATCATATGTACCCGTATCAAGAGGAATCTCTGATTTGAGATCAACTGGTGAGTGAGTCCCAATAAGGGGTGAGTATAGAGCAGTTGGATGGAATCTTCTACCTTTAGCCGCAAACATAATTTGTGCACAAAAATATGTTATTATAGGTATAGTTACACTGATAAATTAAACACACAAATGGAACAAAAATTGACAATACATAGTAAAAATTACGTCTAGTCATCTTCTATTAAGTCAAAGTACTCGTTCTCATTTTCATCTTCGCCCGAATCATCAACTTCGACAAATGTTGTTGAGTCATCAATTAACAGTTCATGTTCATCATTTGCCATTATTTGTATTGGATGAGACTTAGGCTCGTCATCTTGGTACGGATCTGAAGTCGATTCAAGTTCACCATTATTTGAAACTGGGATATCCACAATTGCTCTGGCTTTAATTTTAGTAACCGCTAACCAATCTCGCTTATCACGTCTGAGACTACGATAGTTGACGTAATAAACCCAGGTTGCTTGAGTCGCTAGAACAAATATATCATTTTCGTTGTATCTTTTTTATCATTCACTTCTACAAGAGATGGGTATTTTGGATGGACTCTTGTACCAACACTTGGTCTCGGGTCAAACCATTCATACTTGAGCAAAACAATACTCTCACAGGCCAACCCGAATATTGAATCTGTATAACCTCAACAAGCCGTCCAAAATAATCACTTTCACTGTTTACATAGTTGGAGCCTTTAACATAAACACCACAGCTCGGTGATGGTCTATCTGAACCATAGGACATTGAGCGAAATTTAAAACCATTTACTTTATAACCTGAGAATGATTTCACCGACCGAAGTGGACCCATGGCAAGTACTTTTAAAAATATGTTTGTGATATTATTACTAGGTTTTTGAACCTATAACAAGTTACCAAAAATTAACCTTTGTGGCATATTTCTACAGTTCCATTCAATTAAAAAATGTAATTTAACTTACAAAATTGTTGAACCATTTTGAGAATTCAGCATCAAGTGTAGCGTCAATCTGCGCGTCACTCAAATGAGGTTGACGATATTTCTAATAAGTTCTATAGATTCTGTTCAATTAAAGATGGACCATGGTTAATAAAAAATTCACAAGCAACGAAATTCTAGAGTTTAATGGTAGTTATGATACGCACTCAATGAATGGCTCCACCTTTGTACAATTCAACAATATGTAGGTGTGAAACGCTGTAATTTCTTCATCAGAAAGATATTTTTTATTTCCTTTCCCAATTGTCTCTCCATGATGTGCAAAAATGGAAAGAATGTTAGGATGTTCTTCATAACTGTTTGGCACAGGTTATGCGCTTGAAGTGTTCGCTAGCTTGGGAAATTAATAATAAAAGAATTTGGATCCTTCCGTCGTTTCATATGAATTGTAAATTGAGCCTTCAACACGAGCTTTATTGCCGATAAAACCTTTTAGTTTTCGAAAAAACCTAAATTGAAAGGAAACAAAAGGTTACAATGTAAATAAAAATGCTTATTCACTTTGTAAACAAAACTTGATAAATTAGATTGAGAATTACCTTTCAAATGGATACATCCAACGATAATGTACTGGTCCACCAATTCTTGCTTCATATGCCATGTGTATCGGTAGATGCTCCATTGAATCAAAAAAACTAGGAGGAAAAAACGCTCAAGTTTGCACAAAATAATTGGGATATCCTTTTCTAGTCTTCTAATGTCTGCCTCCTTGATTACAGTTGATGTTAAGTCTTTGAAAAAAAAGACTCAACTCTGTCAATGCCTTTTACACATTTGTTGGTAATAGCTCTTGAAAAGCTATAAGAATTAACCTTTGCATGAAAACATGACAATCATGGCTTTTCATTCCAAATAACTTTAGCTTTTTCATGTCAACGCATCGACCTATATTGGATGCAAAGCCATCAGGGAATTTTAAATCTTTCACCCAATCACATAACATTTTCTGCCTTTGTTTGTCTGGAGTGTAACATGCTTTTGGGTATTTACCAGAGCTATCTTAATTTACCAACTCATGACGACCGCAATAAAGCTGTAAGTCCACTCCAGATTTTGCATTGTCCTTCGTATTCCCTTCAACATTCATTATTATGTTGAATATATTCTCAATTTTTTTCTTCGCATGCATCACATCAATATTATGACGGATCAAATTTGAAGACCAATATTTCCAACCACATAATTAAGATAATTGGTCATTAATTTCGACTACGTCTAGCTCAGTCACTTTTAGAAAACCCCAATAATCAATCTTGTTTAGTATCTTACTTCCAGACTTAATTGGTGGGGCATTGTTCAGAATCTTTTTACCTTTTCTGAAAGCTGTAGTATTTCATTTGAAATGATGATTATGAGGTAAAAATTTACGATGATTATCAAACCAAGATTGTTTTCAACCACGTTGAAGAGTAAATGCTTCAAATTCCTCTATACAATATGGACAAGCCGTTCACCCAGCTGTACTCCAACCCGACAACATGCATACATAGGAAAGTCGTTGATAGTCCATAAATAGTAGCACAAAGCTAAAAATTCTGCTTGCTTGACAAATGATATGTTACCTCCCCTACATCCCACAAATGTATCAACTCAGCAATCAAAGGTTGCAAGAATACATCTATATTATATTTTGGATTTCTAGGACCCGACACAATTATTGTCAAAAACATAAACTTATCCTTCATACACATAGAGGGAGGCAAATTGTATAGTGTTACTATAATCGACCACAGAGAATATTGTTGCCTGGATTGACCAAATGGTTGAAAAGAATTTGTGCATAACCCAAGCTTGACATTACGAGTCTCATACGGAAATGTTAGGTGCTACTGATCAAAATGTTTCCAAGCAGGAGAATTAGAAGGACGACACATGAGACCGACTTCATCAATTTGATGCTCAACATGCTACGTCATATGCTTAGCAGTAACTTCGGAGGCATATAACCTTTTTAACCGAGGAGTTAAGGGAAAGTAATACATCTTTTTATATGCCTTTCTGTCACTAGATCCATCTCTAGAATTATCCTTGTACCAAGGATGACCACAAAGCTTGCATTCGATCAATTCAGAATTACCTCCTCAATAAATCATACAACTATTTCTACAACAATGGGTTTTCTGAACCGTCAAACCCATATCATGGGAAAACTTCTTCGTCTCATATGTGTTCTAGGGCATGACATTATCATCGGGCATTAACCTCTGCATTATCCTAAAAAGGTCATCATAGCATGCATTAGGGATCTTATATTGTGCTTTCAAGTGTATTAATTCGGAAACCACTGATAACTTGGACTCATTGCTATCGAGCCATATTGGTTCAGAAGAAGCACTAAGTCTGTTGTACAACATCTGCGCCGAAGAAATTGGTGGTTGATCATCTTGTGCTATATATACATTTAATTCAGGTCTAGAAACATCTATCTCGGGAGGTTCATGATTGTTACCACACAGATCATATGCATACTCTGGAACCGCAGTGCTAGAACCCGTCATGTGGTTATAGTAGTCATAGTGACTCTGTCCAGTGAGAGAAAAACGTGGCTCTCCATAATGCACAATGCGAAACAAACCCTTCAATGATCACATGAACTTTAACCATTTCTAGATCTTGAAAACTTTTATTTCTGCATTTAGGTCGGTTACATGGACACCTAATATTTCCTCGATCCGTAAATCTAGGCTTACTTAACGCAAATGTAGTAAATTCCAACAATGGCTCAAAATCGGATTAATAATGTGACCCTTTATTAGCCTATCAATATTGTACATCCAAGATCAATCCATGCTGAATGCCAAAACCTATTTTTATTGTATTATTAAATTAAGATACTTAAATCAGTAAACTTTGAAATACTAATTTTTAATTATTATTTTCTAAATTTTCTTAAAAAAAGAAACATAACTTATCATTTTATTATTGTATATTACATGTAAAAATGTTTTATTTACTCTTAATATATTTCTAAAGAAAACAAGAAGTAGAACGTATGACATTATTAAGTTATATTACAAATACAAATACAAATATTTTCTTTACTTTTAATCTATTTAAAACTTTTTTAATTAAAAGGCTAATACTAATGAATGATAGCACTATATTTTAAAAATAAAATTAAAACTTACCTCAACTCATAAATTTGGCAAAAAATCTTAGAGTTCGGTAAAAGAAATAAAAAAAACATCAAAACTAAAGTTTAAAAATAATTGGAAAGATAATATTTTTCAACCAACAATTCTTCTAAAATATTGTTTTTAATATAAATGTAAAAATAGCTATTTAAAATGAGAAAATCTCATGAAATCAAAGCACAACACTTAAAACTTACCTCAACTCACAAATTCGGTAGAAAATTTTAAAGTTATGCAAAGCTGCAAAAGAAATAAAAAATATCAAAAACGAAATTAAAAATAATTAGAAAGACAATATTTTCCATCAAAGCATGCCTAAATCAAAGCAACCATAGTAAAAAAATTATACAACAAAATGCAAGCTGCTCACCCTCTCCCAACTCCTTTCCATGTAGTTCCTTTACAATTTCAAGCTACCATCTTAGCCTGCATAGCAAGAGAGAACAATGCAATGAAAGGTTTAAAAGGTGAGTTTATGGGTTATTTTTACCGTTGGTTGGGGTTGAGTAATTAATAGAATTTTAATTAGATTTATTATGATTTGTATTGAAAAGAAAATTAAGTAGCCGGTGATTAGAAAAGTGGAGTGAGATAATTGTTTTTTTATTTTATTTTTATTTTTTATTTTTTTGACGGAATCATTGTTCCATCACAAATTAAGTTGACATTTTTATTGTTTGCGACGGAAATATAGTTCCATCACAAATTAAATTGACATTTTTTATTGTTTCCGATGGAACCATTGTTCCATAGCAAATTAATTTGGTATTTTTAATTGTTTATGACAGAACCATTGTTCCATCACAAATTAAATTGATATTTTTAATTGTTTCCGACGAAACTATTATTCTGTAACAAATTAAATTATATTTTTTTATTGAAATCAAAAGAAATTTCCGACAGAAAGAACAATTCCATCGAAAACTATAACCTAGATCAAAATTTTGTGACGGAATATTTTATTTCAATCAATAAATTGTGACGGATTTTAAAGTTGTCGGAATTTTTCTGTAGGTAAATCAATTTCTTTTGTAGTGCAACATGTTGTGTGACTGCAGGTAAATCAGCTTCCTTTCACTTTTGGTCACCTCCACCGACGAGTTGGTTAAAGTTCAATGTGGATGGCGCTGAAAAGGAGGGAGTTACAGGTTGTGGTTGCGTCCTACACACAAAATATGGTATTATTATAACTATTTTCTCTGGACTATTACCTGAAAATGGTGCGGTTTTTGCAGAAATAATGACCGTTAAAACTGCCCTAGAGGTTTTTGTGGAGGCCGGTTGGGGTGGTAAGGAAGGGTTGATCATGGAGTCAGACTCTAAGATTGTGTTAAATTGAATAGCTAACCCGATCCAACGACCTTGGATTTGGTGGGATATTTTCTTAGAGATTAATAAAGCGTTTTGATTGGCGGGAAATGTTTTTTTGCTTTGGTTCTCGGAACAATAATGGATTAGTTGGTTCTCGAAACAGATTAAAAGTGCTTGAGTCAAGGTATGGCGTAAGGCAGTGCTATCGCAGGAGCTGCTGGTGTTGAAAGATGTAGTGGCTGTTAGAACCAAACCATAATTAAATATGAAATCTAATATTCAGAATCTATCATGTCAAATCATGAAGAACAATAAACTAAATAAACTAAATGTGAAAGCGTACATGAATTCATTGATAGACTAAAAACCTGGAATCTTGATGTAAAAATCTCAAAACTTTGGTATTGATCTTCCAAGAAGATAGGTTATCTCTTGACATAAAACTGTCTGACGAAGAAGGAGAGAAAAACAAGTTAACCTATTTCTTGGGGACCACTACTTCTTTACATAAACTGAATTAAAACAGTTTATTAATATTTACAACTCTGTCCCTCATTGAGTTATAAATATAACTTACGATATCTACACTTTTATTTCCATGACACTTTAATACCCATGACACGCCTAACATAATTGGTCACTTAATTTTGTGTAATACTTTATAATAACATCATACATTTTACATATGCGCCACAATTACGGATTTTAATCCAACAATCTCCCACTTTGGCAACATATGTTTCCTGATAAATGTACAACCTTATGAGCTCAAAATTTTGCTATTATATAATAGGTATTCTATAACAATCTCGTCCATCAACTATATCCATATAGGATCAAAGCTGCTTTGCCATATCAATCATGACTAGACCCATCAATGGTCACATATACAAATATAGTCAAATGGCATAGATCAATCATGGATGCGTAGCATGGAAAATTACATGAAATGTGAACCGAACATGTCTATTTCCAACTGGTCCTCCTAACCCATAGTGAGATCAAACTTTACTAAGTTCAGAGTGTGCATAAACCAAAAGAACTTTATTTCTGCAGAAAATAATCTTAATATATCCTCAAACTAAAGTAACTGAAATTGTATCTATAACGAATGAGCATTTTTCAAAATTACAAACTCCCACTAAAACTGAATATCCTTAAATAACATTACACCCACATGAGTAGTGTGCTCATGAAAGACATAGGGTGACAGTTTCTTAATATGCGGACAATTATGGAGTTTATACCAACATGCTCTATAGACACACAACCACTTTGAATTTTCTTTAACAACTAGGAACTTAATATTTGCATGCTTCAAATTTGAAGTGTTCCTATTATTTATAGAATAAATGAATGCATATTTATTATCGCAAAATAACTGAAGTGGTCTTTCTATTCAATCTATAATTAGCAACCTATGTGGTAAAATTATTTTGCATCAATATTCTAATAGAATTGAAGTCTGTAAACTTGATGATCTCTAACTTACCAGAACTATGATATGTGAGCATATAATTTTTGTTCTCTAAAGATATCTTATAACCCTATCGGCTGTTATCCAATAGTCCATACTAGATTTGCATAAATATCTAACTTTCCAACAATGTACACAATATCCGAACGCATACATACTTGAACATAAATTAGATTCTCAATAGCTTTTGCATATGGAATCATTTGTATTTTCTAAATTTCAAGGTTACTTTTAGGGCATTGAGTAAGACTAAATTGTCTTCTTTAGCAATATGAGTATCGATTGGTTTATTGCCATCGAACTTATAGTATACACAATTGTCAACCAAATTTATCTCAAAACCGAATGAGATAATCACTATGAATTTTATAATTTCATTAATGAGAGTCCTACTTAAGCTCATAGATGAATTTCTTTAGTTTAAATATCATTGATTTTGTATCATCAAACACAAATTTATGATTGTACCATATAATTTGTTTCTTCAATGTCGCCATTGAAAAGCACAAGTTTAACATTCATCTTATGTAGCTCAATATTAAAATAAGCAACAAGCGTGATGATTATCTTGAAAGAGTCTTTCAATCGAACTTAAGAGAAAGTCTCTACAAAATCAATGTCTTCTTTTAGAGTATATCCTTTAGATACAAGACGTGCCTTATACTTATCCACATTACCATTTCTATCCCTATTGGTTTAAATATCCATTTACAACCAATTGGTCTGCACCTTAAGGCAATGAGACTGGTTCCTAAAGTTTATTGCCTTGCATAAAATTATACTCTTCTTGTATGGCATCAATCCACTTTTGAGAGTTAGAACTTTTTATGGTTTGATGAAAAATGATTAGCTCATTTTCTATCATTCCATTGTTACCTTATTTTCTTGAAGAAATACAATATAATAATTTGAAATAGTATTTCATCTTCCTCTCGTGGACCTCTTTAATGACACTTGTTTTTTAAGGTTGTTGAGTTTGTTCTTCTAAAACAATTACCTTATCTTGAATGGGAGTTGTTCAACATTGTTTTGTTGAGGTGCTTGATTCACTTCTTGATTAATGATATGTATGAAAACCTAAACATCGTCAAATGTGATAGTTGGAATTAAATTATAATCCAATTCCTCCTTAATAGCAATGTATCTAACCTTATTTCTCCCTCCAAACTCAACATCCTAAAAAATATAGACCTCTCATTAAATAATTCCTAATTGTGGGATCATAAAATTTACAGTCCATAGATCACTCAAAATAATCAGAGTAGTTGCTCACTTTTAAAGTTTAATTACTTCACATGTGTCATAACTTGTTACAAAAGAAATCAACCATTTGTTCCTTATTGTTGTATCTTTTGAGTTGGACACTTAGCAACTCTATTATAATATTTTCTTTTATTGCCCTTTTTTAGAGACACTAACTAAATGAACACTAACCAAATAAGTACTTTTACACTTATAATGCTTCAACTTATCTTCCTCTTTAGCACAATGAGAAATGAGCCCAGTTAGAGTCTATTTCTCTCTTTGACAACTATAACTTGAATTGGTTAAATTGTATAGGAAGCGGTGCCAAAACCATAAGAAAAAACAATTATTAGAAAGTTCAATCTTATGTTCCTTAAGTTTTGAAGCAATATTAAATATTTTCATAAAGTACTCTCTCACATTTCCTTGATCCATATACTTCATTGACATCAAAGAAGGCATAATGATGTCATCTTAACCTTAATGTTTTTGGTAAAACATTTCTTAAATTCTATTGGGTCACGCCGGTACACCCCATGGCGCAGCAGAAAAATTATCCGACGATTACCACCAGAGATCCATGTATAAGGAACGAATCGGGGTAAATAAGGTGAATAATTACCTGTTTAAAATCTGGAATTCTAAATTTGGAGGAGATAGATATCCAATCACGATTCCACGATGTCGATTCCTAAGCCGCAACGATAATGCTCCGACCTCTACGTAGTTCACCCAATTGAAACTAGCATATAAAACTCTCTAAACTATTTATAGGGTTTTTCCAAAAGCATTAATGATTGCTAGATCTCTCATGCCTTTATATAGCCTTTGAAATCTTAATTCAACTCATATTAGGATTTTAATATATATATATATATATTTAATACATATAATCCTAATTTAACTTTAATTAGGATTTCAATATATATATATATATTAAATATATATAATCTCAATTCAACTTAATTAGGATTTCAATATATATATTAAATATATATAATCTCAATTCAACTTTAATTAGGATTTCGATATATATATATATATATATATTAAATATATATAATCCCAATTTAACTTAATTAGGATGTCAATATATATTAATATATATAATCCCAATTCAACTAATTAGAATTTTAATATATATATATAATCCCAATTCAACTTTAATTAGGATTTCAATATATATTAATTTAAATCGAATTATATTATTTTTATATATTAAAAGAGTCATAATTACAATAATTATTTTCTTTTAATATTTATCCAATAGTTAAATTATATATATATCAAATATATATTAATTTAACTAAATTCGTGTACAACAAATTTGTACATATATAATTCGTTTAATATATGCTCATTTCAACCGTGGGTGTGACCTTGTATGTTCATGTAACGTTAATAGTAAATATTAGAACATTTCTAATATTACAAACAATGAGTGACATCTAGCAATATGTCATTGTCACCTAAGTTACAAGAAATCATGATTCGACATAACTTTTTCGTGATTAACTCTTTTTCATGTATTACATCCTTTTGTCCTTTATATCTAGATTGGACACAAGTCATTGAACAATCACACTTGTATAGTCCATCTAATATTTCTTGATATCTTGAGTAAACTATTATAAACGAATAATTATGATATCTCATATCAACTTATTCGAGCATGGGCATGCATTTCTAGTCTCACTCAATCAAGTGGCCTACGCTATTACTCCTATTATGTAGGAGGGACAAATCCTATCTTAATCAACCATATCCCACTACATAGATTGTGATATATCCAATATTAGTCTTTATAGAGTAGTCAGTTACGACACACGTTTGACTGTATCAAAATATGTCACTCATGATGTTGAAATAATGATGATCTCAAGTATGAGGATCATACATGTAGTTATCACTATGAGCAATGTTCTGACTGTCATATAATAATCTAAGAAACATGCTCATAGCAGGTCAGTCCAGTATGTCGTTCTCTAACACATACTTATGTATTGATTTTGACATGTCCATGTCAATGACAACACTTTGTCATCAATCAACTACATATTAGTCTTAATGCATTATTGTTGTCCATTCCCACAATAATACTCGACTAAGAACATTTAAGAATAATCATATTATTCTAAGGATTTTATTATAATTCAGTTTATTTATGCACGCAGAATTGTAACTGAAAATAATAATGACAATGCCTCTTTATGAATGAACAAGGTAAAAACAAATGTCATTTACAATCATCTTATGATTGGTCTTTGGGCATACTCTAACAAATTTACAAAGAAACCCTTAGTATGAGTAATTTGTTTAGATTTGTGCACCAAAAGATATCTAGAATGTTTTTATGACCATTAGACTCATGCGATTTGAACGATCTCATCTCTCGAAATACCTTTTATGGGTGCTTACCGTAGTGAGAGGTGTAAGTTAATCTTTCCTTAGTGCAAAGTCTATGTTTATACAACCACCAAATACAATATGTAAATGTCTTTTATATTCCTTGAAATTAATTTCACTAAACATGAGTGTATAAAGTATTTTAACAGATATTGTGACATAAAAAGATAAATTACCTAAATATAGAACAAAAATAAATAAAATAAAAACAAGCTCACATAAGTATTCACAAGTAAACAAATAAATTCAAAATAATGGCTAGTTCCCCTCAAGATACCAAGCACAACATTAATATCAAGTCTTTAGACAGTAATATTAATTGTAAGCGGTACTCTTATTGTAGCAATCAAACATTGACAACAAACTATGTCAGACAATAGATTAATCTTTGGACTAACGTATTGCTCATATAAAATACCTTATAATTGTCACAAATTTGAATAAAGGTAAACCTCATATCAAGATACCAGAAACTCCATTAATATTTTATCTTTGGACAAAACATTAACTTGCAAGTGATATCTTGGTACAATAATCAAACATTGATAATAAGAACATGTCAAACAGAAATCTTCCTTTAGGCCAATTTATTGCTCACATGTAAAACTGAATAATTATCACATGTTTATTACCACAGTTGCACATGTAACAATGTTAACTATTAATCTTCCTTTGGGCCGATTAATACCAACATAAACTGAATTACATGCACAAAACCTTCTACATTTCAAAATAAAAATTTTCGCAATAGATGCCACTTTGGTGACTTAATGCTTCAATTAATTTATCTTGAAATATATAATATAAATATACCAATATTCAAATTAAGAATTTTGTAACAGTCAAAACTGATTTCCGATAACACTTAAGTTTCCGAAATAACTCGAAATAAGGTTGTCTAAATGGGGCTATCAAAATACGAAAAATCGAAATATTTGATTGTTTCTCAAAAAAAATTCTTTAAGCATGCATTTACCAAAATTAAAAAAATGAAATTTTAAACAATCAATCTTTAACTAAAATTCAAATCAGAAGTATCATATAAAATAATTCATATAATCACATGAAACTTTAATAGACATAATAATCTAACGATCATAATCGAAATTTTCAATCAAACCAAATTGAATATGAATTTTATAAGATTAATGACGTGCTTTCAAAAACCATTAAATAGATGCAATCACGATAATTGGGAATAACCAAACACAATCAGGAGATTAAAAGACCATAAACATAAGATATAAAATCATTAGTAACCTTTAATACGCATACAGCCTACAAACCTTTCTAGAAGGGGGAATCGTAGGATTTTTAGGAGAGTAGAAAAGATTAATAAGCATATTAATCCCGAAAATTTTAACCAGAATAAATGTTGTTATACAATGGTTAATACTCAAACTTTACCTGCATATACTTAATACAAAATCCAAATGTATATACTTGAATGACTATATGCGAAAAAAGGTTAAAAACAGTTGCTTAATTCAAAGGCAAAAGGCCTTTTCTCACAATCTAAAGTTCACTGCTCCTAATAAAATCCCTAAGAATTGTATATAGGGCACGAATATGTATGATATAAAAATCCAAAAAAACAACAGTAAGATTCTAGAGAGTTTCTGAATCATAAAAGCCATACAATCAATATAATAAAACCGATTAGCCATAAAAATAATAATTGAGTACCAATCATAATTCAGGATGGCGTGGAGAGACCATGGAAGGCGAGACCAGGGACGGAGGGTTTGGACGTTATTCATATCCAATTTACCTAAACAACTCCATTGGCAAGGGGTCTGGCAAGTATTTGATAGACATGGGGTGGTGATCGATGTCTTCGTGCCGAAGAAGAGAGTGCGAGATGGAGCCAGATTTGGTTTTGTGCATATTGGTTCAAAAGCGGATGCCGATCGGGTGATTGAACGTTTCGGTGGATTTTTGTTATACGGCGCAAAGATTAGGGTTATGATTGCGCAAAGAGAGACAAGAGATACTTTCTGGAGGAGGAAGCGGGTGGAAATTAGTGACGGGCAGCCGCACAGCCAAAAACATAATTATAGCCAGCGATAGGATCATGCCAAACCGAGACTGAAACGCAAGAACCCTAAATTGACACAGGAGGGAGCGTTCAGGAAGGGTGTTAATCAGGATGTTGATACGGATGACACGAAACAAGGGTTGGTGAATACGGATCAACAGCGAAAATGGGTTGAGGGAGTGATTGATGCCGACAAATGGGAGATTTTACAAAACTGTGTTCTGGGTTTTTGCCGTAGACCATGTCAAATAGCCGATCTGGCAAAAGAATTCAGCAAAGAGAACTTAGAAGGGTTCACGGTGATGAGAGTGGCGGGATCGCTTGTGCTACTTGCCACGGGGCTAGATTTTGACTCTAGCTGATCCGTGCGGCCTTAGACGCCTTCGACGCAAATCAGTCGATTTCTACGCCTAAGTCAGCCTTCAACCAGCCTTTTGAGTACTCCTGCTCGAAAACGGCTTCGACAAGCACTCCAGGTTTCGATGGATCTTGTCACGGACACCACTTGTGTCGCAGGCTAGACCTTTGCCAGACGAATCGTGCCGGACCTTAGTCGCTTTCTCGGTTGAAACGTCTGCTAAGTCACCCTGAAGTACCTTGTCACGGTCTTAGGTGAAGATCTCTCGACAAAAACCTAACTCAGCCAGGATTCTCGTTCTGGAAGATCAAACACTCCTCGAAGCCCTCGAACGAAAGATCGTTCTAAGTGAAAGCTAATCAAAGAACAACAGAAAGAGATTGACAGCTAGAACAACGAAGAACACTCAAAGAGTTTTTAGAGTAAATGCTTCTTGTATTACTCAAAGTGAAGTATGAAGTGAAGTGATTTACAAGTGAGGAGGGAGCCTCTATTTATAGTTGAACTCCCCTAATCCCAACGGCTCAGTTTAAATTACATCGACGGTCGAGATTGATCTTATCTTATCTTATCTTATCTAATCAAATCTTAATTTCAAATCTCTAATTATCACAAACATTATCTACACATTATATTCAAATAAATGGATAACGCTTTGACCAAATTACCCTCCTGAATCCTCCATGGATTTGGCTAAGTCCTGTGGGCTTGCGGGCTTTCTAGCATTCTCCAAGTGCCGGGCCAAGTGTGATGGTCTTGGCAAGTCCGTTCCACCGCGCAAACTCTCTTTGGCTGATTCTTGCGCCAATGCCTCGGTCCCAAAGGTTTGGTCCACGCCTTTCTCCAAGTGTTAGGCCAAGTCTAATGATCTTGGCAAGCTCGTTACACCGCGCAAACCTTCTTTAGCTGATTCTTGCGCTAATGCCTTGGTCCCAAAGGTATGGTCCTCGCCATTCTTCGAGTGTTGGGCCATATTTGGCAAGCCCGTTGCATTGCGCACAACCTCCATATTTGATGCTCGCGCCAATGTCTCGATCCGAAAAGTTTGGTCCGTGACATTCTCCCCCACTTGACTTAGCGACGCCCTCGTCGCTGCACTCGAACGATCCTGGGCAGGGTCAACTTGATTACTTGTCGATGCCTCGGCTTCATGTAATTCCCCCATATGAACTGCTCGCCTCGACTCAAACTGTCGTTGAACATCGCGTGCTAACACGCCTCTTGATACATCTCCCTTGTAGGAGCACTCTCCCACAAACTCTGATTTACCTCGACTCAGACCCACTTGGTCCTGCGGCAAAGACTTGGAAGTCGTCACAACATTGAACACAGACTGGACTCTCAGATTCGTCGACAACTCTGGCTTGCCCCTTCGAACTCTGAAAGGTCTCTTCCAATCTTCTTTTCCCCCGCACTGAAGACTAGGTCGTACTTGACCTACGCTCATCAACAATGGCAAATCAAAACCAAAAACACTAGGAATGTGTTTGAGATGTACCTTTTCCTCGATCACATTTACTCTAAAACAGGTCAGCCCTTCTTTCTCCTTGAAGTCTGGCCCCCTCTGCATTGAACCTTCTTCATCGAAGTTCTTTGCATGCATCGGCACTTTCGCCACAAAGTCCGTTGCGATACTCTGCATCGGCCCTTCTTCCCTGAAGTCCTTTGCTTCTGGTTGCATCCGCCCTTCTGACTTGAAGTTTGGTGCTCTCTTGCATCGATCCTTCTTCCTTGAAGTTTGGTGCTTTCTCTTGCGTCGACACTTCCTACCTGAAGTTCGTCGCTCGTTTCCCACCTTGCCTATTGGTGGTGTCTCCACGGTTACTATGTCCCTTAGCGGCTTGGCCCCATTCGACTCTCCAATAGTCTCAAAAGCGATGCTCTTACCCTGAACATCCTCGGCAAGCTCCTCGATAGCCTTCTCAGACATGGTCACCCATTTCTGCTTCCGGTCCCCCTTGGCCTTGGCAGAACTCGACATTATCGGATCAAGCGATGCAGCCTCGCTCTCTTCGGGCTCACCCAACTCCTTGGATGGCTTGACTCGATCCAGGTAATCTCGCAATTTGTGAGGCCCCTTACACTGGTAGCACTCTAGTTGCTTCAACTTGCGTCGGCACTTCTTCCTCGAAGTCCTTCGTTTCTTTCCCACCTTGCCCATATGTGGCATCTTAACGGTTGCTATGTCCCTCGACGGCTCAGCCCCCTTCGACACTGTACTGGTCTCAAAAGTAATGTTCTTCACTCGAACATTCTCGGCAAGTTCTTTTCTAGCCTTCCCAGACATCTTCAACCCATTCTGCTCATGGTCTCCGCTTACCTTGGCAGAACTAGACAACCCGGAACCAAGTTTCACAGGCTCTTTACTCTTGGCCTTGTCCTGTCCCTCGGACCACTTGGCTCGAAACGGGCATCTCCGTAACTTATGAGGTTCCTTACATCGGTAGCACCTCAATCGCCTCGTCTTTACCCTCGGCTCGACAGCTTCCTCACTTGCTATCGCACCAAGTCTTATCGCTGGCTGAACTACTTTGGCACTCGTAGTCGAACAACGGCTCTCACTTCGCTTGGCGGCATTGACACTCGCAATCACCCCAAGTCTCATCACTGGCTTGACTACTTTGGCACTCGTAGTCGAACCACGACTCTCACCTCGCTTGGCGGCATTGACACACGCAATCGCCCCAAGTCTCGCTACTTCACCCTTTGACTCATCTGCTGTCTTCACCATGGCAGCTAGGCGATTCTTCTCGGGACATCCCCTTATCAAATGAGGACCATCACAGAAGTAGCACTTCAACTTCTTTCTCCCCTTCTTCTCTGGCACAGACTTAGCCTCACCATTCCCCTTGTCTCTCGAACTGGGCCTGGTTGACTCAACACCCGCCTGCTTGCATTCTGCGGGCTCGGTCAGAGGTTCGGCAACAACGAAAGCCTCTAAAAGTCTTTGGGCATCTCCCTGCTCCACTGCGAGTTTCGCCCCCAGTCTAAATCCCTCTAAGAAGGTCTTGAGCGCATCACATTCACTCATTGCTTCCATCTCAGCTCCCTCTTGAGCTCATCCACTTCTTTTCTCAAAGCTTCCATCTCAGCTTCACTCGTATTACTCCCTCGAACATTCACCAACTTGTTGAGAACTTCTCGTGTCTCGTCCTTGAACCGGTCATCTATGGACTCTACTTCGTCAAGACGAGACTCGAAAACACCTTGGGTCTGCTTGGCCTCCTCTTCGGATTTCTCAAGTCTACAAACCCTCTTTCCCAACGACTCCAATTCCGCCTTCATTGCCTCCACTGCATCTTGAAGAGAATTACCTTGTTGGTTCAACTTCTCATACACCAAGTTGAGAACTTCTTGGATCTCCTTCGCGGTTTCCTCCTTGGAAGAATCATCCGCTTTTTGCAAATCCACCATCTTGGCTTCACAAGTACAACTCTCTCGAACTACCTCCAACTCGTTGAGGATGCGTTGCGTCTCGTCATTGAACTTGCCCTCCATGGACTCTAACTTTTCAAGACGTGACTCCACAACACTCTGGGTCTTTTTGGCCTCCTCTCTTAGAGTTTCCACTGCAGCCTCTAAGGAATTGCCACGCTCAGATATCTTCACATCCAAGCCATTAAGAGCCCATTGAACCTCCTCCTGGATCCCTTCTAGAGATTCTAACATCTCAATATCCAACGAACCCAGCTTCTCAAGGTTTACTGACTCTAGCTCTTCAAACACCACCTTGGCCTCCTTCTCGAAGTCCAAGAGTTTATCGACCCCAGCCTCCACGACTGTTATGAATTCAAGATTCGATTGTACCTTATTTTCAAGATGGTTGCTCCTCTCATCAAATTCATTCAGAGTCTTTCTTACATCGTCCATTGTCAGTGTCTTCTTCTTTGGTGCCATCTCAATCACCACTTTGCCACGAACTAGTCTGATCCCTGATCACTTCGACTAACTCGAACGCAAACCACCACCACGCTTAACTGCAACTACAAGCTGGAATCCACCACACTTGACTGCACCTGCAAGCTGGAATCCAACACACTTGACTGCACCTACAAGTTGGCTTGAACACAAGTCACCACCACGCTCGACTACAACTGCGAGCTGGCTCGAACGCAAGTCCCTTCCTCGACTCGCTCTGTACCACCTATCACGGCACTTCTCTGATTCCACCTCTCGTGGCTCTCTTTAATACCAACTCTCACGACTCTGCTCTGATACCAACTGTCACGGGGCTAGATTTTGACTCTAGCTGAACCGTGCAGCTTTAGACGCCTTCGACGCAAATTAGTCGATTCCTACGCCTAAGTCAGCCTTCAACCAGCCTTGTGAGTACTCCTGCTCGATAACGGCTTCGACAAGCACTCCAGGTTTCGATGGATCTTGTCACGGACACCACTTGTGTCGCAGGCTAGACCTTTGCCAGACGAACACCTAACTCAGCTTTCTCGGTTGAAACGTCTGCTAAGTCACCCTGAAGTACCTTGTCACGATCTTAGGTGAAGATCTCTCGACAAACACCTAACTCAGCTAGGATTCTCGCTCCGAAAGATCAAACACTCCTCGAAGCCCTCGAACGAAAGATCGTTCTAAGCGAAAGCTAATCAAAGAACAACAGAAAGAGATTGGCAGCTAGAACAACGAAGAACACTCAAAGAGTTTTTAGAGTAAATGCTTCTTGTATTACTCAAAGTGAAGTATGAAGTGAAGTGATTTACAAGTGAGGAGGGAGCCTCTATTTATAGTTGAACTCCCCTACATCCAACGGCTCAGTTTAAATTACATTGACGATCGAGATTGATCTTATCTTATCTTATCTAATCAAATCTCAATTTCAAATCTCTAATTATCACAAACATTATCTACACATTATATTCAAATAAATGGATAATGCTTTGACCAAATTACCCTCCTGAATCCTCCATGGATTTGGCTAAGTCCTGTGGGCTTGCGGGCTTTCTAGCATTCTCCAAGTGCCGGGCCAAGTGTAATGGTCTTGGCAAGCCCGTTCCACCGCGCAAACTCTCTTTGGCTGATTCTTGCGCCAATGCCTCGGCCCCAAAGGTTTGGTCCACGCCTTTCTCCAAGTGTTGGGCCAAGTCTAATGATCTTGGCAAGCTCGTTACACCGCGCAAACCTTCTTTAGCTGATTCTTGCGCTAACGCCTTGATCCCAAAGGTATGGTCCTCGCCATTCTCCAAGTGCTGGGCCACATTTGGCAAGCCCGTTGCATTGCGCACAACCTCCATATTTGATGCTCGCGCCAATGTCTCGATCCAAAAAGTTTGGTCCGTGACATACTCATGTTTGAGGACAATAAAACACGACAGGACACCTTAGCTTCTGGTTGTTTAGAGAAATGGCTCGAGAATGTCATGGAGTGGTCGCCGACAATGACGATACCAAACCGCAGAACATGGCTGTCAGTGAGCGGAATACCTATACACATATGGTCTGAAGAATCGTTCCAAAACATAATGGCGATATGGGGTGAACTTGTTCGTATTGATATTGAAACGCTAGCACCATCCTCTTTCGAGCGATCTCGCTTTCAGATTGAAACTGATTGGAACACACATATAGATGAGTTTCTTGATTTACATGTGGATGACATGGTTTTCCAAATTCGTGTTACAGAGGTTGAGGAAACAATCAGACCAAAGTGCGGTTGTATTTGTGAAATGGAGCTCAATTCAGAGGGTAAGGAGAGTGTACAAGACATGGATAGGAATGTGGAGTTATCGAGCAAACTAGAAAAAACTGATGTTTCCGATAGTGGGATTGTAGTACCCAATTCAGTTTCGTATGAGGCAATTGATTCTGGTTACATTGAGCAGACATAGGCAAAGAATAAGACAGTGGACTGGAGAGTTTTGGGGACGGTAAGTTGGATGGCCGATGAGAATATTGGCGTGGTGTATCGCGACGAGGAGGTCTGGTCGAGTAGGGATGTGGTGCCAGGTGAGTCCAACACTGATTTGGGCATGAGGGAGATGGTTTTACCAACGTGTTTAGATGTTGATGTAGCGAGCCCAGCCGTGGCTGGGCCGAGAGTTGAAATTCCTAGGGCAAACAAAGCAGTAACTGTAGAGTATAATGGGGAGAGCCGTCAAATCAGACAAGTATCCAAGGTTGTTCTAAGTTTTATGTCACCTAGCGAACGCTGCGAGGCTACAAAGAATTTGACCAAAAAGGGGCGTGGTAGACCGAAGAAGCAAGCACCAACCTCGCCTACCATCGCTAATGGCTCATTATCGAAGTCGGATTTCCTTCGTCAAAAACAAGCGATTCTGAAGGAGGCAAGGGAAACGGTGGATTTGGGGAAATTGATCGGAGCGTGTAGCGATGTCTTTTTTTCGCTAAAAAAAACGATGGGTTTTTGAAAGGATTTTTGAAAGGTGTTTGTGATTCTTTTGGATATAAAATATTTATTCCGTGGGGTTTTTTAAAAAACCGCATTTTTAAAAAATGGAGTCGCCACCGGCCACTTAGGTAGGCCGGACACCATAAAACCAGAGATTCAAAAAGATTGGGTTCGGGAGTCGGTTACGGATGGGGAAGGATTATCACCCCCACACCGCCCAAAAATTGGTACTTTAATAATTACCGCTTTATTAATATTGGATTTTCCGGATTCGAGTGACGATTATTTTAAAATTCAGTCATAATTGCGAATATATTTTAAGGGTCCCGTTACCCGAGAATAAATGCCCAACCACTATCACTACGCTTGATACTGGCCCCGTTTACGCTCGGATAAAAGGACACCGCATTAACAAGTTATAAATCATATGCAATCTTAGTGGCAAAAATATAAAATATGGCAAAATGTTTAAATGTAATAAATATTGACATAACAGAATATTAATCTAACATAGATGATATTCTAGACTAAAACATGCATATATACATATTATTCTAAATAATAGATAATAACAACTTTAACAAAACAGAATAACAAGGTAGGAATAATTAAGCATATAGACAAACAAATATTAAAAAGACATACATGCTATTAATAAAACACATTTCAACATATATGAACAATATATCATACGTAAAAGAAGACACACTAACACGTAACCTAAAAGCCAATAAAACATACAACACATACAAAAATACAATAACATCTTTGTTTTTGAGTCAAATAGAACATAACATACTTTAATGCGAATACCTAGGATAAAAAAAACATGACCAACATAAGCTTAACACATATGTACCTATAAATATAAAATACGAGTCATATGTGAGGGACATAAAATAAAACAATAGAATAACAGCATATACGATTATAATACGAACATGAATATTTACAAAGAATACAGGACTGAAATGAAAGAAAAATAAAAGTCAGTGGCAGAAATTAAAGAACAATAATATGTAATTTAGGGACGAAATTGCGAAACAAACAAAACCTAAAAGGACCCGAACTGTAATTAGACCAAGGGGCAGACCCAAAACGAAAAGTTCAAAAACGCGGGATGACTAAAGGCGTAATTTTACCATTTAAAATCTGAATCGGTGTGATTTAGGGACTGGATTACAAGATTTTGAAATATCATGAGGACTAGGATTGTAATTATACCATACGGCGAGACAAAAATGAAAATATTGAAAACGCGGGATGGTTGAGTGTGTAATTTACCCATTTAGCAAAATAATAATAACTATAAAAGCCCCCCTTTAAGGCCGAAATCAAAATTTTGGCCATTTGTTTCATTTTCTGGTTTTTCACAAGAATGTGTTCTTCGTTTTCTCTCAACTGTTCTTCTAAAACCCAGAATCCGGCGGTCGGCCGCCGTATTCTCTACCGCCGGCCGCCGCTAACCGGCGCCGATGAGCCTCCAAAATACACCAAAACAACCTCATTTTCGTCCTCAATACGAATCCTAGGTTGGATTCAGAGGATATACCTCTATTCGCTCTAGATCTAGGAAATACGAACCAAAAAAATATTTTTTTTAGACCAAAACAAAACTACAAAGGGTCTTCTCCTCCCTTTAGTTCACCAGATCTGGCTTGTAGGAGCCGAAAGGCTTATCACTGAGGAAGGGAAGACCCACAAACAAACGCTAAGTAAGACTACTCTTTTTTTTTTTTTTTTTTTTTGTTCTATTTCGTATATGCATGTAAAGAAGACAAGTAAGAAAAAGAGACAAAAAATTTACCTTTGGATTTGTCTTTTGATTATCTTGGATGTTTACAACTTTCAAATTTTTTTGTATTACAAGATCTCCGTTCTCTCTTTTTTTTTTACCTCCCGTTCCCCTCTTGTTACAAAAGCCCTGTTTCATATATATTATTCCCTGTTTGTTGCAAGTTGCATCTTCTTTTTCAGATCTGAACTGACACTTTTGCTTGTTGTCTTGGGCATATTCTCGAACACGGGGATGAATATCGGCGCGGTGGCGGTATGGACATACGCGTGCGCCGGACACGTTCTCGGCCGTTAGATCGATCCGATCTAACGGTCGAGATGGCTTGAAGAACGATCGGCCTGGATGAAGCCTCGATTCGATGAGGCGGCTTCGCGATTTCGCCACGTGGAGCTCCGCAATCGAGGAGTCGTAACGCGTGGATCTTACGCGCGTGGGATGTTAAAGCGTCCGTGCGTGGACCACACTTGGCGTGGCACTCGAACGGTCCATACGTGTGGAGCACGCGCCGGCGATATTTTTGACTTCCATTGCATCGTGGCGTTGGATCAGATCTTGATCCAACGCCGGCCCACGCTACCCGCACATTGTAATTAGATAAGATTTAGATTTGGGCCAACCGGGCCTTGTAATTGGACTTGGACTTTGACCGTAAATTTATTTGGGTTTAATATATTTAATTCTTTTCATTTTGTCACCCCAATGCAATAGTATAATTATAATAAACAATACATATACATACATAATAAAAAAAATATATACTTATATTATACAATCATTAATTAATATAATATTCTAGTATACGTACGTATAATCATACATATAATTAACATAACATCTATATATTAATCAAATACGCTTATACTCTAGATACATACGCGACATACATACACCCCTAATACGTATACATAGCTTATACATGCACACATCACCTTATATTAGTAACATTCATATAATAAATATACATGCAATATTAATATATTTACAAGTGAAAATGAGTGATTACAGAGCGGAAACTAGAGGCAACGAAAAGGAGATAGTGAAAGACATTGCACTCATTCTTGAAGCGCGCGAGCAGAAATATTAGCTTATCGAAATGAGGTTGTTGTCGTGGAATGTGAGGGGTATTGGATCGACGTCGAAGTGAAGATCGATTCAACGTCTGCTGCGACAACAGAGATGTGATTTGGCTCTTCTCCAGGAGACCAAATTAGAGAATATTAATGAGATGGTGGTGAAACAACTATGGTTTACGGATACGTTCGATTTTACCTTTGCCCCATCTAGTTGTAAATCAGGAGGTGTTGTGGCAATCTGGGATACAACATGCTTTGTTGCTTCTTTTAGAGGGACACGGCAGAATGTGGTTTTGCTTGAAGGAAACTGGACCCGGGATGACTGGTTTTGTGGAATAGTTGGAATCCATGTTCCTTGTGTATTGGCAAATCAAACCATTTTCTGGTCAGAGTTGCTTCTTGTGTTGAATTCATGAAAGATTGCATGGCGTTTGGGGGTGATTTTAACATGGTGCTTAAGGCCGGGGAACGTCTTGGTTGTACAAATTTAAATCGAGTTTTGAGCAATTTCTGTGAGTTTATTGAATATGCAGCTTTGATCGATGTTCCGATGCAGGGTAAGCGTTTCACGTGGTTTGGTCATGGTAACAAATGCATTCAACTCGATAGATTTTTAGTTACTGATGATTGGATACAACGGTTCAATAACCTAGTGGTGGTTAACCTACCTAATGAGCTTTCGGATCATTCTCCTATTCTGTTGATTAGCGATGAGAAAGATAGTTGTCGGAAACCTTTCCGATTCTTTAATGCATGGTTGTCAAACCCAAACTATATCAAGATGATGGAGCAAGAGTGGTGTGATTGAGTGAACAGGGGGATATTTCGAGCTTGGTGCACAAATTGAAGGGGTTGAAAGGGGTGTTGAAGGAATGGAATAAAAGTAGTTTTGGGAATATTGATAAGCAGTACTTGGATGTTGTTAACGAGATTGATGAATTGGAAAATCAACTTTGTCAAAGAGAGTTATCTACGGCTGAATTGCAGATGAAAAGAGAGTTGCATTCGAAGTTATAGAAGCTATATCGCCTGAGTGAATCTATGTGGCGACAAAAATCCCGTGCTATTTGGCTTGCGGAGGGTGATCGAAACACAGGGTTTTTTCACCGTGTTGCGAAGATTCGGAAACTACGTAATGTGATTTCTGGGTTACAAATTAATGGGTGCTGGGAAACACAACCAGAGCGGCTGAAATTATTTTGTCATCGTGAATTCAAGAAACATTTTAATCGATCAACAGTAGCAGGAACATTGGATCCTGCTGTGGCATTTTCTCGGTTGTCTAACGCCCAAAGGGAGGGTTTAGAAACTATCTTCACTGAGGTGGAAATGAAGGAGGCGGTTTGGAATAGTGAGGGGGCAAAAGCACCGGGTCCGGATGGATACACTTTCGAGTTCTTCAAGAAGGGTTGGGATTTTCTCAAAGAGGATGTGATGCAGTTTATAAACGGCTTCTATGCTTCTGGTCGCTTACCAAAAGGTGTAAATTCAAATTTTGTTGTGCTCGTTGCGAAGAAAGATGGCCCGAAGGTAATTGACGATTATCGTCCCATTTGTCTTTTAAATTCTCCCTACAAAATTTTGGCGAAATCTCTTGCCAAATGCTTACAAGATGTGATTTCGATGTTAATAAGCCATGTACAATCAGTGTTTGTCCGAGGAAGACAAATCATAGATGGGATTTTATTGGCTAATGAGATAATACATTCTATGCAAAAGAAGCGATTTAGTGATGGTGGGGTGATTTTGAAGTTGGATTTTGCAAGGCCTACGATTATATCAAGTGGGATTGCCTTGACCAAGTTATGATGCGGATGGGTTTTGGCGAGATGTGGCGACGTTGGATTTTTTAGTGTGTTAGTACTGCGAGGTTATCGGTGTTAGTAAATGGCAGCCCCACGAAGGAATTTTCGATGTTACAGGGTATTCGACAAGGAGATTCGCTCTCGCCACTTTTATTTGTAATCGTAGCGAAATGTTCCACCAATTTCTGGTTAATACAGAGGAAAGAGGGTTGATTAAAGGGGTTCGTGTAGCGCCGAATTTCTTTATCTCACAGTTACAATTTGCGGATGAAACGATCATATTTTTGCCAGGTAATGTGGAGTATGCGCGTAATTTGAAACGTGTGTTAACTTGCTTTGAATATACGTCCGGATTGCAAATTATTTACGATAAATCATGTCTCTACGGGATTAAGATTGAAGCCTCTTTAATGGGTGATATTGCAGACATTATGGGCTATCAATATGGACAGTTGTCGATACAATACTTAGGGCTGCCTTTAGGTGTACATCCGCGTGGTATGGAAATTTGGGATCCGTTGGTGCAGCGGTTTCAAAAACGTTTGGCATGATGGAAGAGAGATTCCTTATCTTTTGTTGGTCGCTTGGTGTTAGTAAACTTGGTACTTTCCTCTTTGCCATTGTATTATATAGGCGTGTTCCTCATCCTGCGCCATATAATTTTGAAGCTGGATCTTATCCGACGGAATTTCTTATGGGGTAGTAACGTGAAGAGGCAAAAACTGAGTCGTGTGAACTGGAAATTGGTGTGTCAACCGAAAAGATGTAGGGGACTTGGTGTGGTGAACTTACACACTCGAAACTTGGCCTTGTTGGCTAAATGGTGTTGGAGGTATGAGCATGCAGATGGCTCGTTATGGAAATCGTTAATAGTGGCTAAGTATGGAGCGGATGTGTTATCTTGGCGTGTCAATTGGAAGGAGCAAAGGCATATGTCGATCGTGTGGAAAGCAACTTATTGAGGTACAAGTTGATGAGTATGTGCAAAGCTTTATGAATGTATCCCAATTTACTTAGATTTTGGTGAATGGTGAGAGCATATTAATTTGGCGTGACTGTTGGTGCACGGATGAACCTTTGTGAGAGGTGTTTCGCGTCTATTTAGTTTGGCAGTTAACAATTTGGCATTCGTTTGTGATTATTTGCGCTTAAATTATGGGGAATATGAGGGCTGCTTTCGACGTGCATTACGGTCCTTTGAATTGGCTCAACTCAAGGAGCTCCAGGCGTGTATTTCATGTTTTAAATTACGGATACATTGTGCAGATAGGCTGGTGTGTAAATATGAATCAACGGGGTTGTTTTCTGTGGGCGTGCTTTATAAATTGATGTCATCTTTTGGTTCAATTGATGCATCCGAGGTGAATGCGGTTTGGAACTTAAGGCTACCACCCAAAATTCAGTGTTTTGTGTGGTTCATAATTATGGGGAGGCTGCCGACAATGCGCATGTTATATGATCGTGGTATTCCGTTTGCTGAGTCCTTGTTGTGTTGTCGATGGTGTGGTGTTGGAGAGGACAATGTGGATCACATTTTAATGAACTGTGAGTATGCGTGGCGAGTATGGTCCATTTTTTTGCAATGGTGGGAGGTGCCGGTTGTGTGACCGAGTACGATTGGGGAATTCCTCCATCATTGTCTACATTTCTTTGGTGGTGATTTTCAAACTTGGTGGACAATTAGATGTGCTGCTGTCCTATGGTCCCTATGGCTTGCACGCAACGACCTATTTTTTCAATAAAATCAGATAGAGGTAGTGAAATTTTTTCTTGGTTCAATTGCGCTCTCTTTGTTGGACTCGTGTTTTGTGTGCCTCGAACATCATCCTTGAATCAGCGTGGTGGGAGAGTCCTCGATCTTGTATGGTGCATTCTTTGGCATCGGTGACCAGAGTGAGTGTGGGATGGGTTCCCTCTTTGCCGGGGGTGTTGTAATTTAATGTGGATGGTGCGGCTCGCGGGAAGCCGGGCTTGGCGGGGTGCGGGGGAGTGTTGTGTGACTCAAATAGCCGTATTCTAGCTCTTTTTTCTGGTCCCATTGGTGTTGTTGATTCTAATGAAGAGGAATTACAGGCCATCGGTCATGCATTGTTGTTGCTCGGTGAATTTAATTGGGAAGGGGTGACATCGGTGGTGATTGAGTCTGATTCTATAGTTGTCGTGTCATGGTTTTTGTGTACCGAGCGTCGTCCAAAGAGGTTTTGGAGATGGTTCCAAATAATTGATGAGGCATGTGACACGTTGCCAGGTGTTTGCTTTAATAATGTCTATCGGGAAGCAAATAGTGTGGTGGATGCTCTTGCGAAGGGAGGCGTGAATAGATCCTCGCGGATTCATATGGTCACGTGATTTTGATCGCGTGTGTTTTGTTTCCTTTTGTCTTATGTTTTGTTTCTGGGCGTGCATCCTTTTTTTTTTCTCATATTCATCGGTTTTCTTTTCCTCCATTTAGGCGTAGGGAGGTTTTTAACGAGGCCGTTGAATGTGATAGCACTATATGATTCTATCTAATAATATCATACGCTTTGCTGATAAAAAAACACTTACTTGAATCGACCATTTAGTAAGCGTAGTTGAAACCATAATCAAGAGCAGAGATTAACGATACTTTTAGGATCTTTAATCGTACAAATCATACGTAATATCACTGAATAATAAAACCCTAGAACTTTCATCCGTAATAATTAAAAACTTCAAAAATTCAACATTGATATTTAACCCAAATATCAAAGTAAAATATTAAATTCATATATATGAACGAATCAATCCAAAATAAAATATAAATTGATTCTCAATGATTCAACATGACGAGGCGCCGATGCCACTTGTTAGAACCAAACCATAATTAAATATGAAATCTAATATCCATAATCTATCATGTCAAATCATGAAGAACAATAAACTGAATAAACTATATGCGGAAGCATACCTGAATTCATTGATAGACTGAGAACCTTGAATCTTGATGTAAAAATCTCAAAACTTTGGTATTGATCTTCCAAGAAGATAGGTTATCTCTTGACGTAAAACTGTCTGACAGGGAATGAGAGAAAAACAAGTTAACCTATTTCTTAGGGACCACTACCTATTTATATAAACTGAATTAAAACAGTTTATTAATATTTACAACTCAGCCTCTCATTGAGTTATAAATATAACTTACGATATCTACACTTTTATTTCCATGACACTTTAATACCCATGACACGCCTGACATAATTGGTCACTTAATTTTGTGTCATATTTTATAATAGTATCATACATTTTACATATGTGCCCACAATTACGGATTTTAATCCAATAGTGGCAGGATCCTTAACTCATCTTAGGTGTTGTGTTTCGTCTGGGAACGTGTTAGATTTGTCTCTTTGTTTATGGAATGTGTTCGCTTCTGTTTTGAAATGCGATGTTTGTTTCCTTTTGTATTGCCTGTGTTGTATGTATTCTTTTCCTCCATCTAGGATTAAGGAAGTTTTTAACGATGCATGCAATTGGGTGTAAGCCTTTAAGTTCTTATTAATAAAACTTATTTACGGAGAAAACCCCCCACAAGTAACCTCCAATGGAAGTTAGTCGTCCATTTTTAAGAAAACAAAAAAGAAATAAAAAAATCAAGTTGTTTTCGGTTTAGGTTCAATTTGGGTATGATTCGGATTTAGTTCAGGTCTATATTATTTCGGTTCAGGTTAAATATGTAAGAGTTGCTTTTAGTTCAACTAAAATTCGTGTCGATTTTGGTTCAATTCAGTTTGTTTCAGGTTCGGATCAAGTTTGCACCATCATATTCAAGTCCATATCGAGTCTTAAATCGAGTATTGGTCTCGTGTAAACTTTGTTGGGTCTAAATTTATGATTTAAGGTCTAAAATTTTAAGATTTAAACTTAACATAGACATGTTATATAAAATCTAATTCGCAGTTAATTATTGTAACGACGTTTTCTCGTATCTTAAAAAAAATTATAAGTTCCATAAATTTGGTGCTATGGGTTATCCCAAATTATTCTTTGAAACTTTGGTTTAAAGGGATCTCTTTTGAAAATTCGTATTCTTTTGAAAACAATAAAAACTTGGAGTCGCCACCGGCCACTTGGATAAGGTAGGCCGGACACCACAAAATCAGAGATTCATTTTGAAAGGGTTCGGGAGTTGGTTACGTGTTGGGAAGGGTTAGCACCCCCATCACGCCCGGAAATAGGTACCAAAATATTTGTTGTTTTTAAAAGATGGTAATAATTGGAATTTAATTTAATTAAGCGTACTTAATTGAAAGTTGACCTCAATTGAATGGGCTTTATCAAATTGGTGAGTTCAAATTAATTAGACATTTAATTAATATGGTTGACGATACATCGGACCATAGATTAAACAGACATCAAATAAGCCTGAATGTCGTGTTAATTAATTGTTCGACTTTCGTACGTCACCTTTACGCATGGTGCAAACATTTAAGTATGATGTGATGATTTTATTAACTTTTAGTTTTACCTTGGGACGGTAAGGATTAATTCAAATATTTAGTCAACATCCTTTAAGCTCGGACTATTACGACATAAAATCGGAACTAATAAATACATTTTTTTATTTAGATTAATTAATACAAAATAAATGGGTCACATGAATGACAATTAAAAATATCACAAAAGGGCTTGAAATTAAACGCGCAAAAGGCCCACTCAAAGCCATAATCTAAAATGCCCATATTATGGAAGTTTAATTAATGATCTAATTAATAACTAGATGAATCTAATATTAACCCTAAACTGGTTAACCCTAAAAACTAAAAACCCTAACAATTTATAGATTATCTTGTAACATGATAATCAATTCGATCGATTTTGAACTAGTATTCCAATAAGCCAAGGATACTATTTAAAACAAATCAAATTAAATAATCATGGTTTTAACTTAAATGTCAATGTAACCTCAATATCAATTTTATCTTAAAGGTAATTAAGAGGTGTTCAACTAGTTTAATGAACTTAACATTTACCCAATAAGCCAAGGGTAAATTTAAATTCACTAGACTAATTCGTACCTTAGGTCTAACTACGGCTCTAAAAAACTAATCCTAAATTTATTTAATTAATTTAAAGATTATGCCCATATGAGACGGGTGCACAATTTAAATTAATCTTGCCTTAATATAATCTAAGATCTTAACCTAACAAGCCCAAAGCCCACCTAAACTAAACAAACCCTATGCCCAAAAACATAACATGGCCTAAACCACCTAAACTAAGCATATACTAAAAAACCACATAAAATATAAATATATTCTATACTATATATATATATATAATATTACATATTTAAAACTATATTATATATGTTACAAAAGTTATGTATTATATACATTATAAAAACTTATATTATATATATTAAAAAAACTTACATTATAGATATTTTAAAACCTTATATATATATATATATATATATATATATGAAACCTTATTATATATATTACAAAATAACTTTATATTATATATATTATTATAAGAAATATATATTATATATTATAAAAAACTATATATTATATGTATAAAAAACTACATATTATACCTATTATATATAAAACATATATTATATACATAAAACATTGTATGGTATATAGAAACTATATATTAAAACCAAACTTATATTATAATAAACATACATATATATACAAAAAACAATACAATAACCACATATTATACTACCAACCACAAATCAAAGGATTTAACAACTTAAAACAAGAACAATAAGATTAAGCAAAGGCTGGAAAATAAAATGCATGAAACAAGGGACATATTAACACTGAAATTTGAACCAAAAGCAAAGAAACGGAATCAGGGAACCAAATCTAACAACAAACAGTTTTTAATTTAAAAGCAGGGACGAGATTAAAACAATTTGAAACAAACGGGGACATGAGAAGGAATTTTAAGAGGCGGAAACCCTTAAGGGGCATAATTTGCCCACACGGAGGGACCAAATGGGAGATTTAAAGAAGCAAAAGCCCTTACGAGCGTAAATAAGTGGACGTGGAGGTCCTTAAAACGCACTTAAACCATTTTGTTTCGAGACCTGATATAAAACACAAATTTAGCCAAAAAAGGAAAACTTTTTGAGGCTTGCTTTTCAAAAACCAATGACCTCCCCTTTTTTTCTCTCAAACTCGGATGAACACTGCAGCGGTGTTCATCCCAGCCCCACGATTCCCAGAATCTGGTCGTCACTCTGTCATGTCGGTCGACGCTCACCGACAGCCAGCAAACCCCAAAACTCTAAAAAACAAACCCTTTTTCTCGATTCAAACTCAAATCGAACCCTGCTCTTCGAAAAAAACTCAACCTCCTTCCCCTTTGAAAAACCCAGAAACAAATCCCTTTTTTTCTTTTTAAAACCGGAACCAAAACCTTTTGGGCTAATCTTCCTTCCGGCTCACCATGCGCGGCCTTGAGAAGACCGGGAGGATTATCACCGATGAAGAAAAATGAGCAGACGCGACAGAAAGGCAAACACCGAAGGTATAAAATGAAAACCTAATCTCTATGTATATAGAGAAATGAAAATATAGGAGAAAATATACCTCAAAATCTTTTCTTATTTTTCTATTCTCTAATGCTCCAAATCCCAATTCTCGTCCTCTTACGATTGTTTTAGGGTTTTGTTTTTATACCCTCAATATTACATGTTTTAGTCTTTTAGAAACATATAATTTATATTGTTGATCCCCTCTAAAATTAGACATTTTAAAATAATCTTTCAATAAATAAAGTTGAAATCCATCACTAAAAAAGGAAGACTACATTTAACACTGAACGAAGACTGTTATAAAGCAAGGAGCGTATGGCAACTGTTAGTTGAACAAAGCTACGGGAGTTCCAAAGGTTAGAGGTAAGCGATTGGTTTCTTAATAATAGCGTTTACACTAAATAGATATGTCAATTTTCCTAAGAGATGAACGACTCGTTTTGTAATTATTTGTCAGATATTATGGACCAGAAAGAACAAAAGAACCTTTGAAGAGGAATAATTTGAGCATGAAATGGTGCTAGAGGAATGTCAGTGCATGGAGAAGTACTTGTACAATCCCATTAATAATTGTGTTCGAGACACACACTGTCCTTATAAATATTTCGCGGTAGATTATATCCTTCAAAATTCAACAAGCATTTTTACCGGAAAAAAAAACAAAAAACCAATAAAAACAAGAGATGGGAGAAAAAAGTAGGTAGACTATTCTTCTTTAGGAAGATTTAAGAAGTAGAAATTGCATGGTACTAATAAGTACCATACAAGCCTAAAGATAATAAAATTTTTGCATACTAATGCAAGAAAACGATCGGATGGGTTAGTCATGTGGTGGTACTTATAAATTCTAATCGGAAATAGAGCCAACACAATACTGTCATAAGATTATCCATTATAAAATACTAATGCAATATGATAAATAGCAAGATTATCCATATGACATAATGAAGTTTAACATACTTTTTTTCATAACATTAAACCACCATCTACATTCTAAGATAACCTCCAATAGAGGTTACTCGTCCATTTTTTGTGCGGCCATTAAATCCATCAAACCGGCAAATTGGTTTCCCAAATTGTAAGTCGAACGGCCAACTCAAAATGCCATCACCACTACCAGAACCACTAGTGCCACCATCGACATTACTGTCGAAACCAAATGGTCTGAATTTTCTTGAACAAGTTATAGAAGTAGGTGATCTAAGAGTATTTTGAGAGAATTGAAGTTTTAATTAGCAAAGCTAATAACTATCTACGGTTGTTAGTATAAGATCATAGAAGCTCTTGGAATAATAAAATAGTTTCAATATGATTAAGATGAAAATGAATGAACAAACCAACCTACCAACAAAGGAATATTATTCCCAATAATTATTCCCATCTTAATAGATTTTGGTATAGCGCAAAAAGTTGATGGAGCAGACAAGGATCGAACTCCAAACCTACTAAACCAGCGAGGCTTGATCAACATCATACTAAACCAACCAACCAACAAAGGAATATTAAATCCTAATGCTTTCTTCTTCTCATGATAAAGATTGATATCCACTCCATTTAGGCTTGGCCAAAAACACGTTTGGTATTAAATTAAATTTTGAAGTCAAATTCAAAACCTATCGCATAAAACCTTAACATATTAGATTCAATAACTAAATTTATATTCTCTCTTATAAGTAAATTAAATTTTTTTAGGAAGGATTTAATATCGAGCAAGTTTTCTTAGGAAGAATTGTGTTTATTTTTTTTCTTTTACGCTTTTTGATTTTTTGATGTTTTTATCTTCATGGATATTAGATTCTGTTATACTTTGTAATTCTTCCTTTTGATTAATGAAATTCAGTTAAAGTTCTTAGTTCAATTTTTTATCAAATTCTTTTAATTATTTTAAAAAATCATCCAAAGAAAAGATGAACCAAAGTGAAATGCAGCAGTGAATCAGTGGACCTGTAAGTAAAAGTTATACTTTTGGCCTCCTTTTAGTTCATCCAATACACAAATGTTTTTAGAATATGCCAATGCCTAAAGCTACAGCCAACAGCGGAGTATCAGCAAAGCTTTTCATTCTAGGAAAAACTACATGGGTGGTCACCCAACTATCACTATTTTTCTGTTTTAGTTACTTAACTAAATTTTTTGTCAAAACCGTCACTAATGTTTCATTTCGTTATCGTTTTGGTCACCGGCCCTTAAATATTTAACGGAAATTGTGACATGGCATGGTTTAATAACAATTTCAGTCCCTAAACTTATTACATCCTATCAATTTAATCCTAATACAAAATAACTCGTCAAATATTTAAACTAAACCCCAAATTTTCTATCCTTTTTCTTCCTATGCAACACTACTCTGAAAAGGAAACATTCATTTAGGGTACGTTTGTTTCACTGAAATCTATTTCTGAAAAATGAATTATGAAAAATAAACTATATTTTTTAGAAAACAAACAACAAAAAATATTTTTTGGTGTTTGAATGGTGTTGTGTAATTCATTTTTCGATGTTTGGTAGAGTTTCCTGATAATTTTATGAACAGTCCACAAACAAGCATTTATAATGCTAAAAATAAGTTCCAACCAAAACATGGTTTAGGGTTTAGGTTAGTGTTTAGGGTTTAGGATTTAGGGTAGCATTTAAGGTTTAGGGTTTATTATTAAGGTTAGTATTTAGGGTTTAGGGTTTAATATTTAGGGTTTAATTTGGTATTTAAGGCTTAGGATTTATGGTAGCATTTAGGATTTAGTATTTAGGGTGTGATTTAGGGTTTAGGGTTAGTGTTTATGGTTTAACATTTAGGATTTAGGGTTTAGCATTTAGTGTTTAAGAGTTAGGGTTTAGGGTTTTTAGTGTAAGGTTTAGGGTTTAGGTAAGAATTTAGGGTTTATGGGTTAGTGTTTATGGTTTAGGGATTAAGGTTTTGTTAGTGTTTAGGGTTTAACATTTAGAGTTTATGGTTTAGGTTAGTGTTTTATGGTTTATGGTTTAGACTAGTGTTTATGGTTCATGTTCAATTTTTAGGGCATCATTTAGGGGTTAAGGTTTATGGTTTAGGTTAGGATTAAGGGGTTAAGGGTTAGTATTTAGTTTTTAAGGTTTAGGGTTTAGGTTAGTGATTATAATTTAGAGTTTAGGATTTATGGTAGCATTTAAGGTTTAGGATTTAGTGTTTAAGGTTTAGGTAGCATTTAGTTTTTAAGGTTTAGGGTTACTTTTTAGGGGTTAGTATTTAGGGTTTAAGGTTTAGGGTTTATGTTAATATTTGGAGTTTAAGGTTTAGGTTTTAGATTAGTATTTAGCGTTTAAGGGTTAGAGTTGAAGAGAATATAGTTTGTTTTATGGGGAAAAAAATATAGTAAAACAAACTGCAAAAGAATGTAAAGAAAAATAGTCAATTGTAATTCAAACTCCTTTGACCATGTGAAACTACATGAATCAAACACCGTAAATTACGGAAATTAAATTATGAAATTCAAACTACATGAAACAAACACACCCTTACACAACTCATGTTTTAAAATTCAAGATCTTAGAATACTTTTTCTTTAATAAGAAAATAAGAAGTACTAAACAAAAGTTCAAATCACAACAACAACATGTATTACAACTTTTCTTTAATAAGAAAATAGAAGTACTAAACAAAAGTTCAAATCACAACAACAACATGTATTACAACTACCAACTAAAACCATATATCCATATGACCTCGTGATGGGCCACTGTTATAGTTGTACAGTCTTGTCTACCCACTCTAAAAATGCTCGACGTAAAATTTAACAGTGAAATGATTGCTCCAATACCACTTCTCATAGGGTCATTACACTCTTTTCAAAAGACATGTCTGATAGGATGTATAGCGTCACCGTATGTATTTCTCAAGACTTCTATTTTCCTTTCAGATATGGAATTAATGTACCCACCTCTTTCAGGCGTTACAATGCATCATATATTAGTTCCCAAACCATAAGAAAAGTTAGTATATTAGAAAAATATGGTTTCATCCGATTCCTATATCAAGTAAAATAGATCAATATACCATGAACTAAGGGAAGGAAGAGGGAGCTTCTAGTGGATCAAAAACTCATGACCTAAGGAAAGGAAGGGGTACTCTTAATAGGCCTAGAACTCATGACCTAAGGAAATGTAAGAGAACAAAGTCATATACCAATGAATTGACTATTAAACTAACTTTTACACGTTTCTTGAATTGTTGAATGAGTGAAATGGATGATTAAAATTAACAGCGAATTATGTGAAAATTATCATTTTAAAAAAAAAAGATAAGAAATTACTCTTAATCATCTATTTCACCCGTCCACTATTCAGATGGAGTTCACCGATTCTTATTTAATCATTTGAAAATTATCATGTATATATAGGTTTAGTATTAATTATCATTAAGCCAAGCGTCATATACCAATGAACCCACTATTCAGGTGGAGTTCATCGATTCTTATTTAATCATAGTTAATACGTTTGGACATAATAAAATCTCTTCGATTAACCATGAAGTGAATTAGAATTGCTAAAACTGAGTTTTGATAATAATATATAATTTATTTTATCATAATTAGGCTCCTAACAGATTATTAAAATTTTAGAATTTTGATAATTAATAGTATCTAGGATCTAGCTTTGGGAGAGATATGAACAAATAAAAGAACATTTTCTTTTTAAATTTTTTTGTAATAGTTGGAATTATGCCGTCGTCGCCGACAGTCATCGAAAAAAATCGGAGCGGAGGGTGAGAGAAGAGTCATTTATGTTGTTTCTCTGAATCAATTTAATGAGCGTTGGAATTTGGTGCAGTCTTGGGGGAAGTTTTTCACGCAAACCAACCTAGTCATACTGACACAAAAATTATTAGATCTATCTAAGTGAAATTTAAGTGAAAAACTCATTTTAAATAATTATTTTAAAAAAATGGTCCTTCAGAGTTTTATTTAAAAATTATCTTATGATTGTTATGTATGAAGACCTCGGGTTCTACGCAAAGCGAATTGTTGAAACGGGGTATCACTTTTAAGAATAACAAACTTAACAGAATTCTGTGCTCTGCAAAACGCGAGGTTACCGAGAATTTGAAGAGCATATTAAATTTATCACGGGCTGTTTAATGGAACTCGCTTTCTGCAAAAAGCGAGTGATATATAAATTGGGCTGTCAGAACAAGCGTCTATAGGCATGTTCGAGCGATATTTAGGGGCTATTAATCGTATAATTTCAGTAAATGGCGAGTTTAGGTGCGTAGTACTAGAACTTGTCTTTCATTTGACTCCATAGGCATGTTCGAGCGATATTTAGGGGCTATTAAAATTTGAAACAATTTTAAGAGGCGAAAACCCTTAAGGGGCATAATTTGCCCACACGGAGGGACCAAATGGGAGATTTAAAGAAGCAAAAGCCCTTACGAGCGTAAATAAGTAGACGCGGAGGTCCTTAACACGCACTTAAACCATTTTGTTTCGAGACCTGATATAAAACAAAAATTTAGCAGAAAAAGGAAATTTTTTTTAGGCTTGCTTTTCAAAAACCAATGACCTCCCCTTTTTTTCTCTCAAACTCGGATGAACACTGCAGCAGTGTTCATCCCAGCCCCACGATTCCCAGAATCTGGCCGTCACTCTGTCATGTCGGTCGACGCTCACCGATAGCCGGCAAACCCCAAAACTCTAAAAAACAAACCCTTTTTTCTCGATTCAAACTCAAATCGAACCTTGCTCTTCGAAAAAAACTCAACTTCCTTCCTCTTTGAAAAATCCAGAAACAAATCCTTTTTTTCTTTTTAAAAAAATGAACCTGGAACCAAAATCTTTTGGGCTAATCTTCCTTCCGGCTTACCATACACGGCCTTGAGAAGACCGAGAGAATTATCACCGATGAAGAAAAATGAGCAAACGCGACAGAAAAGCAAACACCGAAGGTATAAAATGAAAACCCTAATCTCTATGTATATAGAGAAATGAAAATATAGGAGAAAATATACCTCAAAATCTTTTCTTATTTCTCTATTCTCTATTGCTCCAAATCCTAATTCTCGTCCTCTTACAATTGTTTTAGGGTTTTGTTTCTATACCCTCAATATTACATGCTTTTTAAAAACTAGAAAATACAGTCGAAAATTCCTATTGGTTGTTGTCTTTTTGGTTGAATTCATGTGTATTTCTACTATGGTTGGTGCATTTTCGATTTTGTCGGATGATTCCATGCGTTTTTTATAACCACCCTAACATTCGCCCCTTTGTGTTTGTTTGTGTGACGTGGCCGAACGTGAGATGAAGGGGACCAGAGGGAGGAAGCAGCTCGCCGACAGAGCTGTTGACTTGGATGTACGGTGATAGCACCGCCTGCGCTCGACTGAGAAACCGAAAGGGTGGGCGGTGTTGCACACACGCGAGTGGGGGAGACGACGAGCTGCGCGTGCGGCGACTGAGGAGCTGAAGAGCCCTTCTCGGTCATATCTGGACCGTCAGATTGAATTTGATCCAATGGTTCATCTGCGGCTGCACAAGGATGAAGAGCCATCAGCTTAGGGCTTAGGTTTAAACTTGGGCCAAACGGGCCCTATGTGTGTGTTATATTTTTTGTAAACGGGCTTTAAGATTTGTAAAGGGACTTTATTTATATAAACTTGGGCTTTATTTTTATGCGTATATTTATGGGCTGTTAATGTATGAGTTTTTATTTATAAAAAGTGTATGGGCTGATATATTTTTATATAGATAGATGGGCTTTTAATAACTTTTAACTTTGGTATAAAATATAACCGTAATTATAATAATATTAGATATAGATAAAACTGGATAACGATAGTAATAAATAATGGTTTATGTTAGTGTTTATGGTTTAGGGATTAAGGTTTTGTTAGTGCTTAGGGTTTAACATTTAAGGTTTATTGTTTAGGTTAGTGTTTTATGGTTTATGGTTTAGATTAGTGTTTAAGGTTCATGTTCAATTTTTGGGGTATCATTTAGGGGTTAAGGTTTACGGTTTAGGTTAGGATTAAGGGGTTAAGGGTTAGTATTTAGTTTTTAAGGTTTAGGGTTTAGGTTAGTGATTATGGTTTAGAGTTTAGGATTTATGGTAGCATTTAAGGTTTAGGATTTAGTGTTTAAGGTTTATGGTAGTATTTAGGGTTTAAGGTTTAGGGTTACTTTTTAGGGTTTAGCATTTAGGGTTTAAGGTTTAGGGCTTATGTTAATATTTGGAGTTTAAGGTTTAGGTTTTAGATTAGTATTTAGCGTTTAAGGGTTAGAGTTAAAGAGAATGTAGTTTGTTTTATGGGAAAAATATGGTAAAACAAACTACAAAAGAATGTAAAGAAAAAATAGTCAACTGTAATTCAAACTCCTTTAACCATGTGAAACTACATAAATCAAACACCGTAAATTAAGGAAATTAAATTCTGAAATTCAAACTACATGAAACAAACACACCCTTATACAACTCATGTTTTAAAATTCAAGATTTTAGAATACTTTTTCTTTAATAAGAAAATAAGAAATACTAAACAAAAGTTCAAATCACAACAACATGTATTACAACTACCAACTAACTTAGAATACTTTTTCTTTAATAAGAAAATAAGAAGTACTAAACAAAAGTTCAAATCACATGTATTGCAACTACCAACTAAAACCATATATCCATATGACCTCGTGATGGGCCACTGTCATGGTTGTACAGTCTTGTCTACCCACTCTTAAACTGCTCGACGTAAAATTTAACAGTCAAAGGATTGCTCCGATACCACTTTTCATAAAGTCATTACCCACTTTTCAAAAGACATGTCTAATAGGATGTATAACGTCACCGTATGTATTTCTCAAGACTTCTATTTTCCTTTCAGATATGGAATTAATGTACCCACCTCTTTCAGGCGTTACAATGCATCATATATTAGTTCCCAAACCATAAGAAAAGTTAGTATATTAGAAAAATATGGTTTCATCCGACTCCTATATCAAGTAAAAGAGATCAATATACCATGAATTAAGGGAAGGAAGAGGGAGCTTCTAGTGGATCTAAAACTCAAGACCTAAGGGAAGGAAGAGGTACTCTTAATGGGTCTAGAACTCATGACCTAAGGAAATGTAAGAGAACAAAGTTATATACCAATGAACTGACTATTAAACTAACTTTTACACGTTTCTTGAATTGTTGAATGAGTGAAATTGATGATTAAAATTAACAGTGAATTATGTTAAAACTATCATTTATAAAAAGGTAAGAAATTACTCTTAATCATCTATTTCACCCATTCACTATTCAGGCGGAGTTCACCGATTCTTATTTAATCATTTGAAAATTATCATGTATATGTAGGTTTAGTATTAATTATCATTAAGCCAAGCGTCATATACCAATGAACCCACTATTCAGGTGGAGTTCATCGATTCTTATTTAATCATAGTTAATACGTTTGGACATAATAAAATCTCTTCGATTAACCATGAAGTGAATTAGAATTGCTAAAACTGAGTTTTGATAATAATATATAATTTATTTTATCATAATTAGGCTCCTAACAGATTATTAAAATTTTAGAATTTTGATAATTAATAGTATCTAGGATCTAGCTTTGGGAGAGATATGAACAAATAAAAGAACATTTTCTTTTTAAATTTTTTTGTAATCGTTGGAATTATGCCGTCGTCGCCGACAGTCATCGAAAAAAATCGGAGCGGAGGGTGAGAGAAGAGTCATTTATGTTGTTTCTCTGAATCAATTTAATGAGCGTTGGAATTTGGTGCAGTCTTGGGGGAAGTTTTTCACGCAAACCAACCTAGTCTTACTGACACAAAAATTATTAGATCTATCTGGTGAAATTTAAGCGAAAAATTCATTTTAAATAATTATTTTAAAAAAAATGGTCCTTTAGAGTTTTATTTAAGAAATTTAATGAAGACTTCGCGTTCTACGCAAAGCGAGTTATTAAAACGTGACATCACTTTTTAGAATAACAAACTTAACATGATTTCGCACTCTGCAAAACGCGAGGTTCCCGAGAATTTGAAGAGCATACTGAATTTATCACGGGCTGTTTAATGGAACTCGCTTTCTGCAAAAAGCTTGTTCTTTATAAATTGGGCTGGCAGAAAAAGCATCTATAGGTATGTTCGAGCGATATTTAGGGGCTATTAATCGTATAATTTCAGTAAATGGCGAGTTTAGGTGCGTAGTACTAGAACTTGTCTTTCATTCGACTCCAATATGGGCAAGTTCGGTGCGTAGTAAACCGGGTAAAATTCGCGTTGAAAACGGTACCATAGCTAGTTTTTGTGAATAACTGAAAAGTTAAAAGGGCGTAATAGGCTTTTCTGGTTTATTTATCGAATAATGTACGTTATTATTTATCTAAAAAAGAATGAAAATAAATATAAAATCTAAAACTATGTAAAAAATAAGGTAAAAAAATATTTAAAATTATAAAATAATAATAAAGTCATGCATATCCATAGTTACATTTTTTAGACATCTCCTCGTCCTAATGACGCCTATGTCCACTAGTTCAGCAGTTGGGTGCACGACGACCTCATGGCAGATTCCTTTGAACGGCATGTGCTCCATCGTCATCGTCAACAACATCATCGGCGCCATGATCGTTCCCGAAACGCGAACCACCGCTGTAGAACAAACTTTGTGGCAGCGTCTGCTCGACAATGTTGTAGTCGAACAGTGCTGCCAATGGTGGAACATCTAACACCGGAGAAACATATGCAAAAGACGGTGTCGGGTAATATGGTGGAGGCGCCGACATAAAGGGACGAAAGGCGTCCGTCATGAAAAGCTCGGGCGGAGGCCCTGTCTGTTGAAATGTTTGAGGACCACCCATCTGTAGAAACGATGACGAAGCAGAGTGCATAAATGTCGGTCCTAGCACTGGTGTCGAAGGCCCTGCCCCAGACTGATCTGCTGCTCGCGCTGTTCTAGAGGACGAGGCCTTTACAGTGTGTATTCGACATCTCTGGCTTTCAGGCCCCATCCTAGTATCGCGCTACGTCGGTTGACACTGGGTGGCGTAATGTTGTGCAGGCGCGCAATTTTGGGGATGCAGCACAATTTCTCGCTGGAGCTCCTCTAGAGTCAGTATATGCGACTTCCCATTTTGGTAGTACCACTGCATATAGTCGAATGTGATGTCCTGGTTCACAATGGGTACACAGATGGGCATCCACCTGCCATACCTTGTCATCTATTGCCCGATCCAGTTAGCGTGATGATGGACCCAATGGACTTTCGTCTTCCCTTTCCGCGTCAACCGATGTAATTCGTCCAAATTGGGTGGCGACTCCAGAACCCCTTGGATGTAGCCAAATTGTCGCATAACCCGATCGATAGGATGCCAATCGACAATTTTGTAGTTGATGAGTGGCACTAGCAGCAGCCAAGCGTGAGAGCCGTCTGTGATGTAATGCGGAATACAGTCCCGAATCGGAGGAGCAATGTACAGAGTCCACATGAACTGAACAAAATTTTTTTTAATGTGAGTTATATAATTTTTGGCCGAAATTTTTTTGAGGAATTAAGAAAAAATATTCGAAATCCTGACCTCATTTTGTATCTTGTCGATCAGAAGTCTATAGTTGCGTTGTCTCTAGCAGTCCATAGTGAGTGAGTGGAAGACGCCACCTGTCATTAATGAAAAAGAATTTAAAAATTGTAATAGTTTAAAAATATATTCTTAAAACAAATAAATTAAATTAAATATTTTTAATAGTTCCTCCGAATAAGCGGCAATAGGTATGTGGTAGGCTGTCTAGGCTACGGGCTTAAAAAGGGCATCCGAAACCAAGCCCAAGACTGAAGCAGTAAAAGACATCCTCCGATTGCGGCTCTATCTGGGTCGACTGTTCTGCAAAGCTCCCTGAACAGAAAGGTAAGGACCGCTGCTCCCCAACATTTCTTGCTAGATTCTACAAAAGTGAGAAGATGGTACAACCACGTCATGTGGACTTTGTTGCGAGATTTGTCAAGCATCAAAATCCCTCCAATAATTCGTAGGATGCGGACACAAGCAAACCGCTGCGAAAATAATAAGTATCGTTATAAAAATATTTTAATTATTAAAAAAATAGGAAACAAAATATATAGTAAAATAAATATATTTACCCGTTTTGTTTCGTCATCCGCATCCGGGTGAAGGATTGTAAAATTCTGCTCCAAAAAAGTTAGAAAGACTTTGCCACCGTCGAACTTGTCCGGAACCACTCCCAGCAGCTCAGCACACATGCATAATTTCTATGTTTTAAGTACGATTTGCTCATATTAATTTTAGGGTTTTATTTATTAATATCTTATGATATGATATGATATTTGTTGTTTGCTAGTGTTTGTTGTTGTTTATTATTTTTTTAATTTTCAACCCATTACTCCCCTGTATAGAATGCGAGATTCCTAACACGTCAGGAATCCTAACAGAACTCGCTCTCCACAAAACGTGAGATCCCTTCATTAAATACCCCCCAAAGTTGCAATCAAGTAGCTTAAGAGAATATTTCGCTTCTATTGTACCTACCAATAACAACAAATCACATACTCGAAAAATACTTTGGCCAAGAGATTTCTCGAGTATTGTGATTTGTTGGTATATGTAGTTGTATAATGAATACGTGCCCATAGCTCCTGCCATTTGCATCATATTTGAACGAGGTTAGACCTACAAGTTGAACGGCAAATCACAATACTCGAGAAAGTAACCGCGGCCAAAGCTCCTACCATTTACGCTGATGATGGAATCCTGGTGTAAAATGTAGAGTAATTAGATATACCTCAATATCCAGGATTGCCCTAATCAAGAAGAATGGGAATGTGTAAGAAAACATTGGCCGATGACGACCCGGACGCGATAATGTACAAGATGCCTTCTTCGGTGGGGGTGTCATCTTTGATTGGGGTCAGAACAGAAGTTGTGGGATACTAGTAACGAGTTACAAGTTTCTACGGATGTAATATAAGTTTATGTTAAAATAACAAGGTCTCATTGGTTTTAAAAGTTGTCTTTTCGCTTTGTCGTTCCTACAGAAAACCACGCTTTTGAACCATTTTCAATGCAAATTTTATACTCTTCTCCGTGTATCGCACGTCTCAATGTTAGTCTCAAATGGAAGCCAAGTTTCTCCACAACGCCTTCAAGGTCAAAAAATACGATAATTCTCATATTAAAAACCCGATAAATAAACCGGAAAAGCCTATCACGCTCTTTTAACTTTTCAGTCATTCACAAAAACAAGCTATGGTAATGTTTCAACGCGAATTTTACTTGGTTTACAACGAACCGAACTTGCCAATATTGGTGTCAAATGAAAGACAAGTTCCAGTACTATGCACCTAAACTCGTCGTTTACTGAAATTATACGATTAATAGCCCCGAAATATCGCTCGAACATGCCTATAGACCCTTGTTCTACCAGCCCGATTTACAAAGAACTCCTTCCTACAGGAAGCGAGTTCCATTAAACAACCTGTTAAGTTCGTTATGCAGAGCCCGATTTACTCAAATTCTTGGGGACCTCGCGTTTTACAGAGCGCGGTGTCCTGTTAAGTTCGTTATTTTGAAAAGTGATGCCACGTTTCAACAACTCCCTTTTCTCAGAAAGCGAGGTTGGAACTTGCTTTTCGCAGAATGCGAGTTCTTCATACGCGACAAATTTGGGGTCATTTCTTTAAATAATTATTTAAAATGAGTTTTTCACTTAAATTTGCAAATTCACTACGTCCATAATTTTATCAATAGTTTCATTTAATAATATTTTTTTACATTAATTTTTTAAAGTGAATTTTCACTTTTTTTTCCTACATATATTAAAGAATGGCTAGTTATTTGGAAATTATACTAAAAGGACTGGATATTATTAGATGAATTATAGTTGACGTGTTGAACCGAGTCTATCTAATAATTTCTCTAAACTAATACCGCAAGTTTTATGTTAGAGGGTATTTATACTCTAGGTCCTTATATTTTTAGGTGTTTAGCGATTTAGTCCTAATTCTAATTTTTTAGTTTAGTGTTAATTCAATTCAGCTTGTAGATTTAATTCCCTTTTAATTAGGTCCTATGTCATGCTTTTAGATTTTAATTTAGTTCAATTAGATCCTAGGTTTATCTAATTAATTTTTAATTTGGTCTTCAGGATTGAGTTCTTTTAATTAGGTCCTTAATCAGTATAGTTAATTAATTGATTTGTCAAAAACTTTTACATTTAGATTAATTTAACCCCTAAATAAAACATAGAGATTAATTTAGGCTTTGATTCATTTTTTCTCCTTTGATTAATTTATATATATTTTTTAAAATGGTTGATTAATTATTTAATTGGTCTTAAAATTAAGTTTAATTATAGGTTGATTATAAAATTATGCGAATAATGCGATGCAATCTTAAAATTGTATTCAATTAATGATTTGCTTAATTTAAGATTAATTATAATCTGAGTTAAAGTTATGACTTATGATTAAAATATTCGTTTTTCATGTTTGGATATCACTTGTTTTATTTTTTTAGTATGTTATTTAATTTTTGTTTATTAATTCATTTGCATATTTCTATTTTGTGATAGTTCTATTAATCAAATCGTGCATTTTGTAACTCTTCAGACATAATAAGCCTTTTATGTATTAGTTTTAGACGTTGTAGGGTGTTTTAATCTTCTTCCTATATAACTGAATCTGATCAAAATTTCGTTTCAAACGTAGATCTTCATGTTTTCGATCGTACCCATCTTAAAACGATTAATGACGACTTTAATTCAAGATGAGCCTTTGAAGGTTCAACCAATTTCAGTCCAAACAAAAATAGCATCGACATCGGTCTATACCTCACCTGAAATTGGTTTATTTCGACCTAACCTTAAATCAAAATCGATGTGACGCAACCTAAAATTAACTCGATACTTAAAATGACATGAACCAAAATTCATTTAAACTCAAATTAACCAGATAATTAATTGAATCAGACCCGAACTATTTTTGAGCTGAACTTAGTATCGACCCTACTTGAAATTGATCTGTCCAGATCCTAAACCGAGTCTGAGTTGAGATAACCTGATGTTAACCCGTATCCGACCCAACTAAGGTTGATCTATTTGACTTGATCCAATATAATCAAAATCCAATTTGATCCAACCTGAATAATTTAAGCAAGAAATTTTGGAAGGGGTGTGGTACTGCCCTATTAAAAATTAACAGGACACGTAGGGGGTAGTCCTAAATAATTTACCTAACATTTGCCATGTGTTGTACCGTATCTTAATGAAATTTGGACGTTCATGGAGTTTACCCCTCTATAAATTGACCTTTAAAACCAAACCAACACATACCAAAAACAATCTGCCAACCATGAAGACCACAACGGCTTCGGTGTTTCTTATTTTCATCTTCTCAATCACCCAATCATCCTTTCTGTTTGGCATGGTCAACGCTGCAGGCGATGCCGTGCTGGATCGTGACGGTGACGAGGTCGTCACCGGCGTCCCATACTACGTAGTGTCGGCGATATGGGGTGCCGGTGGTGGAGGGCTTGCCATAGGCAGGGAGAGTGATAGAAAATGTCCGGAAATCGTCGTTCAGAGACGATGGGACATGGACTACGGTAGTCCGGTGATATTTTCTAATGCGGACTCCAGCGATGGCGTTGTCCGCGTATCCTCGGACGTGAGAGTGAAATTCGTTGGGCCTAGAGACGGACTGTGCCTAACATCGACGGTGTGGAAGGTTCAAGATAAGGACGAATCAATCGGAAACACGTGGGTGGAACTTGGTGGGAGTGAAGGAGAAGCTGGTTGCGACACTGTGAAGAATTGGTTTAAATTAGAGACGGGATTCACTGAAGGTACGTACAAAATTAAGTACTGTCCTTCGGTATGTGCCTCATCCATAACTTCTTGCAACGAAATTGAGAGAGCTCAAGATACCGATGGACAAATGCGTTTGGCTCTCTCCGACGGCACTGGATATCCATGGTCATGGGTGTTTATCAAGGCAGAGAGAGCAAATGCGAGGATTCGACAAGTTGTTCATGCTTAATTCAAACCTATCATCATGCATCAACTAGTTACCACTTTAATGTTAGTTTTAAGTTAATAAGGGTACTGCTTAATTCTGAGAGAGCTTATCATTAAAGCTTCCTTGTCTGAGGCAGCAGCGTGCTTATGCTTACGGGGTTTGTCTCTCTGGGCCCTACTTAATTCTACTCTTTTTAGTTTAACGAATAAAACTATGGACTCGAACAAAAACTGAACAATAAGATCTGTTACGTATTGAATAAATTGCATGTCATTGATACAAGGCGTTAGGGTTTATCAAACTAAGAAATTAGTTGACACTATAAAATTTTCAGATTAACGGAGAAAATTTATCAAACAAAGTATAGAAAATTATAGAGTAAATTACCTGGGTGACCACTTAACTACCGAACTATAAAAATTTAAAATTCAACCACCTAACTATTTAATTAGACATATTTTGACTACCAGCCGTTAAAATCTAGCTGAAAGGTGATGTGACAGTTAAAGAAAATTTATATAATTACACATTTTGTCCCTATTAATTACATATTATGTCAATTTGATCATAATTTTAATTTAATTAGATAAAATTAATCAACTAATCGGATGACGACATGTGTCATCATCTGATTGGATGAATTTATTTTTATTTAATTTATTTAATATATTTATTTTCATCCAATCAGGTGGTGACCCGTGTCATCACCTTGTTAAAGGAAAATTAAAGAGCTAGAAATGTGCTTGGTGTGAGTTAAACCTAGGATCTCGTGGATAAAAAAATTCCAAGCTATTATCATTGCACCAACCTATTCATATTAATACAAATTGCACCCTTTTATATATATGCGCTCTTCTTTTATTCCACCTTTTGCGGATAGCATCTTTAAACACCAGACCAAATTATCTGATAATAGAAGCTATACAGCCTTCTACTTGTCATGTTTTCCTTCCATTTTCTTTTGCTTTCCTGAATTCTATATGTTTAAAGTATACCTTTTTTATGTTTGAAAATTTGAATGCAGTGAATATCAAGTCTGGGTCTAATCTTCCCAAGGTCATTTAGAGGGTTGAAATTTTGAATTGAGGAGTAACAAGGTCACTTGGAGGATTCAGAATTTCTCCAGTTTTAAAAAAGACCAAAGGTTTTTTTCCTTTCCTTTTTTAATAGTCTAAAAGTGATTAAAAGGTAGTATCTGTTCATAGATATTTTTAACCCTTTTACAATGCACATACATCATGAGACAAAGCAATTTAAACTCGTGTCTCCTCAAATGAACATCTACTTTTCCACTAGAACACTTGTTGAGTTCACCAAAGATTTTTTCTGAAAATTTTATTTGTTGATGGCAACAAATGGTAGTTTTGATTTCCCTTCTTCTTGTCGCTTATGTTTTAGTTTGCATTTGATCTACCATGCCTATGACTTGCAAATTTATTTGGCATGAGAATTTTTATCTTCCCCAAGGGGAACAACAACAATGTGGATCATTTGATTTCCCTTCTTCTTGTCACTTATGTTAAAATTAAAAATCTCTTGTTTTCATATTTTTTACTTTCTCAAAACATTTTCAATAAAAACAATGAAAACATCTTTTATATGTTTTCAAATTTTCACTTGTTTTTGCTTTTATTTTTAAAAGATTATTTTCTAATTTTACAATTAAACACGGTTTTTATTAATTTTTATTTTCCAAAAAATGAAAACAACTTCATTCTCTAGAACCAAACGCAATAAAACTTTTCAATTACTCTTTCTTTTTTCTTCTTCATTTGAATATTGATGAGTTAATTGCACCACACGTCCTTTAACTATAACACTCATTTTAAATTAGTTTCTAAACTTTTAAACATTATAATTTCATCCTTAAACTATAAGCTTTATTCTAAAAAGGTCCCCAAACTTTTGAGCATTCCATTTTCATCCTCTAACTATGACTCTCATTCTAAATTGGTCATCGAACTTTTTGAACATTCTAATTTCATCTCCAAATTATCAGTATATGTTAATTATATCGTATATTAATAAAAGCGTTATAAAAATTGTTAATTGTCATGAGGCACTGATGTGTATTATGTAATAATATGATGTGGTACAAACGGTAATTTGAGGATGAAAGTGGAATATTCAAAAAGTTTGGTGACCAATTTAGAATGAGGATCATAGTTTGAGAATGAAAGTAGAACATTCAAAAGTTTGGAGACTAATTTAGAATGAAAGTTATAGCTTGAAGATGAAATTAGAACATTTAAAAGTTTAGAGATTAATTTAAAATAAAGGTGATATTTTAGGGACATAAGATCTAATTAACTCAATATTCATAATCAAACTGAGTGCTCTAATGAAATGTCATCAAAAGTTGGAGAAATTAAGGAATATTGGCCTTGGAATTATATTTAGGAAAATGGGGTTCTTCAAGTTTTTTTAGAAACTACAATAAATTGAACAATGAAAGCGGAAGATGCTTGGTTTTGTTTAATATTTTTTATAACATAAAGTGTTAAGTGCATAACAACTTTGAGGATAAAAATAATAAAAAAATATCAGGACGCCACATGTAGGTAGGGATGTGAAATTAGGTAATCGTTCAGGTTTCAGGTCATGTCAAGTCAGACCAAATCAGGTACGGGTTATGTCATGTCAATTTAATGGTTCGACTCAGATTAGGTCGGGTTCGGGTTGACTAAGATTCATGTCATTATCAGGTTGATTTCAAATCAGATTGAGTTCTGGCTCGGGTCGTGTTAATTTTAGGTCGGGTAAGTTTCAGTTCAGGCCAAAACGATTTGGGTTTGAATCAGTTAATTAACGAGTTAATTCAGGTTCGGATGGACTTCAGGTCGGGCCACGTTCAAGTCGGGTCACGTCATTGACGGATAAAATTCAAGTCGGAGAATATCGATTTCGGTTAAAGTTCAAGTTGGTTCTTACCGTGTACAAATAGACTTCGGTATTGTAATTGTAGGAAATTTCAGATAAAAATAATATTTTAGGGATTAATATGAACCAAAATATCCCTTAGGATGCCGAAATATTTTACAATTTAAATATATATACATAATTATAACTAAATTGAATTAAACTAAAATTTAAAAGTGAATGTTAAGACTAAAATGAAAAAAAATTAAACAAGTGATGACCTAAAAAGTAATTAATCACTAAACAAAAAAATTAGGAGGCAAATGCCAAATGAGCAATTAATTATTGAATCAAATTTAAAAAGATTCCATTTAAATTTTGGAGGGAAAGAACCTAAAAATTAGGGGGGCTTAATTCCCTCCAAATTTTTGTCCTCCCCCACCAATTATTTTTTTCATGATTTTAATTAAAGTGAAACGGTGGGAGGGAAAGTTTCCCACCCACGTGGGTTTTTAGGTTATGATAAATTACTTTTTAGCCCTTCCAACTTTAGATGTTTTTCACTTAAGCCCCAAATTTTTACTTTTAAGTTTTAATTTATTCAATTGAGTCCTAATTTAAATTAATTTAATTGAAATTCTACATTTAGTTTTAGAATTCTTTTAATTATGTCCGTGATTTATGCTTCTAAGTTCTAATTTAGCTCAATTAGATCCTAAATTTAATAAGTTAATTCAATTCGAACATTATTATTATACCATATAAATTTTAATTTACTATAATTATACACAAATTTTTTATTTGGATGTAAATATGTAATTGTACACATGAATATTGAAACTTTAATTTAGTTCAATTGTACACATGAAGCTTTGATTTAAATATTTAATCAAATTCAAATGCATAAATTAGCAAGTTGAATCGGAATTAATCTCGTAAATCAATAATCCTATACTAAATCATAAGCCATTAATACTAAACCCAAAACCATAAACCTTAAGGAATCAAAATTAATCTCATAAACCAATAACCATAAGCTAAATCATAAACCATTGATACTAAACCCTAAACTTTAAGGAATCCAAATTAATTACATAAACTAAACACTAAACTAAACCATAAATCTTATGCAATCAAAATTAATCTCATAAACCAATAACACTTAACTAAACTATAAACTGTTAATATTAAACCATAAATCATAAAGCTTAAGGAATTATGTTGGCAACATTTAGATATTTAATAAAACTTTTAAATATTTTTATATACTATAATTTATAAATATAAAAATGTAAACATATTAATTTAATGATCATAGTTAATCATGTACCTTAAATTGTGGAGATGTATTTTGTCACACTATAATATAATAAATTCATAATCTCACAGATTCATCAATTATAACTTATTAGTTATTACAAGTCAAATAAATACCAAGTCAGGTAAATGTCAGATCAGTTCAATAACAAGTCAGGTCATTTACAGGTTGAGTCAATTACAGATCAGGTTCATAACAGGTCAGGTTGATAACAAGTCGGGTAATATCAGTTATTTACCAAGTTAATCTCGGGTTCAGGTTTATATCAGGTCGAATGCAGGTCGAGTTCGGTTATTACATTATCAGGTTGAATTCGGGCTCAGGTCGGGTTCAGATCCAAAAGTTCTAGGTCCAACTCGGGTTCAGGTCAACACTAGTTCAAACTCGAATTGATTTCAGATTAGCACCACTTGGGGTCACAAGCAGTTATGACTCAAGTCGGTTTCAGCCAGTTTTGCAGGTCGGGTCAGCTTTTTACATCCCTACCTGTAAGGCTTGCCATAAGCAGGGAGGATGGCTTGCAATAGGCAAGGAGAGGGATAGAAAATGCCCGAAAATCACCGTTCCGAGACTATTTAGTTTCGACAACGGCAATATAGTAGTGTTTTCCAATGCAGACTACAACGATGGCATTGTCCGCGTATCCTCGAACGTTAGAGTGAAGTTTGTTGGGCCTAGAGACAGGCTCTTCCTGACAACGACGGTGTAGAAGGTTCAAGGTGAGGGCGAATCGTTCGGGAAAAAGGTGGGTGGAACTTGACGGGAGTGAAGTAGGAGCTGGTTGCGACACTGTGGAGAGAGATAGTTTAAAATAGAAAGGGCCTCCCCTGGTAGCTACAAATTTAAGTATTGCCCTTCGGTATGTGACTCATCCGCAACTTCTTGCAATGAAATCGGGAGAGATGTAGACACCGATGGACAAATTGTTTAGCACTCTCCGACAACAGCATGAGATTTGCATGGCCATGGATATTCATCAAAGCACACGTAGTAAATGTGAAGATTCGACAAGTTGTTGCATGATGAACTGATTACTACTCTAATGTTAGTTTCAAGTAAATAATGGTTAGGCCATTGCTTCGTTCTGGGAGAGCTTATCGCTAAAGTTACCTTGTTTGGGGCAGCATCATGCTTATGCTTACTATAATTACTAATTTTGTTCGGGGTTAACCTTTTTATTTATTTTTCAATAATGGGCTTATATATGTTTATCTTATCATTAGGTGATTAAAATGGGCTCATGTGTGTTAGTATACATATCATAAGTGTATTTTCATTATGAGTGTCTATTTAAAACATGAATGTATATGTGTTGTTTGTCCAAATTGCATGTGATATATGTATGTGTTATTAGTATATTATGTGTGTTTACTTTTTTATAAGAGTGTGCATATGTGTGTATTTGTTAGAATATATATTGTATGTATAATGGCATGTACGTGTGCATTAACATTTGAATGTATATGTGTTATAAAAGATTATTGCTAGGATTACTATAATGTGGGCTATTAATTAATTAAAAAATATGCAATAAAAAATAAATATGAAATGTATAAATATAAATGTACAAATATGTGTAAACATATTAAATATATATATATATATATATAATCTAAGCTCAAATATTTATAAGAGTCCAAGTCCATTACATAATTAAAATAAAAATATAATAATACACATTATAAGCCCATTTTTTGGCCCATATCCAATATAAACAAAAACCCTAAAAAAAACTTATCATCCCTTTCTATTTTTCTTGCAGCCGCCTCAATCAACGCTTCAGATGGCACCGGAGCCGACCGTCCAGATTCATAAGTTTCCCCACGCGCCGAAGCACCGTCCTCCACGCTCGCGTGAAGCCCACGTGTGGTCGCGTTATCATCCACGCGCTATTGTCGATTCGTCCCCCGGCCACATGGCTTCGTCGTCAGCAATCCCGGGATATTATCACCGGCTCCCAACCACCAACATTGGCAAAAACAATAAAAATTTTTAGGGTTAGCCAAACCTAATTTTAAGTATAATCAGCCACAATTATTCCATTAATGTTTGCTTAAAAGTCCGAACAAAGATTGGGGATAAAAAATGTAATCAGCAGTTTCCAGATTCAAGAAATATAAGAAAAAAACATATTCTGATTTCTCCTTGACATTTTCCTTGTTTTTTTCGAACATAATCACAGAAAGCAACGAAAGAACAATTGATCATGCATATTCAATCCTTTGTTATCGTATTAATCTTTTGAATCCGAATATATATATAAGGAGAGTAAGGAAAGAAATGAGGCAAAGTTTACCTCTTGGCGGCGATGTTTCCCGGCGAACGGAGGCTCCAACCGGCGATCCCAATGGTGGAAAGCTACCTCTTGATGTGAGAAGCAACATACTTCGGTTGTAGCTCGATCCAACGACGGATTACTCCGATTGATGGCAAGAAAGATTAACAGACCCATAGGAATTTCACGATGTTGGGGGTCGTTTCGGGAGAAGTTATACTGGTAAGGAGGGAGAGGCGACTGAGGTGAGTTTAATGGTGGCCTTGCGTGGCTGAGACGACCGCCGAAACGCCGATGTCGAAAGAAAAGAAGAGCGGCAGCTTAGGGGTTTTTTTTTCAAACCCTCCATCTCGTTTGTATTGAAGATGAAGGGTTAGGGATTATAATCCCTTTATTCTAGTAGTCGGTTGCTTAACCGGTCAAACCAGTCAACCGGTTATCCGACCCGGTCTGCCCCAACAGCCCAGCCCAACAATCTGGAGCCCAATCTGTTTGGGGTTGGTAAACTCTTTATCCCATTTATTTAATTTCAGCCATTTTTAAGGTATAATATGTTCTATTTATTTTTTTTCTTTGTAGTATTTGTCATTAAATCTTGTATGATACACGTATTTTATATGTGTTACATAGTATTTAGGTGGTACATAAAAATTTAATTTATAGTTTACAGTATACTATACATGTATTTTTTATTCAAATAGGTACCCCTCTAATATCAATATTTTATAAAATCACTAGTGTAAAAATTTTAATGATTGTATATATAAAATATTTGTAATACATGATGTCTAACTTGTTAACATAATATAGGATGTATATATGTAATATTTTTAAAAATGTACTATACATAGTTTTTAATACATACCTTATAATATGAATTTCTACCGTGTATATAAGATTTTTTAAAAACATGATTTTTCTACGAATATAGATAATATATTTGTCATTACGTTATATGTTTTCTTTGAAATAAAATATTAGTATTATTATGAATAAAGTTTTTCTCTAAATGATAGTTTTATGTAATAAAAAATCATAATATGTGTAATTTCCCCTTTTTTATAGGATTCATAATTTTTGAAAGTGCATAATATATTTAGTTTTCTAGGGGCAATAATGTTTATAATTTTTAATGATTGTAACATAATCTCAAATTATATTTTGATAACAAATGTATGAAAATGTTTATGAGCCTTAAGCTTTTAGATTTGGTTTTTAGTAGTTTGGGCTTTTAGTTTTGGGCTTAATTTTAATAGTTTCAACCTTTTGGGCTTAGGTTGGGAATAACCAAATTAATTCGAACAAGTCGTGTGCTCGTATTATAGGGATATGGTCTTAAAATTTATCAGATTAGTCTTAGTTTTTAGAATATTAATTAGATTAGTGTTTGGATTAATTAGTGAATTTAAATTTATCCTTGGCTTATTGGGGTAAATGTTAAATTCTTTAAATTAATTGAACAATTTTCAATTATTTAATAAAATAATATCAATATTAAAATCTAATCTAGCATTAAATTACAATCTAGTCACCATAAATTAGGTTTCTTAATCTTCTAGGGCTAAATATATAATTGAGCTATATTTTAAATTGGGCCTTCTTTTTTGGTGTTTACATTTATACCCTTGCTTGTCACACATTAATCACATTCATGTAATCTTATATCTTAATAACATCGTTAATCAACTTAAATCATAAAAAGGGAGGTATTTATTTATTTTAATATTTGTGTCATAACAGTCCGAGCTTAAATGATGTTAACCAAATATTCGAATTAATTTTTACCGTCCTGAGGTAAACAGACTAAAAATTAACAATGTCTTTACATCATATTTAAATGTTTGCATCATGCGTAAAGGTGGCACACAAAGGTCGAATTATAAATTAACATGGCAGTCGGGCTTATTCGATGTCGGTTTAATTTATGGTCTGACATATCGTCAACGTTATTAATTAAATGTCTAATTAATTGGAGTCCATCAATTCGATAAGGCCAGTGTAGTCAAGGTTAATTTTCATCTAAGAACTTCGAATTAAACTCAATCTAAATTTCAATAAATTTTATTCTTTTAGGAGCAACAAATTTCTGGTACCGATCCCTGGGCGTGATGGGGGTGCTAATCCTTCCCCACACGTAATCAACTCCCGGACCCTTTCATAACGAGTCTCTGGTTTTATGGTCTCCAGCCTACCTTACCCAAGTGGTCGGTGGTGACTCCAAATTTTCATCATTTTGGGAAATTTAAAGTTTTCAAGAGAAACCCCCATTCTCCAAAGGATTTTCATTAACAATTCAAGGGATAATTAGTAGCCGGCTTATTTTCTAAACAAACGCCCTTAACACGCCAAAAAATTTCTTTTTTTCAAAAGAAAGAAAAAAAGGTCGCTACAGCTTGGCGACTCTGCTAGGGACTGTTTTTTAAACAAAAAAGAGTTGGGCTAAAGGAAAAATTGTTGTTCTGAAATAATGAAAATCATTAGGATTTTAATTGATTTTAACTAGGATAAGTCTTCCTTAAAATGTGATCGATATTGCACGGGCTTTGATAATTGGTGGTCCTCGAATTAACTTTTCTTTTAATTTCTAAGAAGTCACCGACATGTGTTGCATCATATCATTAAGCTCTATACCCGAGCTTCTTCCCTTAAGTGGGAGTGAAACGCCACATACCCATGTGAGTAGCCCTCCACGGGTCGGTAATTCACTTCTGGAATCTATGCCTTTTGACACGTGAGCAGCCCTCCACGTCATCAGGTCGTGCTTTCCCTCGAATCGAAACTAATTCGCAAGCTTGTAATGGGCCAGAATTGGGTTCTTATTGCCTTAGTAGGCAATAAGATAGATTTCGGTACCTTTAATTAGAACCGAACTCATGTGTGAAAATTTAAGAAAACCCACCCCTATTAGAGCCATGTGGATAACCTTAGCGAACTAGAACTCATGTGGTTAGGTTTTTTTCCAAACTGTTTGTGTTTATCTTTCCTTACTTTCGTGTTTCTATCTCACGACTAACTCTTTTCTTTTCTTTTCTTTTCATTGCTGCTCTTTTGTTTTACACATTATCGTCATATCATAAAGAGCACATTGAGTTGGAACAGTTGCATGAGGGAGACAGTATTCCTGCCAGGTTTAGGTCAACATTGGCAGTAGAGACATTCATGAATACAGAATATAATGATACTTCAGGCTGAAGACAATGTAGAATATTTGAGACTTGTAAACAAGGTGCATTTTCAGAAGGGAATATGGTGACATTGTATATTTGCTAGACGTTCCGGTGGATCAAGCACTGCTGCAAGCCTTGGTGAGGTTCTGGAATCATACCTACAGTTGTTTCACTATCGGTAACTTCAACTTGACTCCTACGATTGAAGAATATCAAGATCTTTTAAACTGTGAGAAGATTGATGAGACTCAGGTATACTCGAAGCCTAGTAAGAACAAAGCCTTCTGGGGAAAGCTCAAGAGATTCTCGGACATGTTGGAATCCTGGGTCGAGCATCAGGTCCTCACTTCGAACGGTAAGGAGTACCTCAGATGGGATGGGATTCTAGCCTTGGTTTCTATACATCCGGTAGGCCAAGTTCAACGGGATCTCTTCGCGTTGTTAATTTATGGGTTAGTGCTCTTTCCCCGGGCACGAGGGCTAATTGATCCGACAGTCTTAGACCTGTTTGATCATTTGAGTGGTGGAACCAATCCGGTGCCCGTAATTTTAGCCAAAATTTTTTTATCTCTGAGGTTTTTTTTAGAGCACGGTGGGGGTTGTTTCCATGGTTGCTCACAACTTTTGACAGTCTGGTTCTACAGTCATTTGTGGTCAGATGTTAATTTCTCGAAGCCTCTCTACAATGGCAACTTCTCACCTTTAGAAGAGTTTCTGCGAAAGAAAGATTGGCCCATTAGAAGATCCGAGGAAGTTTGGGTAGATGTTTTCAGCAACCTGAAGGAGGAAGATATAGTCTAGAGGGCTCCGTGGCTTTCTGCAAGGAGTATCCTCTACAGGTGCAGGGTACACTCTTGGGTGCCATTACTTGGACTTTGGGGGAACACTGCTTATGCTTCCCTCTTGGGTACCATTGAAGACGAGTACACCGATAAAGCCAAAAAGAGTATGTCCGAAGTTCAGTCTCCTTTGAGATTGGTCTTTCAGCAATTGTGTATGGCGTGTCTCATCGACCAGGGGATGATGTTGGTCAAAGAAAGATGTGGCATGTACTGTGAGTACCATCAATTAGAAGATCATGATATTCAGCATTGTGAGGAATTCCGTCATGTGCTTCAAGCTATGATGGATAACAATGAGATAGAGTTTTTTGAGAAGAGAAAAATAGTGAAGGAGTTTGAAGTTTGTGCATCAGAGAGTCAAGAAACCAGATACAGTACGAAGAGACCGCTTGTCCTCGGTCTCAGGACGAATGAGGCAAGTGAACCAAAAGTGGCTCCTAAAATCATAATTGTTACCCCAAAGTCTTTTCCTTTTAAAGACACCAAGATGGTTTCGTGGAATTACGCCGCGAGCATCACGATTCTAGGATCGTCTAGTGCACAAGAGGAAAATAGGACGATGGAAACAGAACCTGCTCAACCAAGTAGCAGAGAAGCAAACGGCGTGGGGCATCTAACAAGAAGTGGTCGGTGCTACATCCCTGAAAACTTGAAGGATCCAAAGGAGAAAGTCCACGAAGCTGGAGTAGGACCTGAAAGGTTGTTTGGAGAAGACCCGCATGCAATGATCAATGAGCCCGCCACGGAAATGCAAGAACGAGAGTTTCTGAAATTTCTGAAGCACAGTGAGTATAATGTCGTCGATCAACTTCAGAAACAACCATCTTGCATTTCAGTGCTTGATCTGTTACTAAATTCAGAAAAGCATCGAGAGGCATTGTTGAAGGTTTTGAACGAGACCTTCGTTACAAAAGACATTTCTGTTGGGATATTAGATCAAATTATTAGTCACATTACTAACGTCAATCACATTACTTTCAATGATGACGAGATTCTAGAGGAAGGTACGGGATCCGTCAAAGCCTTGAACATTACCACCCACTGTAAAAGTTATGTGTTGCCAGGCGTATTGATCGATAATGACTCTGCATTGAATGTAATGCCATTAGCCACGCTACAACAACTACCAATTGGCAGCTCGTATATGAAGCCATATCATAATACGGTACGAGCTTTCGACGGGACTCAAAATGATGTGGTCAGGAAGATAGAAGTACCCTTGCTCATTGGTCCCACTGAATATGTGGTTGATTTCGTGGTCATGGATATCCAGTCATCTTACAATTGCTTGTTAGGAAGGCCTTGGATACACTCGGTCGGCGTCATTCTGTCCTCGCTCCATCAAAGTTGAAGCTTGTCACCGATGGGAAACTAGTATCAGTGAATGCAGAAGAGGACATTGCCACTTCAGTGACTTCGGATACACCGCACATCCCTACTGACGGAGAAGCAATAGAGTGTGCCTTTAGAGCCTTGGAACTTATCAATACTACTTTTGTTGCCGAATGAAGCAAAGTTTCGTACCCTAAACTATCAAACTGCACTAAAATGATGGTGTTCGAAACCCTGGGAAGATGATCGAGAAAGAATAAAGATTTAGGGAGAAATCTACAAGGGCGTCTTCGTCCCGTTAGTGTGATTCACAAGGTGGACCACTTTGGACTTGGCTATAAGCCTAACTTTCTGCAAAAGAGGAAAGAGTGGAAAAAGAGACAAGAACAGAGGAAAGCCAGGCTGAGGGGGGAAGACATTTCTTGGGCTCCCATAACCTATTCAAACTTTAGAGGGATCTTCGTATCTAGGGGGATCCAAAACCCGGAAGAGGATATCCAAAAGGCAAACCAGAAGGGTGAAAGGTGCCTCCAAGAAGAGCTGATCAGTGAGGCTTTAGAAGAAATGAATGTAAATATGATCGGTGACGGGAGCAAGCCTAACCAATTTTTGGCCAGAATTCACTCGTGCCTCCCAAGGGAATAGCTTAACAACTGGACCTTCAGGGTCGTGTCAACACTCAATAGGAACCAATCAAAGTAATGCCTAGAACCACTCCGTTACTTTGGCCCGAAAGTAACGGACATCTTTTGTAAAAAGGGGCAACTATGTCATGTTCATCTACAATGAAATATATCTACATTTTCTTTTTCTCAAATGGAAAACATGGCATTCATTCCATTTATTTATTTACTTACTCATTTATTTTATTAGTTAATAATTTATTTACGTCATAAACTACACCATTCTTTTCCAATACGCATTTTTCGTGCAGGTCCCATAATATAGACTGTATGAACAATGTGGAACCTAATCCCAAAGTAGACTTCGAACGACCTATGTACTTGGCAGAGGTAGAGGAAGAAAATGATGAGATTCCCGAATAGCTATTAAGAATGATGGTCGATGAAGAAAAACAAATCCTTCCGCACCAAGAGAAGCTAGAAATCCTAAACTTGGGGACTGACGAAAAACGGAAAGGAGTAAAAATCGGGGGCACCCTGTCACCAGAAATCAGACAAGGGTTGGTGGAATTGCTTGTGGAATTTAAAGACGTATTCACATGGTCATACCAAGATATGACGGGCTTAAACACGAGCATTGTAACGCACAAGCTTCCCACTAGGCCAAAATGCAAGCCCGTTCAGCAAAAGCTTCGGAGAATGAGAATGGACATGTTATTAAAAATTAAGGAAGAGGTAAAGAAGCAGTTTGAGGCCAGGTTTCTGGAAGTCTCTAAGTACCCATAATGGGTATCCAATATCGTGTTGGTGCCAAAGAAATATAGGAATGTGCGAATGTGTATGGATTATAGAGATCTTAATAAAACAAGCCCCAATGACAACTTTCCTTTGCCCCATATTGACACTTCAGTAGACAATACCACGGGACATGCTTGGTTCTCGTTCATGGATGGCTTCTCAAGGTATAACCAGATCAAAATGCACCCTGAAGACATGGAGAAAACTATTTTGTGACCATGTGGGGCACGTTTTGTTATAAGGTGATGCCATTCGGATTAAAAAACATCGGGGCAACCTACCAAAGAGCCATGGTAACCTTGTTTCATGACATAAAACATAAAGAAATTGAGGTGTGTGTGGATGACATGATAGCCAAGTCTAAGACCGAGGAAGAGCACATCCAGAATTTGTGGAAACTCTTCCGAAGGCTAAGAAAGTATCAATTAAAGCTTAACCCGGCCGAGTGCACCTTCGCAATCACATCAAAAAAGCTCTTGGGCTTTGTGGTAAGTTAGAGGGACATCGAGATCGACCCCAACAAGGCAAAAGCGATTCAAGATCTTCCGCCACCGCAAACACAAAAGGAGGTCCGAGGATTTTTAGGGAGGTTAAACTACATTTCCCGATTCATATCACAATTGACTAATAAATGTGACTCTGTCTTTAGACTCATCCGAAAGAATAACCCATGAGTCTGGGATGAAGATTGCCAACAGGCACTAGAAAAGATCAAGTATCTAACTAATCCCCCAATCTTAGTAGCACTAATGTCGGATAGACCACTGATCATGTACCTAACAGTCTTTAAAAACTCTATGGGGTTTGTACTTGAGCAACACGATGACTCAGGCAAGAAGAAAAGGGTCATTTACTATTTGAGCAAGAAGTTCACAGATTGTGAAACCCGATACCCGCCAATTAAGAAGTTATGTTGTGCCTTGGTATGGGCCACTAAGCGGTTATGACAATACATGTTGTATCATACCACTTGTCTGATTTCCCGGATTGATCTATTGAAATTTTTAATGGAAGCACCGGCATTGATATGGAAGATGGCTCGTTGGCAAATGCTCTTGTCGGAGTTTGACATCGTTTACGTGAACCAGAAAGCAGTAAAAAAGTTTCATGACAGATCTTCTAGCAAGTCGTGCCCGGATGACTATGAACCGTTGGATTTCCATTTTCCAGATGAAGATTTGATTTGTGGTGTAACTGAAGGGAAATCTGTTGCCGAGAAAGAAGGCTGGGGGCTTTATTTTGACGGGGCATCGAATGCCCTAGGCCATGGAATAGGGGCAGTATTAATTTCCCCTGAGGAGGACCACTACCCTTTCACCAGTAGGATGGAGTTCTTATGCACTAACAATATAGCTGAGTATGAAACTTGTGTCATGGGACTCTGAGCAGCCATTGAGAAGAAGATCAAGGTGCTCCAAGTTTTCAGAGATTCTTCTTTGGTAGTCTACCAACTTCAAAAAGAGTGGGAGACCAGAGATCCGAAGCTGATCAAGTATTACGAATTGATCCAAGATTTGTCAAAAACTTTGAAGAAGTCAGTTTCACCTACTTGCCAAGAGAGGACAACCAAATGGCTGACGCTCTAGCCACATTGGCCGCCGTGTTCAAAGTAAATGGGACGGCTGAAATGAAGCCCGTCGAGATATAAACTTTTGAGGTACCGGCCTACTGCTATAGTTTGGAAGAGGAAAATGATGGCAATCCATGGTATTACGACATCCTCCAATACATAAAATACCAAACTTACCCAAAAGACGCCAACGATAATGAAAAAAGAACTATCAGAAGGTTGGCATCAGGGTACTTCTTTGATGGAGAAGTTTTGTATAAAAGAAGCAAATATTAGATACTTTTGAGGTGTGTCAATGCCTAGGAGGCCGAAACTATTTTAGCAGAGGTCCATAGAGGTTTATGCGGAACTCACGCTAACGGCTTCTCGATGGCTAGAAAAATCATGAGATACAGCTACTTCTGGTCAACAATGGAAGGAGATTGCATCAATTATGGGAAAAAGTGCCATAAATGATTGATGCAATCTCCTTTCATTGTTGACCAACGATAAGATACATTCTCCGTCGGTACCACTTCACGTCATGAACTCGTCTTGCCCTTTTGCTACATGGGGAATAGACGTCATTGGTCAGATACACCCGAAAGCTTCTAATGGGCATCGCTTCATCTTAGTAGCCATTGATTACTTCATCAAATGGGTAGAAGCTGCCTCGTATGCCAACATCACAAGAGCGATAGTTGGATATAAGCTAAAATCATCGTCTAAATCTTCCCCAACACAACACTCTTTCAATCTTCATCATCTCGTAACTGCTTCCAATCGAAGTATTCAAACTTTATATTTTAAACTGAATTGACCATTTATTTTGGTTAGTAAAATAGTAATTTTGTTTAATTTTTGGGATGAGGATTCCCCGAAAATTGCGGGGATCCGCACGGAAAGAGTACGGGGACGAAAAATCCCTGAAGCATTTGATGAGATTCCCTAAAACCGTAATTGCAAGTGTTGGGGACGGAATGAGGAAAGCAAAAGCATCCCTGCCCCACCCGATTCCCACCCCTACTTAACCAGCACATGCTCTTGAATGATTCTAAGTTTTCCCTTAACCTCGAAATGATATATTAAAAATATTGGAAGAAGAACGAGTCAATTAAGTCCAATTGAATTGTGAAATGTTGTTGATTTTTTGCTACCAATTAAGAGGACAAATAAGGCAATCTTCCTTGGTTTTACTTGTTTCAGGCTGATGTGGATGGAAATGGTTCTATTGTCTATTGAATTTATCACTGCTGCAATGCATAGACAGGCTCGAAAGAGCCGAACATCTTTACAAAGCTTTTCAACATTTTGATAAGAACAACAGTGGACGAGTATTTTTTGTCATAACACTGAAGATAATTGTACAGTTCTTTTTCCATTCAGTTGTCGATAGCCAAAGTTGGCTAGACATCACTTTAGAATGCAGATCCTATTATTGGTCTTGTCTTTGTCTATTGAGTTCTCCATTAGTTTGGTTATAAAGGTACTAGTAATTCCAGCATCATTTTAGGATAATAGTCTGTATCATATAAGAAGGAGATAGAGGTGGTCGGAGCCATCACCCATCAAAGAAGGTGGCCGAAACAACGACATTGTGGGATAAAAATAAAGTTGAGAGAGTTTATGGGTCAAATTAATATTTTGTTTAAAATTTAGGGGTCAAATTAATATTTGGTTTAAAATTTAGGGGTCAAATTAGAAATTAACTTTTTTGATTAACGTGTCATATCATCAAACTAATAGGTATTAACGGCGCAGTGACTAAAATAAAATAAATCAAAATGTAAGTGGTAAGAATAATATTTTTTCAAATTAAGTGACCAAAATAGAACACCGCCTAAATAAAAGGACCTCTGGTAAAGTTTACCGAATATTTTATCATTGTTTAACTAGGCACCTATTTTAGAAGAATTTGACTAAAGGAGCTCAAATTTTAAGACAACCAAAACATAGACTTTTCAATTACTCTTCTTTTTTCTTCTGCATTGAATATAATATTGATAATCAACTACGACTGCTTTAATGAAATGTCATAAAAAGTTATTGCTTCCGTGCCTTAGTTTTTTTTCACACACACACACACACACATATATATATATATATATATATAAGTTTTTCTTTTTGGTATAATGTCAGGATATGCTTTTTAATGTTTTACAGATTTGTCACTTCAATTTATAATTTTTTAATATACTTTAATGTTTGGATGAAAACCGTTATTCATACTTTTACATTATTTTCTTTTTTTCTCTCTATTTTTTCTTCTTTCTATTTTCTTTATCTTTTTTGTTTTTTCATAATTAAGTTTTGTTTATTTTGTTTAATAAGCCTTTTCATTTTCTAACGAAAACGGTGGAAGTTTCCCCCTACTTTTATAGCAGGTTTTTTAATATTTTTGTAGCACATTTTTCTTAATAAAAAGTATTAAAAAATAGGGCCTTCAATAACAAATGTTGAAAGAAAGAATTTTAAGAATATGTTCATAATAAAAAAATATTAGAAAAAATAGAGACTCTAATAATAAGTATTAGAAAAAAATAAATTTTAAGAGCATGCCCTTGATAATAAATATTGGAGAAAAAAATAGTATCATGTTTACAAGTATTGAAAAAAGTAAACCCCTAACAACAAGTATTAGAAAAAAAATTAAACTTCAAATGATAAATATAATTTTAAAAAATGGGTAAACTACATAAATGGTCACCGAAAATTTAGACCGGATTCATTTTGGTCACCGTACTTTTAAAATATTAGATAATGTCACCCAACTTTTAGTTTGATTTCAATATAGTCACCAAATTTTTAGTTCGCTTTCAATATGGTCCCTCATGTTACCTTTCGTTAGCTTCTAACGTTATTTTTCGTTTTTCCTTAATTAAAAATGGGTAAACTACACCAATCGTCACCTAACTTTCTTCTCACTCCTATTTTGGTCACTAGAGTTTAAAATTTTTAAATTTAATAACTTAACTTTCGAATTGTTCATATTTTGGCCACTCTGAAATGACATATTTATACAAATAGAAAAGTTCGATTAATCCTTAAAAAATATATTGATTAATTGGTAAATTTAGATTATTCAATTCTTGATCTTATATTGTACCAATTAAATCAGATAATTGATTAACCATTTAACCGAAATATTTGATTTTGGAAATAATTTTTTTACTCTGTTTATTAAAATATCAAATATGATAATATGATAAATTTAATAATTGTTCGATTGTGATAAAAGTGTAAAAACAACTAGAAAGTTAAAAATTGAAAGTTCACACCTATTAATCCTACCCAGAGCTAAAACTTTTTTAAAAAAATCAGAAGGGTATCAAAATCACTAGACTATAAGATATTGTAATGCATAAAATTTAGAAATATTGTATATAAAAGATCATATCAATTAATCAATTTTGCTTAAAACTGTGAACTGTAATGAATCGAAATAATTTATTTTAAAATTTCGTATCAAAATCGGGTTGGATTAATCCTTAAAAAATTATGTTGATTAATTGCTAAATTCATATTATTCAATTCTCAATCTTATTTTATACCAATTAAATCAGATAATCGATTGACCGGTTAATTGGAATATTTGATTCAAGTAATATTTTTTTACTTTGCTTATTAAAATATCAAATATGTTAATATGGTAAATTTAATAAGCAAAGTAAAAAAATCATTACCCAAAATTTTTTTAAGGATTAATCGAATTTTTCTATTTGTATAACCATGTCATTGAGTGTGGCCAAAATATGAACAATTTGAAAGTTAAGTTATTAAATTGAAAATTGTTAAAATTTGGTGACCAAAATAGGTGTGAGAAGAAATTTGAGTGATGATTGGTGTAGTTTACCCATTTTTTATTAAGCAAAAACAAAAACTAATGCCATTCTAACAAAAGGTAACGAGAAAGACCGTATCAAAATTGAACTAAAAATTGAGAGGCCATATCAAATATTTTAAAATTATAGTGACCAAAATGAATCTACCCTAGAAGTTTAGTGACCATTTATACCCTAAAAAATTATAAACAATTAATTTTCCATAACGGTAGACCCTGGGCAGACACTCTTTTTGCTGTGGCATAGGTCCGACCATGCTCTGGGTACAAGTTATGAATAAGAAGACAAAGCAACAATTAAGTAATGGCAAAATGATAAAAGATACCTAACGTTTGCATGTTTTGTCATTTGACCATCTATTCTTTTTTTTGGAACAAACAACTCCCAATATTTTAATTTGATCCAAATATGCACCTGTTGAATGGAAACTGCCAGTCAACTGATGGTCAACAGTTGATTCTAACTAGACTTGCCACGCGTTAAGATCGATTGACGTGACATATGCCATGTCAATTTTTTTAAAAAAAAATATTTTGTTATACGCTTCTTTATGGTGACACGTGGCTGACCATCATGTTGACACGTGGCTGAATCGAATTGTGACACGTAGCGAATATGATGTTGACACGTGGTGAATATGATGCTAACACATCATCGGATCTTAACACGTGGCAAGTCCAGTTAACATCAGTTGTTGACCGTCAGTTGACTGATAGTTCTCATCCAACGGGAGCATATTTGGACCAAATTAAAAATTTAGGGATTGTTTGCTTAAAAAATAAAGAATAGGGGCCAAATGAAAAAATATATAAACGTTGAGGGCATCTTTTGTTATTTTTGCTTAAGTAATAACATCAAACGAATTGACTTCAAGCAAGAAAACTTCGTCCTCGATTCTGACAAAAAACAAATACAAAGAAAGAAAAAGAAATTCAAGTTCTTCTAACTTAAAAAAATATAATGGTATAAAGATAACTTTGGCCCAACATGATTATATGGTTGTCATTTAACACTCATCCTTTATTTTAGTTAAATTTAATTCTGTAGAACCTATTTGATTTTGATACAACTTAATAAAAAATATTTTTGGACTTAGACTAATTTATAAAAATATTTCAAAAGCCCATAAACTTGAAAAGTATGTTTGAAATGTTTTCAAAGGGTTTTTGACACACTTTAAATGCTTTTAAATAGCAAAATTATCAAAAACTGGTCATGAGTACCAATACGATTTGACCCATACCGATACTTAGAGGACCCCGTATCGATACGTTTTTTAATGTACCGATACACCCTTTTATCCAGCGGTTTGGAAAATTCCAGTAGCCAAAAGGCGTACAGGTACATGCTTGTCCGTACAAATACCCTTTGAGGTGTACCGATACGCTTGTACAACGTACCGATACCTTTTGTCATAAATGCCCAATGGCTCTTTCTATTTTAGGACTCGTACTGCTATCGAACCCCACGTACCGATATGCCCTACTTCAGAACTGTATTTATGGCTAGAATTGAAGTCTACAACGACTCTTAACAGCTCCCAATAGCTTTTAACAACCCCTAACGGCTAGTAACGACCATTGAGTTGTTAGAGGGCTTAAAAGACATCTCCAAGCCTCTATGGAACACCAAGAAACATCAAGCCAACATTCAATGTATAGAAAAAGTGTTTAGTGCTTAATTTTGTTAATTTCTTCATTAGAACACACTTGTGAGCTTAATTGTCATATATGCTCAAGTGTTAGGTTTTGGGTGAGTGTGTTTAGAATTGCAAACAATTAACCTTGTGAGGTTTTTAAGTTTGTTTATTTCTTTTCTCTTTTGTAAAAAGAGGGTTTGTTTAAAGCTTTCGGGTAGAAGCTTTGAGTGTGTAAACATTTCCTTTTGAGCATAGAAAAAGAGAAGAAATTCTTAGTGGGAAGCTAAGGCAATGGATGTAGAGCTTGGTTAGAAGCTCGGACCATTATAAATTTTTGTGTCCATTTTTTAATTTCCATAGCTTCCACACCTATCACTCAAAAATCAATTCACCCCCTCTTGGCCACACGGTTGATCGATTGATCCTCTCAACAAATTCTTAACTTTTGAAACGAGTCTTTTTTAGTAAAAATAATGATTAAATTTAAAACATTAAATTTTTTATTATCCTTTCAGTTTTTTAAGGTTTTGTTTTGACTAATTTCAGATGGAGTTGTGTCGCACACCCGATTTTGTTGGGTGAGTTTGTTAGCGGGAATTTTCTGCATACACATGGCTTCAAACTCAAGACCTACTTAAACAATATCAATCTGCTTACCACTTGAACAATCTCAATATCATCTCACCTAATAGTCCATGTATACTTCATACAGTTTTTTTACTTTTCAAAATTTCATAAATTTAATTTTTTTATTGATGTGATATATAAGATAAATAATGTTATGACAAGAAGTACACAAAGAGAGTCAAATCTATATGAAAAAAATAAGGTTTAAAGTACAATAAGGTTCAAATATTTCTTTAATTGTTCAAAATACGTTATTTCTTTGACAGATGGTGTATATGTTATTTTCATTGTTATTACTTTTCATTGTTTTAGTTGTATTTAAGATGTTTTCTAATAAAACAATGAAAATAATTTGTTTGAAAAAGTTTTATTTATTCAAATTTTGATCATGTTTCTATAGTTTATTAATGAAATATTAAATTAATTATTTAAAGTAATAATATATACTCTTCCTGTTGCTAAAATCGTCTCTTTAAAAAGTTCAACGACTTTTAATCAAACTAAATGCAACTTTTTTTACCCCTTATATTAATTTCTCACCAAACAAAATGTAACCTTTTAAGCGTTAAATTATTACTTAAATTATTTGGCATCACATCTCTTGCATAATATTTTCCTTCTAACACTGTGTGACAAGTCAATATGAGAAAACTTATGTGAGACGGTAAAAGTACTTTTGTTACGCAGGGGCCCTTTTAACCAAACATGTACGAGGTGTGGAGGTACTGAGATATTGAAAATTTTAATCAAACATGTACGAGTTGTGGGGTACTGCGATATTGAAGATTTTAATCAAACATGTACGAGGTGGTCCTAGTAATATACCTCACATTTCACATGTGCTGTACTATATCTCAATGAATTTTGGAGGTTCATGGAGTTTACACCTCTATAAATTGGCCTGCAAAACCGAACCAACACATACCAAACCAAACACAAACTCGCAACCATGAAAACCTCAACAGCTTCCCTATTTCTTCTTTTTCATCTTCTCAATCACACAATCATCCTTTCTGTTTCGAGTGAGCAACGCTGCAAACGATGCCGTGCTGGATCAAAACGGTGACGAGGTCCTCACCGGCGTCAAATACTACGTAGTGTCGGCAATAGGGGGCGCTGGTGGTGGAGGGCTTGCCATAGGCAGGGATGGCTGTAGAATATGCCCGGAAATCGTGGTTCAGAAATTATCCGATTTAGACAAAGGAAGTCTGGTGATATTTTCTAATGCGAACTCCAGCGATGACGTTGTCCGCTTATCCTCGGACGTGAGAGTGATGTTCGTTGAGCTTAGCGACAGACTGTGCATATCATCGACGGTGTGGAAGGTTCAAGATATGGACACATCAACCGGGAAAACGGGGGTGGAACTTGGTGGGAGTGAAGATGAACCTGGTTGCGACACTGTGAAGAGTTGGTTTAAATTAGAGACGAACTTCATGTGGGGTATGTACATATTTAACTACTGCCCTTCGGTATGTAGCTTATTGCAACGCCATCGGGAAATATGAAGATGACAACGAACAAATGCGTTTGGCATTCTCCGACGTCGGCGTAGGATATCCATGGGTGTTTACCAAAGCAAACGAAACAAATGCGAGGCTTCGACAAGTTTTTGCTGCGTAATTGGAAGTCATCTCGTCATGCATGAACTAATTACTAGTATTATTTTAGGCATCCAGTTGATCTCCGATGCTGATAAGTTGTGAGTCCGGTCCTGAAACACTAGTATAGGTGGATCGAAGGAGTGCCAGATCCAATTTTCTAGCCGAATTGTTTTCAGCAATGGCGTAGTTTGCATAGTGTATGGGTGGAGATTCGATCTTGCATATGTTGGAATATCTGAGATGACAAAACAACCGATTTTTGGTACGATGTATGGTTGAGCAGCGATGCACCACTTATATCCTATTGCCTGATGGATGTTATGCCTGAGCCGGTGTCGGTGGCATCAAGTAAATGATTTAAGACATGAAATTGAGATAGTCATGAGATTATTTTAATCTTTGACTCAGTCATGTTATTGTACCGAGGCGCTGTCTTTGTGAAAGATGGCCACTCTCTATAAATATTCACGCACGAATAAACAATGAATGGTTATTGAAATGCTAATTTCTCTCAATTTCGCGAAAAAAAAAAATTGTGGTTTTGGCAGCTTGAAGAAGAGTGAATCAAAACAAATGATATATATATATATATATATTATATGACTTAATTAAGGTTAGGTTGAGTTTACAATATAAAAATAATTTTAAAATAGATTCCTTTATGTGTTAAGGAATTCAAATCCAACTAAATCTAGATAATGAGATTTATTTAATAATATTATTTATTTAGTATTATATTAAAAATAATAAATAAATAAGGGTAAACTACTCAGGTGACCACCGAACTATTTGGACGTACACATTTTGACCACTGAACTAGGCAGCTCGTCAATCAGACTATAAAACTTTTAAATTGGTCATATATATATAAGGTTAGGATCCACTTATATAGTGTAAAACTCAATTACTTTTATACTTTTTTTAGACCGTTGGATGATGGTAATTAATGGCTAAGATTGTTTCCTTATCTTTTTTTTTCAATTGATAATCTTCACAATTTTTACTGTTAATCTCATCCATCCATTTTACTCATCCAATGGCCATGGATTAGTGTAAAACTAAATGAGTTTTACACTATGTAACTGGATTTCATCCCATATATAATAATAATAATAATAATAATAATAATAATAATAATAATAATAATAATAATAATAATAATAATAAGGTGCAATTCATATCATTAAGATTAGGTTAATGCAATGGTAAACGCTTTGGTGTAACCCCATAGGTCCCAAGTTTGATCCACCCAAGGCCATTTCATTTCTCGTTCGGTGGTCACCTAAGTAATTTACCCAATAAATAAATAATATTTTAAAAAAGATACATTATTTATTTAATATTATTTTTGAAAATAATAATAAAATAAATAAAATATTCTATCACAAGAATACAAATTTAACCTTTTTAAATTCGAATAAATAGTCTCTAACAATATAATTTAAAATAACCTCTTTATCTTAAATTTATTATTGAGAGTAATAACCACAATCCTATCTATTCTTAGTGTGCGACCCTATAAGTTCAATTAACGTTGGCAATAGATACAATCGCATTTAATCCTATAAACCATAAGTGGCCTCTAGCAAGACATTATGATTACTCAAGTTAAATGAAAAGCTCATAATGCGAAACAAACTTAATTTGTTTATGTCATGATCTTTTTATCTCACGATATCTTGATAAAATATAAGGCATGAAAATTATTAACATTATATCGTTCTATCTTCTGTTTCTCGATTTCCAATTGAACTTACTAAACAAATGACATTAATCTATATCAACTCATTTGAGCATGGGCATGCATTTCTCAATCCAATAATCGAGGACCTCAAAGATATCTCTTATGTTAATAGGGATAAATTTTATCTTAGTCACTCACATTCTTTTTCATGTTCAAACATAACATTTATAATCGTTCGATTAAAACGACATTTGATTATGTCAGAACATAATAACCATCATGTTGAGAACTGTAGTAATTTCAGGTCTAAAGATTTAATGTCACAACTGTTGAAGATTAATATATAACTTTAATCCATATATTAATCTCAAAATGAGTTGATCCTATTATATTTAGAATTTGTTTTGAATCTCATTCACATATTCATATTATGAATATATATCAAACTTCATATCAATTTTATCTTATTATCGTTCCCACAATAATAACTGATTAGATATATTTAAAATAATTAACAATTATATTCAAGGATATAAAAACATACAAAATTATTATAATAATAAGTTCAATAGGTAATAAAAATATCATGTTCATACAATAAGCCTAGGACACTATTGCTAACACATCCACCATGTCGTTCGAACTTGCACCATGGCTAAAAGGATTTAGTCTCAAATTGTCAAGGTGGATCGTTTGGAGGAGTTTTTGGAGTTGCCCATACCTGAATGGATTATGATGAACCTTCAAGGGAATGGTGATTTTGCAAGGGATGGGCTGAATTGGCCTACATTGTTTGATGTCTTGTGTTGGAAATTGTGAAAGCGTCGTTGCAATTTTCTATTTGCGGAAAATTTTTTTGAACGGGAAGATTTATTATCACATTGTTTGCACCTATCGAATGCGATAGCAGGAGAAAGACAAACTCGGGCTGGTCCAATGGTCTTGCCGGTGTGTAATCAGGTATGGAATCGGCCACCTGAAGGTTGGGTAAAAGGCAATTCTGATGGAGAAGTTCATCCCCATAATGGTGACGCTGCTTCTGGTAGCGTCTTGAGATCAGAGGATGGCGAGTGACTTTTTGGTTTTGCCCGTAGCTTGGGGATTTGCTCAGTGCTTGATGCTGAGCTATGAGCGATACATGGCATCTTATTTCATTCATGGCGTTTGGGGTTTCGACGGATTGTGCTTGAAGCAAGCAGGATCCTAAGAGGTATGTCCATGACGTTTAGTGGTTCTGCTCTTGTATCCTCCATTCAGACAATGCTCGAACGTGATTGGGAGGTTTGGCTTAGGCACATTCCACGACAAGCATACGATATTGCTGATGGCTTAGCCGCAATGGGACGTGGTTTCCCAGTTTCCAGTTGGATTAGCTGCCCTGGTTTCTCAGGAAGGTTCCATCATAGCTTAGGTCGTCCCGGCCTTTCTTTCTGTCTTAGCGCAAAAAAGAAAAAAACATATAGATGTAAGTTGGGGAAGGTATTCTGAAAAAGAAAGAAAGAAACTAGTAAAGATCTTTTTGACCATGTTTTTAAAAAAATGTGTTGAGAAAATGAAGGAGAATATTATATGGTCAAACAAAATACTACTGAAATAAGATATATGCAACCTTTTTTTCTTTAATTTTATTTAGCATGCGGCAACGAAATGCTGGTCGTTAACCGTCGGTTCTTTTTTTTAGTTTTTAATAAGAAAAATTTTACCTTTGTGACACATTTATTTCTGTCTTTATAGCACATTTATCTCTGCTTTTTGACATATTTTTCATCTTCTTTCTCAGTCATTTGGCCGTTCATTTATTTTATGTTTTTTCAGGGTTGAATTTAACAACATTACAACTGATCAATATGACACTTATTTCTAATCATGTTGATCTTTCTTGCTTTGGACCTTCGGATTAAATTTGGATACTTAATTTACATTCGTAGATAGTTTCATACGACGATTGACACTGATTTGCAGTTTTCGGCAGTCTTTCAATAATTTAATCCCCTTTTGTAGTTCATTTGCCAATGCAATCAAATTAATTTGTATCTATTTTTCGTTCGAATCTTTTGGTTAGATTTTTAACCTTTTTCATGTATGATCTAAAATGTTGAAATAATGTATTTAGTTTGCAATGATTGTCTTAAACACTAATTATATTTTGGATTTTTTTCTCTTTAATAAGATTAGAAGCTTCTATTAAAAAAGATGTGGTAAGATTATCCATAAGAAATCATACTTTTTTTTCTTCAAAACATTCAGTTAGTCTTAAGATAAGCTCCGATGGTGTTTATTTGACCTAATTTTGTGCGACCATGAAATCCACCAAACCGGCGAGAAGGCCCGAATTGTAAGTCGAATAGTGCGAATTTCGAACTACCAGAACCACCAGAAGCCGCAACACCGCCACCATCGACGTTACTGTTGAAACCAAAGGGTCCGAATTGTCCTTTATTAGTTACAAAAGTAAGCGATCTAATACCATGCAATGGATCGAACAACCCCTTCAACCCTGTGATATACTCCATACTGTCGAGCTTTACCTGCAATACATAATACACACAATAAGACAAGCAAAGAAAAGATCTAAAAGTTAAATGAAAAAAAAAAAAAACAAGAAACATGTCGTATAACTTACAGCATTGAATTTTAAACCCGAGCTCGTTCCATGTAGTCTGGACAAGACCTGTTGTCCGGATGGATTAACATACATAAATTGTAAAGAAGCAATAGCAGAACGGGTATGAGAGATATATATTTCAGAGATTTTATCATTTCCCTTCTCACACCAGTCATTTCCATTGAATACACTATTAACAAATCCAACCGGCCCTATTTTGATCATATTTGGAGAACTCATTTGCAAAAATATATACAAGAAACGCATTCCCTTTCACACACGTATATATAGGTGTAGCGATGTCCCTCTCGCTAAAAATACTGAGTTTTCGAGGTGTTTATTGTCTTTCGAATATAAAAAATGTTTATTCCGTGGGGGTTTTAAAAACCGTGTTTTATTTAGAAATTGGAGTCGCCACCGGCCACTTAGGTAGGCCGGACATCATAAAACCAGAGATTTGAAAACTATTGGGTTCGGGAGTCGGTTACGGATGGGGAATGATTAGCACCCCACACCGCCCAAAATTGGTACTTTAATAATTACCGCTTTATTAATATTAAACTTTCCGGATTAAAATGACGATTAAATTAAAATTTGGTTATAAGTGCGAGTAAATTTTAAAGGCCCCGTTATCCAAGAGTAAACGCCCAACCACTATCACTACGCCTGATACTGGCCCCGTTTACGCTCGGGTAAAAGGGCACCGCATTGACAATTTATATATCTCGATATGCAATCTTAGTGAGCGAAATATAAAATGTGGCAAATAATTTTAAATACAATAAAAATACAAATAAATATTAACATAATAAAATACTAATCTAACATAAATAAAATACTAATCTAAAACATACATACATAAATACTAATCTAACTCATAAATAAAAACAAATCTAACTTAGATAAAATGCTAACATTCGCAAATATTAATCTAACACATAAATAAAAAACAAATTTAACATAAATAAAATATTAATATGAAACATAAATTTAAAACATAATAAATACAAATCTAAAGCATAAATAAACATACAAACTAAAAAAGCGCACAATTTTAAATTAACTAATACTTCATTAAATTATAAAAATTACAACACAAATAAAAGGGAAAGAAAATATACCTAATTAGGAGCTCGAATGACAAACCCCGACTGAACCCCACTGGGATCTACCAGGACCTCTCCAAAAATATTAACTAGATCGGATTCAAAATAGGACCCCGATCGAATGTTGGATCGAACCAACTGGGGCCGAGGGCACTGCCCTCAACCCCGGCCAGCCTAGCTCCCAATTGGGGAGCCAATTTTCTTGCCAATTTCATGGCAAATTTGGCGTGATTCATTGGCTGCCCCCATGCCTTGTATTTATAGGCAAAGGGGAGGGGTTGGGGGTAAGACGTGGAGCACCCTGCTCCACGCGATTTTTTTTTACTTTTTAATTTTTAATTAATAATAATATTTTTTTTACCTTTTTATATTTTATTATTTTTTTTGATTTTTCATTAATTTTATATTAATAATACTACCATTAAAATAATACTAATAACACTAAAACTCGGTCAAAAGTGAGTGATTACAGTTGCCCCTCTTTGCTTGTTCTTGTGAAACGAGAACAAAGCAAAGATCAAAATCACTCATTTTTGACCTACTTCCTTGTCTTTGGCTTCGGAATCACGTGTTCTTCTAGAACTCTCCGCTCTTCCTTAGCTGAATCTTCAGGCTTGTAAGCTCTTCCTATATAGAACTTCGTCACCTTCCGATCTTGGAGCTACAGGCTCTTCCTATTTAGAACCCTTCGCTCTGAAGCCTGGAGTTATGAGTCTCTCCTATATAAAACTTTTCACTCTGAGACGGTAAAGCTTGGAGTCCTTCCTATATAGAACTCTTCGCCTTCAACGCGGCGGGTTTTTCCTATATAAAACCTTATGCGCCACAGATGGATTCTTCTGACTGTGAGTTCATCCTATATAGAACTGTTGGTCTTCAAACCCTGGAGCCGCCAGTCCTTCCTATATAGAACTTTTATCTTTTGAAATCTAGGAGCTACGGGTTCTTCTTATATAAAACCTCTCACTTTAAAACAGTAAAGCTCGGAGCCCTTCCTATATAGGACTCTTCGCCTTCAACACAACAGGTTTTCCCTATATAAAACCTTATGTGTCATGGGTGAATTCCTTCGGCTGGGAGTTCTTCCTATATAGAACTACTAGTCTTCACCTTGGAGCCGCTAGTCCTTCCTATATAGAACGTTTAGCTTCTGAAATCTCGGAGCTACGGGTTCTTCCTATATAGAACCTCTCACTGCGGGAGCTTGAAAATATAGGCTCTTCCTATATAGAACCTTTATCTTCGAATTTTTCTTTTCTCTATTTTTTCCTTTTTTCCCTCTTTTTCTGCTCTTTTTTCTTTTTCTTTTTTTTCTTTTCTCTTTTTTTTATCAGGTTTTCTTTTTCTCTCTTTTTTTACAAGGTTGTTGATATCTTTGGACTTACGCTACATAAGGCTGTCGCATCATGCCCAAAGGACTTAACACTGTGCCCGAAGGACTTACCGATGACCCGAAAGATTTAACATCTGGGCCTCACCCTGCTATGGCTGCCGATTTTTCTGGACTCACGCTACTAAGGCTGCCGCATCATGCCCGAAGGACTTACTGATGACCCGAATGACTTATCTCCATGCTCGAAAGACTTACTGGTGGCCTGAAAGACTTAACATCGTGCCCGAAGGACTTATCGATGACCCAAAAGATTTAACATCTAGGCCTCACGCTGCTATGGCTGTCGATCTTTCTAGACTCACGCTACTAAAGCTTCCGCATCATGCCCGAATGACTTACTGATGGCCCGAAGGACTTATCACCATGCTCGAAAGACTTATTGGTGGCCTAAAAAAATTAACACCGTGCCCGAATGACTTACCGATGAACTGAAGGATTTAACATTTGGGCCTCACACTACTATGGTCTGTTGATTTTTCTAGGCTCGCTTACTAAGGTCCGCATCATGCCCGGAAGGACTTACTAATGGCCCAAAGGACTTATCACCATGCTCGAAAGACTTATTGGTGCCGAAGGACTTAACATCGTGCCCGAAGGACTTACCAATGACCCGAAAGATTTAACGTATGGGCCTCACGCCGCTATTGCTGCCGATCTTTCTTTTCTTTAGTAAATTCTTTGACAATTCTTCAAATACTGTCTAAAAACAAGCAAAAATTGACATGTCTCTATCTATATGATGCATGAAATGTCGTGCTTTCTTTTTCTTCTTCTCTTTTCCTTTTTTTCTTTTCTTTTTTCTATATTTTTTCTTCTTTCTTTTCTCTCTTTTACCTATTTGTTCTTCTTCTCTTTTTATCATCTTTTTTCTCTCACTCTCACTCTCTTTTTCTTTCTTCTTTTTTTGTTTCTTCTCTTTTTCTGTTCGCTCTCTTTTTGTTCTAAAGTCTTACACCCTGAAAGGTTGTTCCTCAGATTTCTTCATCTCTTTATTTCTTCACTGTATGCTCTTAAATCCTCATTTGATCAGTCACTTCGAATCTAGATTAACATGCTTTCAAACCTTTTGTGCAGAAGGCTTTTTTGTCTTCGGGATTATCACCCGTCTTCATAAATGATATTCTAGTTCTTATATTATTCTTATAAGAGCCCTTGTCATCTTCTTCACTTGGCGTTGCCCCATTCAACCACGGGCTCTACTGCTTTGAATTTTTTGACCCATCATACAGAGCCTTGATCTATTTCTAGTCACCAGGGTGAGCCAAAATGCTTCCATCCCCTAAGCTCATCATTGATCTTCTCGTAGCATTTCGACGGGAACTAACTCTCGGTCCCTATGCTTTAAATCTCATCATCATTCATTTTTAAAGTAATGCAAAAGGCAATTTACTTGTGTATATTTCAAAAAAATAATGATTGTTTGAAAAGATAACAGTCATTTTGAAAATCACAACTTGGAGGGGATACCAAACATTTTGAAAACATTGTTTGGAACAAATGGTAAACATCCTATTTTTTAAGGACCAAACATTTTTAAAAAAAATTAATGTTTGGAGAATGGTAAACAAAATTCGAAGTATATTGCCAAACATTTTAAAAAACTAGTGTTTGGGGGAAATGGTAAACATTAAAACATTGGGAAAAAATGTCAAACCTTTTAAAACATATTTGCCCCCGAAATATCAAACATCATACCGCATCTGCTTCAAGTTGCCAGAGATCAACTCTAATGAAGCGCATATTTAGAAGATCTTGACTATTGTGGAGATATATGCCAATGTATAGTTTCTTCTGGTCTAATATGCTTTTGAGAGGAACAAACCTACCTAGTTTCTACCCCGTTTAAGGTGGCTTTCTTAATCTCACTATCTCACCATGCCCCATCCTTCCCTTATTTGGGTGTCGATCAAGCACTTCGAAGTTTGATGTTCCTTGAAGCAAAGTTAACCCTTATAGGCGGAATGAAATTTGAAGACATTCTCATTCAACTTGGATATCTATGGATGACCAGAATGGCCTTTGGGGGCTTGTAATGTAGGCCTTTGGTTTATGGTTAAGTGAAACAGTATTTCTGTACTTGTGTAACTTGGATATGCCCATTATTCCTTCCCCTTTTTTGGATCACTCTAGACTGCCCGTTTTCAGGTTTTCACTCTAGAGTTCATTTCTTTTCTTTTTACTGTAGGCTGCCTTGCATTTTGGTTATATATTGATGTTCGTTTTCTATTCAAGAATGTTTGATCCTCCAAAACTCCTCGAAACTGAGATTTCTTGAATGAAGGACTACGAATACATTTCTGGGAATTCTTGTGATTGGCACTCCCAGATGAAATGTTATTCTTTCTTTCTTCTTTTCTCTTTTTTTTTCTTTTCTTCTTTTTCACTCTTGGATCGCTCTAGACTGCCCATTTTTAGGTTTTCACCCTAGAGGTCACTTCCTTCAGTATATTTTGGTTGGATACTGATGCCAGCAGGCTCAAGCAAACTACTCTTTTTCTTTATTTTCAGGATCACTCTAGACTGCCCATTTTTGGGTATTCACCCTAGAGGTCATTTCCTTTTTCGAAATTGGTAATCTTCGGGCTGACTTGGCTTTAATTCGAGCTTCTATACTAATTTTCAAAACTGATATTTACTTGAAATGTGGATTCCTTGTGTCTCTTGCTCATAGTTGAAGTCTCGTTCTTATATTGTTTGATCTCTGTGTGAAGCATATACAATATTATTTCTTTCTTTTTATTTTTCTTTTTTCCCTTTTTTTTCTTTTTTTCTCTTTTTTCTTCATTTTTTCTTTCTATCTTTTTCTTCTTCTTTTTTATTTATTTTTTTCTTCTCTTTTTTTGTTTTGTTTTTGTTTTGTTTTTTTTGTTTTAGACTGCCCATTTTGGGTTTTTAGCCTTAAATCTCTTTCTTCTTATTCGAGTCTATAAATGTATCCTCGAATCAACACGTATCTATAGTGGGTATTGATGCTATCTTCCGTTCGAAGTTAATTGCCTCTATGCAGCTCTTTTGATATTTACTCGATCTGGATTGCTCCAGCCTTCTGATTGCCATTTCTCTTCTTTTCTTTGGTTTTTCGTTTGGACATATCCTTGTTTTCAACCACTTTCTTCTGATGATTTTCTGATCTTCGTATCCAATCTGTCTGGTCTCCTCTCTGTCTTCTGGTAAAGTAAAAGAATACCATTCGTCGTCACATTCACAAATGTCCTGAGAAAGCCTTCAAGAGTAGAGGTTTAGGGTTAACTTTCGTTTCAAGGATCTTAAACGACAAGTGCCTGAGAAGATAAATTCTTAAAATGGGAACTGCCCATTGTCTAAACCCTCTCTTTGTTCCTCTGTTGGCCTAAGTAAACTAGCAAATACTCATATTTACAGTATCCCCACAACATTCAATCTCTTCTAAATATATGCAACTTAGAGTTGATCTTGGATCTGAAGCAAATGTACTATTGCATTCAAAATTCGAGGACCTGGTATAGAAATGATATATACATATGTCCATTCAAAAATGCATGTATATGCATATGGGAGAACAAAAACTACCCCATAAAAATAAAATGTTTAAAGAATCAAGAATGTAAAAATGCTTTCTAAATGGAAATGTGATTTTTAATTCTAAAAAATATATGTTTGATAGTTTTTTTATTGAGAATTTCTTTGTGAACTGATGGGAAAACCATAGGGACCTCCAGACTATCTCCCGAGTACTAACTTATTCCGGTCCTTTGTAGTGTAGGCTTGCCTCTTCTCTTGTTTTTCCACCGCTGGATCAACTCTCTCGTCATGACTCCCTCGTCAACCAGCTTCTTGATTTTTTCTATTAACGACCCCAAATTTCTTAGTGTCATGCCCCGACGCCTCAATGTAGAACTCACATATACTGTATGGATCAAAACTGTGAGCAGATGAGCTGGGCGTAATCTTTATCGGCCTTGAGGTGAGGTACTAACCCTTGACCAAATGAGGCCATATGTTTGAGATGGAATACTCCGAATATCTCTAAATATGTACTTGTTCGAGGAATTTTTCTTAGTGATTCAGAGGAATCTGCATGTCTTCTTCTCTTACGATCACGAGAACCTTCGAAAGTGGTATCCATTTATCTATTTCTTTCATTCTGCTCCTAGGCAGGTCTGGTCTTTAAACTTAGGTCCCGGAGTGCATGTTCGTTTCTCTCTCCAACTGTCATGAAGTCCTCAAAGCTGGCCCTTCTTTTCTCGAGCATCTTATTAAAGAAGAAATATGAAATATGTCATGAAACATGGAAGTCACTTTCCTCTTCATCTACTATATGATGTACCTAGGTCGCTAAACTCAGCCACCTCAAAGCACGTTCCTTGAAGCCTTCATCAGGTTTCATCCTTGTACCTTAGAGATCTTGTGACTTAGTGCTAGGTCTAAAGCATATCAGTATTGCCCATAAAGACGTCGGTTAAGTCTCCGCATGACTACACTTGGTCTCTACTCAAATAGTTGTACCATATCACGATAGATCTGCTAGACTGTCGTAGAAGTAGTGCATTGACAATTTTTCATTCTCGATGTAGCCTCTATCTTTTTTTGCAGGACGTGGTCAGGTGAATCTTGGGGCAGCTTGTTCCGTCATCATGCATAAATCTGGGAATCTTTGAAATCCGAAGGAATGACCAAATCAGGGTTCAAACAGAGTTTTCTTGCATCGAAGGCATCAAACTTCTTTTTTTCTTTTTTCCCCTCGAACCCATCTTTTAACTGCTCGAATCTTGATTTTTGAGTGTCTTCAATTCTTTTATCCATGATAAAACCCTAATTGGTCTTTGAATTACTCCTCATAAAATTTACGCAAGGTAATAATATTGCAAGGTAATGATAATGTCATGTAAAACATGCCAAGATCGTGCAAAGCAATGCAATGCAATCCTAAAATATAAACATGAATGCAATAAGGTATTGATTCCAAAAGTGATCCCCATAGAACGACGTTCATTGAGGCTAAAAGGTTTCATTATATCAGATATTAGATATTTACGATTCATCGATAAGCCGGTGCCTACTTTCTTAACTTCATCCAAGAGTTCGGGTCACTTGACTCGTGGTCCAAGACACTTGGTCCATGTTCGACTAAGTATGCCACCTTGTTGAGCCGTCTTACCTTTGGGGTAATATCGATCTTGGGTCTTCATCTATCCCCGCTTAGTCTTTCATAGCTTGGAAGTTGTCTTTTCCAACTCAAGAGTGTTGGATTGTCATTGCTCTATCGTAAACTTGTTTCCAGAACTCTTGTTAATGGCTAAGTTATTTCGTAGCTCATCTCTCCGGAGACTGTCGTACCTATTCCCAATTCCTCAAACTTACGATAGTGATCGACTTGATTCTCGCTTGACTAGTTTCTCTTCTTCTAATATTCCGAGTCGTCCTTCAATTGGACAACACCGTTCATCTATTCTTTAAAGGTGACCCAATCTGATATTTTTTAACACTCGGTAGAGCTCCAGGTGATCATTCTGAAAATTCAATTTTATCAAAGTTATCTCTCTCTTATCTGAGCTGGCTGAACTCGAAAGAATATCCCTCTCAGCTGGGATGCCCCTATCTCCGATCTTCAAATTTAACTCGCTTGAGTGACCCACTTCGGCATTACTTGAACTTTGTCCTGGATATCGATTATTCCTCGACTTTGCCCCTCGGGTGATTGTTAGCTTACTATAGAATTGGGGAATTCCGTCTTTGAAACCCAAAATTCTTATCGTGATAAGATCTTGAACTTGTTCCTCAGGGCCCCACAATCCTCAATACTATGACCCAAACTTCTTAAACGGTGTCGTAATCTTTCGGATAAGACTGTCTATTCGCTAGAGACTTCATCGAGGTAATAAGGCTCTTCACGATGAACATTAGTAGTAGTTTGGTGTACCTCACAGGAATCGAGATGTACTTTTCATTACTTGCTTCTCGGGTTTCTTCTGGACCGAGCTCTACTTTTTTGAAAGCCCAACTCAGACATACCTTCCGTCTGTTTACTGATGCGGATCACAAAAGGGTTCAATTTATCGTATTTAGCTGGCTTAGAGGTAGAATTATAAATATCCCGCTTTCTATTCTGATCCTTAATCGGTTCTTCTTTCGATTCGATAGATCGATTACCTTTCGTCAGGGTATTCATCTGATTCATCACTTCTTCCCTCTGCTTCTTTCAACTCTTGCACTTTACTTTGCTCATTATCAGCATCGTGTCTCCTTACCGTGTTTGACTCAAAGTCTTCAGATGGTTCCTCTTCTATTGTCTTTGATCTTACTCTGGGACAAAACCCTGGATCCGTGCCCTCTAATATCTGACCAGACGACCCTTTGCCAATTATGAACGATTTACGAGATTTGAGGAACCACTTCGGGAATCAATACCTTATAAAAGCAAGAATGCATGCAAATGCGATGTTGATTCTCGAATAGTCTTTAAAAAACTTTCAATAGAGAAAATGTCTATTTTCCGGGACTTAATAATGAATTACGGTAACAATTAGATTTATTCTCAAGACCTTGACGGAAAGCAAAACTGTGCTCTACGTCTCGACGTCGTTTCAGATGATGGATGACCTCGTCTTCTCCTCTTATTCTATTCCATGGACTCGTGGCGTCATGATCTTTATTTTTTGTGGGCGAAAATGACATCAACAAGACAAGATCTTTTTTTTCGTAGAGATCGGGTGCAAACGAATAATACGTCTAAAACAGGATGGATTCCATCGGTCCTAGAGAGTACTTTAAAATTTTTAGGGTTTAAATTAAAATTCTCAAAGATCATTTGGTTTAAAAATTTCCCCTTTTTATAAAAAAAGTTTTAACTTACTTAAAAAATGAAACTTTTAGGTTTCTTTTTTATTATTATTATTCTGAAAGTTTTATGAGGAAAAAAGATTCAAAGCAAAATAATAATATTTTCAAAAAAAATTTAAATGAGTTAAATTAAAATCTTTGAGATTTTTACAAAATGGTCAAATGTGAAGATTTAAAATTAGGGTTTTGTGGTCTATTTGAATCTTCTTCGTCATGACGTGCCTTACTATTTATCTTGTCTTCTTTCTCGATTGGTCTTTGCTTAACTTGATCTTTTGTAATATTATCGTTTTACGGCAAAGTAGACTTTTTCTATTTTGAAATCCTTTTAATGAATTGTTCTTGAATCAACACCATGTCATGATATGCAACATGAATGCACATAAAGGCGTTGATTCTCGCTGGTAATCACCCTTTCGAACGACTTTCATGGGAACTAAAGGGTCCAGTTACAAAAGGGTCCATATTACAAAAGGAGTCCCCGTTTACGCTCGGGTAAAAGGGCACCGCATTGACAATTTATATATCTCGATATGCAATCTTAGTGAGCGAAATATAAAATGTGGCAAATAATTTTAAATACAATAAAAATACAAATAAATATTAACATAATAAAATACTAATCTAACATAAATAAAATACTAATCTAAAACATACATACATAAATACTAATCTAACTCATAAATAAAAACAAATCTAACATAGATAAAATGCTAACATTCACAAATATTAATCTAACACATAAATAAAAAACAAATTTAACATAAATAAAATATTAATATGAAACATAAATTTAAAACATAATAAATACAAATCTAAAGCATAAATAAACATACAAACTAAAAAAGAGCACAATTTTAAATTAACTAATACTTCATTAAATTATAAAAATTACAACACAAATAAAAGGGAAAGAAAATATACCTAATTAGGAGCTCGAATGACAAACCCGATTGAACCCCTTTGGGATCTACCAGGACCTCTCCAAAAATATTAACTAGATCGGATTCAAAATAGGACCCCGATCGAATGTTGGATCGAACCAACTGGGGCCGAGGGCACTGCCCTCAACCCCGGCCAGCCTAGCTCCCAATTGGGGAGCCAATTTTCTTGCCAATTTCATGGCAAATTTGGCGTGATTCATTGGCTGCCCCCATGCCTTGTATTTATAGGCAAAGGGGAGGGGTTGGGGGTAAGACGTGGAGCACCCCGCTCCACGCGATTTTTTTTACTTTTTAATTTTTAATTAATAATAATATTTTTTTTACCTTTTTATATTTTATTATTTTTTTTGATTTTTCATTAATTTTATATTAATAATACTACCATTAAAATAATACTAATAACACTAAAACTCGGTCAAAAGTGAGTGATTACAGTTGCCCCTCTTTGCTTGTTCTTGTGAAACGAGAACAAAGCAAAGATCAAAATCACTCATTTTTGACCTACTTTCTTGTCTTTGGCTTCGGAATCACGTGTTCTTCTAGAACTCTCCGCTCTTCCTTAGCTGAATCTTGGGCTTGTAAGCTCTTCCTATATAGAACTTCGTCACCTTCCGATCTTGGAGCTACAGGCTCTTCCTATTTAGAACCCTTCATTCTCAAGCCACGGAGTTATGAGTCTCTCCTATATAAAACTTTTCACTGCGAGGCGGTAAAGCTTGGAGTCCTTCCTATATAGAACTCTTCGCGCCTTCAACGCGGTGGTTTTTCCTATATAAAACCTTATGCGCCACGGATGGATTCTTCCGATTGTGAGTTCATCCTATATAGAATGTTGGTCTTCAAACCTGGAGCCTTGATCCTTCCTATATAGAACTTTTATCTTTTGAAATCTAGGAGCTACGGGTTCTTCTTATATAAAACCTCTCACTTTAAAACAAGAAAAAGCTCGGAGCCCTTCCTATATAGGACTCTTCGCCTTCAACACAACAGGTTTTCCTATATAAAACCTTATGTGTCATGGGTGAATTCCTTGGTTGGGAGTTCTTCCTATATAGAACTACTAGTCTTCACCTTGGAGCCGCTAGTCCTTCCTATATAGAACGTTTAGCTCACGAAATCTCTTCTACGGGTTCTTCCTATATAGAACCTCTCATCATGGGAGCTTGAAAATATAGGCTCTTCCTATATAGAACCTTTATCTTGAATTTTTCTTTTCTCTTTTTTCCTTTTTTCCCTCTTTTTTTCTCTTTTTTCTTTTTCTTTTTTTTCTTTTCTCTTTTTTTTATCAGGTTTTCTTTTTCTCTCTTTTTTTACAAGGTTGTTGATATCTTTGGACTTACGCTACATAAGGCTGTCGCATCATGCCCAAAGGACTTAACACTGTGTCCGAAGGACTTACCGATGACCCGAAAGATTTAACATCTGGGCCTCATTTTCGCTATGGCTGCCGATTTTTCTGGACTCACGCTACTAAGGCTGCCGCATCATGCCCGAAGGACTTACTGATGACCCGAATGACTTATCTCCATGCTCGAAAGACTTACTGGTGGCCTGAAAGACTTAACATCGTGCCCGAAGGACTTATCGATGACCCAAAAGATTTAACATCTAGGCCTCACGCTGCTATGGCTGTCGATCTTTCTAGACTCACGCTACTAAAGCTTCCGCATCATGCCCGAATGACTTACTGATGGCCCGAAGGACTTATCACCATGCTCGAAAGACTTATTGGTGGCCTAAAAAAATTAACACCGTGCCCGAATGACTTACCGATGAACTGAAGGATTTAACATTTGGGCCTCACACTACTATGGCTGTTGATTTTTCTAGGCTCGCGCTACTAAGGCTGCCGCATCATGCCCGAAGGACTTACTAATGGCCCAAAGGACTTATCACCATGCTCGAAAGACTTATTGGTGGCCCGAAGGACTTAACATCGTGCCCGAAGGACTTACCAATGACCCGAAAGATTTAACGTATGGGCCTCACGCCGCTATTGCTGCCGATCTTTCTTTTCTTTAGTAAATTCTTTGACAATTCTTCAAATACCTGTCTAAAAACAAGCAAAAATTGACATGTCTCTATCTATATGATGCATGAAATGTCGTGCTTTCTTTTTCTTCTTCTCTTTTCCTTTTTTTCTTTTCTTTTTTCTATATTTTTTCTTCTTTCTTTTCTCTCTTTTACCTATTTGTTCTTCTTCTCTTTTTATCATCTTTTTTCTCTCACTCTCACTCTCTTTTTCTTTCTTCTTTTTTTGTTTCTTCTCTTTTTCTGTTCGCTCTCTTTTTGTTCTAAAGTCTTACACCCTGAAAGGTTGTTCCTCAGATTTCTTCATCTCTTTATTTCTTCACTGTATGCTCTTAAATCCTCATTTGATCAGTCACTTCGAATCTAGATTAACATGCTTTCAAACCTTTTGTGCAGAAGGCTTTTTTGTCTTCGGGATTATCACCCGTCTTCATAAATGATATTCTAGTTCTTATATTATTCTTATAAGAGCCCTTGTCATCTTCTTCACTTGGCGTTGCCCCATTCAACCACGGGCTCTCTTGCTTTGAATTTTTTGACCCATCATACAGAGCCTTGATCTATTTCTAGTCACAGGGTGAGCCAAAATGCTTCCATCCCCTAAGCTCATCATTGATCTTCTCAGTAGCATTTTCGACGGAACTAACTCTCGGTCCCTATGCTTTAAATCTCATCATCATTCATTTTTAAAGTAATGCAAAAGGCAATTTACTTGTGTATATTTCAAAAAAATAATGATTGTTTGAAAAGATAACAGTCATTTTGAAAATCACAACTTGGAGGGGATACCAAACATTTTGAAAACATTGTTTGGAACAAATGGTAAACATCCTATTTTTTAAGGACCAAACATTTTTAAAAAAATTAATGTTTGGAGAATGGTAAACAAAATTGAAGTATATTGCCAAACATTTTAAAAACTAGTGTTTGGGGGAAATGGTAAACATTAAAACATTGGGAAAAAATGTCAAACCTTTTAAAACATATTTGCCCCCGAAATATCAAACATCATACCGCATCTGCTTCAAGTTGCCAGAGATCAACTCTAATGAAGCGCATATTTAGAAGATCTTGACTATTGTGGAGATATATGCCAATGTATAGTTTCTTCTGGTCTAATATGCTTTTGAGAGGAACAAACCTACCTAGTTTCTACCCGTTTAAGGTGGCTTTCTTAATCTCACTATCTCACCATGCCCCATCCTTCCCTTATTTGGGTGTCGATCAAGCACTTCGAAGTTTGATGTTCCTTGAAGCAAAGTTAACCCTTATAGGCGGAATGAAATTTGAAGACATTCTCATTCAACTTGGATATCTATGGATGACCAGAATGGCCTTTGGGGGCTTGTAATGTAGGCCTTTGGTTTATGGTTAAGTGAAACAGTATTTCTGTACTTGTGTAACTTGGATATGCCCATTATTCCTTCCCCTTTTTTGGATCACTCTAGACTGCCCGTTTTCAGGTTTTCACTCTAGAGTTCATTTCTTTTCTTTTTACTGTAGGCTGCCTTGCATTTTGGTTATATATTGATGTTCGTTTTCTATTCAAGAATGTTTGATCCTCCAAAACTCCTCGAACCGAGATTTCTTGAATGAAGGACTACGAATACATTTAAGGAATTCTTGTGATTGGCACTCCCGGATGAAATGTTATTCTTTCTTTCTTCTTTTCTCTTTTTTTTCTTTTCTTCTTTTTCACTCTTGGATCGCTCTCATTTGCCCATTTTTAGGTTTTCACCCTAGAGGTCACTTCCTTCAAGTATATTTTGTTTGATTTGATGCAGCAGCTCAAGCAAACTACTCTTTTTCTTTATTTTCAGGATCACTCTATTTGCGCCCATTTTTGGGTATTCACCTAGAGGTCATTTCCTTTTTTCGAAATTGGTAATCTTGGCTGACTTGGCTTTAATTCGAGCTTCTATACTAATTTTCAAAACTGATATTTACTTGAAATGTGGATTCCTTGTGTCTCTTGCTCATAGTTGAAGTCTCGTTCTTATATTGTTTGATCTCTGTGTGAAGCATATACAATATTATTTCTTTCTTTTTATTTTTCTTTTTTCCCTTTTTTTTTTTTTTTTTTCTTTTTTTCTTCATTTTTTCTTTCTATCTTTTTCTTCTTCTTTTTTATTTATTTTTTTCTTCTCTTTTTTTGTTTTGTTTTTGTTTTGTTTTTTTTGTTTTAGACTGCCCATTTTGGGTTTTTAGCCTTAAATCTCTTTCTTCTTATTCGAGTCTATAAATGTATCCTCGAATCAACACGTATCTATAGTGGGTATTGATGCTATCTTCCGTTCGAAGTTAATTGCCTCTATGCAGCTCTTTTGATATTTACTCGATCTGGATTGCTCCAGCCTTCTGATTGCCATTTCTCTTCTTTTCTTTGGTTTTTCGTTTGGACATATCCTTGTTTTCAACCACTTTCTTCTGATGATTTTCTGATCTTCGTATCCAATCTGTCTGGTCTCCTCTCTGTCTTCTGGTAAAGTAAAAGAATACCATTCGTCGTCACATTCACAAATGTCCTGAGAAAGCCTTCAAGAGTAGAGGTTTAGGGTTAACTTTCGTTTCAAGGATCTTAAACGACAAGTGCCTGAGAAGATAAATTCTTAAAATGGGAACTGCCCATTGTCTAAACCCTCTCTTTGTTCCTCTGTTGGCCTAAGTAAACTAGCAAATACTCATATTTACAGTATCCCCACAACATTCAATCTCTTCTAAATATATGCAACTTAGAGTTGATCTTGGATCTGAAGCAAATGTACTATTGCATTCAAAATTCGAGGACCTGGTATAGAAATGATATATACATATGTCCATTCAAAAATGCATGTATATGCATATGGGAGAACAAAAACTACCCCATAAAAATAAAATGTTTAAAGAATCAAGAATGTAAAAATGCTTTCTAAATGGAAATGTGATTTTTAATTCTAAAAAATATATGTTTGATAGTTTTTTTATTGAGAATTTCTTTGTGAACTGATGGGAAAACCATAGGGACCTCCAGACTATCTCCCGAGTACTAACTTATTCCGGTCCTTTGTAGTGTAGGCTTGCCTCTTCTCTTGTTTTTCCACCGCTGGATCAACTCTCTCGTCATGACTCCCTCGTCAACCAGCTTCTTGATTTTTTCTATTAACGACCCCAAATTTCTTAGTGTCATGCCCCGACGCCTCAATGTAGAACTCACATATACTGTATGGATCAAAACTGTGAGCAGATGAGCTGGGCGTAATCTTTATCGGCCTTGAGGTGAGGTACTAACCCTTGACCAAATGAGGCCATATGTTTGAGATGGAATACTCCGAATATCTCTAAATATGTACTTGTTCGAGGAATTTTTCTTAGTGATTCAGAGGAATCTGCATGTCTTCTTCTCTTACGATCACGAGAACCTTCGAAAGTGGTATCCATTTATCTATTTCTTTCATTCTGCTCCTAGGCAGGTCTGGTCTTTAAACTTAGGTCCCGGAGTGCATGTTCGTTTCTCTCTCCAACTGTCATGAAGTCCTCAAAGCTGGCCCTTCTTTTCTCGAGCATCTTATTAAAGAAGAAATATGAAATATGTCATGAAACATGGAAGTCACTTTCCTCTTCATCTACTATATGATGTACCTAGGTCGCTAAACTCAGCCACCTCAAAGCACGTTCCTTGAAGCCTTCATCAGGTTTCATCCTTGTACCTTAGAGATACTGACGACTTAGTGCTAGGTCTAAAGCATATCTGTATTGCCCATAAAGACGTCGGTTAAGTCTCCGCATGACTACACTTGGTCTCTACTCAAATAGTTGTACCATATCACGATAGATCCTGCTAGACTGTCGTAGAAGTAGTGCATTGACAATTTTTCATTCTCGATGTAGCCCTCTATCTTTTTGCAGGACGTGGTCAGGTGAATCTTGGGGCAGCTTGTTCCGTCATCATGCATAAATCTGGGAATCTTTGAAATCCGAAGGAATGACCAAATCAGGGTTCAAACAGAGTTTTCTTGCATCGAAGGCATCAAACTTCTTTTTTTCTTTTTTCCCCTCGAACCCATCTTTTAACTGCTCGAATCTTGATTTTTGAGTGTCTTCAATTCTTTTATCCATGATAAAACCCTAATTGGTCTTTGAATTACTCCTCATAAAATTTACGCAAGGTAATAATATTGCAAGGTAATGATAATGTCATGTAAAACATGCCAAGATCGTGCAAAGCAATGCAATGCAATCCTAAAATATAAACATGAATGCAATAAGGTATTGATTCCAAAAGTGATCCCCATAGAACGACGTTCATTGAGGCTAAAAGGTTTCATTATATCAGATATTAGATATTTACAGTTACTGATAAGCTTCAGTGCCTACTTTCTTAACTTCATCCAGTAGTTCGGTCAGCTTGACTCTGTGGTCCAGCACTTGGTCCATGTTCTGACTAAGTATGCCACCTTGTTGAGCCGTCTTACCTGCTGGGGTAATATCGATCTTCGGGTCTTCATCTATCCCCTGCTTAGTCTTTCATAGCTTGGAAGTTGTCTTTTCCAACTGAAGAGTGTTGGATTGTCATTGCTCTATCGTAAACTTGTTTCCAGAACTCTTGTTAATGGCTAAGTTATTCTGTAGCTCATCTCTGGAGACTGTCGTACCTATTCCCAATTCCCTCAAACTTACCTGATAACAGTCTGACTTGATTCTCGCTTGACTAGTTTCTCTTCTTCTAATATTCCGAGTCGTCCTTCAATTGGACAACACCGTTCATCTATTCTTTAAAGGTGACCCAATCTGATATTTTTTAACACTCGGTAGAGCTCCAGGTGATCATTCTGAAAATTCAATTTTATCAAAGTTATCTCTCTCTTATCTGAGCTGGCTGAACTCGAAAGAATATCCCTCTGCTGGGATGCCCCTATCTCCGATCTTCAAATTTAACTCGCTTGAGTGACCCACTTCGGCATTACTTGAACTTTGTCCTGGATATCGATTATTCCTCGACTTTGCCCCTCGGGTGATTGTTAGCTTACTATAGAATTGGGGAATTCCGTCTTTGAAACCCAAAATTCTTATCGTGATAAGATCTTGAACTTGTTCCTCAGGGCCCCACAATCCTCAATACTATGACCCAAACTTCTTAAACGGTGTCGTAATCTTTCGGATAAGACTGTCTATTCGCTAGAGACTTCATCGAGGTAATAAGGCTCTTCACGATGAACATTAGTAGTAGTTTGGTGTACCTCACAGAATCGAGATGTACTTTTCATTACTTGCTTCTCGGGTTTCTTCTGGACCGAGCTCTACTTTTTTGAAAGCCCAACTCAGACATACCTTCCGTCTGTTTACTGATGCGGATCACAAAAGGGTTCAATTTATCGTATTTAGCTGGCTTAGAGGTAGAATTATAAATATCCCGCTTTCTATTCTGATCCTTAATCGGTTCTTCTTTCGATTCGATAGATCGATTACCTTTCGTCAGGGTATTCATCTGATTCATCACTTCTTCCCTCTGCTTCTTTCAACTCTTGCACTTTACTTTGCTCATTATCAGCATCGTGTCTCCTTACCGTGTTTGACTCAAAGTCTTCAGATGGTTCCTCTTCTATTGTCTTTGATCTTACTCTGGGACAAAACCCTGGATCCGTGCCCTCTAATATCTGACCAGACGACCCTTTGCCAATTATGAACGATTTCTGAGATTTGAGGAACCACTTCGGGAATCAATACCTTATAAAAGCAAGAATGCATGCAAATGCGATGTTGATTCTCGAATAGTCTTTAAAAAACTTTCAATAGAGAAAATGTCTATTTTCCAGGACTTAATAATGAATTACAGGTAACAATTAGATTTATTCTGAAGACCTTGACTTCGGAAAGCAAAACCTGTGCTCTACGTCTCGACGTCGTTTCAGGATGATGGATGACCTCGTCTTCTCCTCTTATTCTATTCCATGGACTCGTGACGTCATGATCTTTATTTTTGTGGCTTCTGAAAATGACATCAACAAGACAAGATCTTTTTTTCTGTAGATCTGGGTGCAAACGAATAATACGTCTAAACAGGGATGGATTCCATCGGTCCTAGGAGAGTACTTTAAAATTTTTAGGGTTTAAATTAAAATTCTCAAAGATCATTTGGTTTAAAAATTTCCCCCTTTTTTATTAAAAAAAAGTTTTAACTTACTTAAAAAATGAAACTTTTAGGTTTCTTTTTTATTATTATTATTCTGAAAGTTTTATGAGGAAAAAAGATTCAAAGCAAAATAATAATATTTTCAAAAAAAATTTAAATGAGTTAAATTAAAATCTTTGAGATTTTTACAAAATGGTCAAATGTGAAGATTTAAAATTAGGGTTTTGTGGCCCTGACTGAATCTTCTGCGTCGCACGTGCCTTACTATTGTACTGTCTTCTTTCTCGATTGGTCTTTGCTCGGCTTAACTTGATACTGTAATATTATCGTTTCTGGCAAAGTAGACTTTTTCTATTTTGAAATCCTTTTAATGAATTGTTCTTGAATCAACACCATGTCATGATATGCAACATGAATGCACATAAAGGCGTTGATTCTGCTGGTAATCACCCTTTCGAACGACTTTCATGGGAACTAAAGGGTCCAGATTACAAAAAGGGTCCATATTACAAAAGGAGTCCCTATTACAAAAAGAGTCCATATTACAAAAAGTCTTAATTACAAAACAAAGTTCTACACATAAGCCCTAGCTCCACCTCCTAGCTCCTCGACAGCTCTGAGCAACTTGATAAACCTTGGTGCTTCTTCCATGTCTGGGGTTACGAAATATCAGAGAGTCGCGGCTTCGGTAGCTAAGTCATTCACACACCTTGTAGCTCGTTGTATGTCCACCATCAGGGTCTTGTGTGTATACTTTGGCACTATACGCATGCTTGGCAAATTGTTAGCTCAGATTTGTTGATTAATCTCTGACCAATGTCGCACGACTAGATCGATGCCGTCCTTCTTAAGACACATTTTTTCCATGATGAAAGATTTTCTAATCGGGCAAACCACTTGAATCAACGCCTCTATGTAATGTGGATGCAATGATAATGCAACAAAAGTATGTGTAAAATAAAAATAAAACACAAAAAGAAATGAGTTAGTACCGGATAAAAATAATAAATACATAAATAAAAGAACAAATTAAATAAGGAAAACAAACAAAACAACCATATTTATCCCGTCTAAAACACCTAAGGTTATCCGCATGGCTCTAAAGGGGTGGGTTTCTATATGTTCTCTACATGCAGTCTTGGTTCTAGGAGGTACCTGAACTGTCCTTGCTGTCCTCTACTAAGAGTAGCAAGACCCCCGATCATCACCCATTATAGGATCCTTTCAACCGGGTTCAATTCAGGGGGACCCATTCGCTTATGTCTGAACGAAAGAACGATATCCTTACGAAAGCATAAGGTACTCGAGCCCCGAAGGTACTTGCTAGGCCTACACGGGAGAACGATATCTCCACGAAAACATTAGCGTTTCCCCCCACTTAAAAAACAGGTTTATATGCCAAATTTTAAATGCGTTAAAATAAACGCGCAATTACAACCAAATATTAATTTAATAGTCACTTTAATCCGGAACTTCTAATATTATTGAAGCCGTAATTATTTGAAAAAGCTTGACTCTCTTTTTTGTTTTTGAAAAACAAATAATAGTCCCCAGCAGAGTCGCCATCTGTAGCGATGTCCCTCTCGCTAAAAATACCGAGTTTTCGAGGTGTTTATTGTCTTTCGAATATAAAAAATGTTTATTCCGTGGGGGTTTTAAAAACCGCGTTTTATTTAGAAATTGGAGTCGCCACCGGCCACTTAGGCAGGCCGGACACCATAACACCAGAGATTTGAAAACTATTGGGTTCGAGAGTCGGTTATGGATGGGGAAGGATTAGCACCCCACACCGCCTAAAATTGGTACTTTAATAATTACCGCTTTATTATTATTAAACTTTCCGGATTAAAATGACGATTAAATTAAAATTTGGTTATAAGTGCGAGTAAATTTTAAAGCCCCCGTTATCCGAGAGTAAACGACCAACCACTATCACTACGCCTGATACTGGCCCCGTTTACGCTCGGGTAAAAGGGCACCGCATTGACAATTTATATATCTCGATATGCAATCTTAGTGAGCGAAATATAAAATGTGGCAAATAATTTTAAATACAATAAAAATACAAATAAATATTAACATAATAAAATACTAATCTAACATAAATAAAATACTAATCTAAAACATACATATATAAATACTAATCTAACTCATAAATAAAAACAAATCTAACATAGATAAAATGCTAACATTCGCAAATATTAATCTAACACATAAATAAAAACAAATTTAACATAAATAAAATATTAATATAAAATATAAATTTAAAACATAATAAATACTAATCTAAAGCATAAATAAACATATAAACTAAAAAGAGCACAATTTTAAATTAACTAATACTTCATTAAATTATAAAAATTACAACACAAATAAAAGGGAAAGAAAATATACCTAATTAGGAGCTCGAATGACGAACCCCGACTGAACCCCACTGAGATCTACCAGGATCTGTCCAAAAATATTAACTAGATCGGATCTAAAATAGGACCCCGATCAAATATTGGATCGAACCAACTGGGGCTGAGGGCACTGCCCCCAACCCAGCCCGCCTTGCGGCCGGCCTAGCTCCCAATTGGGGAGCCAATTTTCTTGCCAATTTCATGGCAAATTTGGCGTGATTCATTGGTTGCCCCCATGGCTTGTATTTATAGGCAAAGGGGTTGGGTTGGGGGTAAGACATGGAGCACCTTGCTCCACTCAATTTCCTTTTTTTTTACTTTTTTATTTTTTAATTAATAATAATATTTTTTACTTTTTTATTTTTTATTTTTATTTTTATTTTATTAATTTTATATTAATAATAATACTATTAAAATAATACTAATAACACTAAAATCCGGTCAAAAATAAGTGATTACAATAGGTAGCATGAGTTTAGCATTAATACATGTTCTGTTTATTAAGAGGCGCTGGGGATATCAAACCAAGAGTCATACAAATGAACTGACTATTCAAGCTCAAGTTCATCCGTTCTTATTTAATGATAATTAATACGTTTGGAAATGATAAAAACCATTTCATTTATATTGATTAAACATGGAATGAATTAAAATGGCTAGTTTCATGATATTCGCTAATCGACCGAGTAGTTAAGAGTGTTCAAGTTGTCTTATTGTATGTGGGTTCGATTTACTAATTGACCGAGTAGTCAAGAGTGTTCAAATTGTCTTCTTGTATGTGAGTTCGAATCCTAACATTTGACTTGAGAATAAAATATTCTCTACTTAATGAAAAATGAACGGTTTGATATTGTTTTTAAAAAGTGATTTTGAAAGTTTTGGTTTAAGGCATGTTTTTTTGTTGCTTTTAGCTACCTAGAATCACTTTTTTAAGCGAAATCAATGCAAAACACTTGATTTTTCAACACTAAAATCCTTTTAAAACAAAAATTTTCTCAAGCAGTGTATTTTTAAAATTTAAAGTTAGAGTTTAGGGTTTATAGTTAAGTTTTAAGGTTTAGAATTTACGGTTTGATTTTTAGTATATAGGGTTTAGCGCCCCTAAAATAACATGTGACATCATGTGATGTCTGCTTTTGAAAAAAAAGTATATTGGCGATGCATCAAATATTAACCCTTATTGTAATTAGGCTCCAATAGATTATTAAAATTCAAGAATTTTGTTATACAATCTAATAGTATTAGAGAAATACTCTTATTTTTGAATCCAACAAGTGTCTATGTGGAAAAGCAGATGATGTTCATCCGAGGAGACACGAGTTTAATCACTCTGTTTATAAGGTGTATGTACATTCTCAAAGGGTTAAGAATATCTATGAACAGATACTACATTATAATCACCTTTAGACTATTCAACAAAAATACTCTTATTTTTATAATTTTAATTAATTACATTATACGGAATTGATGGATTACAAATATGGGAACTCTTCATCTCCTACTTACAAATATGGATTACAAATTTCCGATTTTTCTTTTTATATTTTTTAGTTTCACCCTTAAAAAATTATAAAAGCATCAAACTCACATAATTGTACTTTAATTTTTTTGGTTGCACTTTCAATTTTCAAAGCTTCACCATGTCTAATCCGGACCGACCCGCATCACACACTTTACTTTGGTGGGTGAGTCTCCCAGTAGAATTTTTCTGCATACATAACACTTCGAACTTAAGACCTTCTTAAGTGATATCAAAGTACTTACCACTTGGATCAACCCCATTGGTGAATTAACTATACTTTAGGATCAAATTAGATAATTTTTTTTATTAAGGTGTCACGTTCACTACTTCATTCCATTACACCCTTAACAACAATTAAGATCTGTGAATCTAATAATATTAGTGATTAAAATATAACTTTACATAATTGGGTGGTAAAACTCAAAACCTATTTATAGATGATCTATAATAGTTTACCTTTTTATTATCTTTCATATAAAAAAAAACATTGATATAAAAAATAAAATTACGGACACGTGAATTCTCATGGTTTTTTTCTTCCGTACTTCATGTAGTTTGAGCAAATTATATATATAAATATAGTTTACACAAGTCATTTAGGGTTTAGGGTTTTAGGTTAAGGTTTAAGGGTTTAGTTTGCAAGGCATAGAATTTATGGTTAGAGTTTAGGGTTTAGGGTTTGAGGTTTAGGTTTTAGGGTGCTAGGGTTTGGAATTTAGGTTTTAAATTTTATAGAAGAGATGTGTAATTTTTTTACACGGCTTGTGTATCAAAATATAAATATATATATTAAGTTTATGATTATATGCGAGGTACATTCTCATCCTTTATTTTCTTTTAAAACGAACACAAATATTCATATACGTTTGTTCAAAAAAAATCATATACGTTAGAAAAAACGAGTAAAATTATAACCAATTGGATAAATATACATAACTTTGATTTTACAAGTTCGAAAATAATATAACACTATTTTACGAGTTATTATTTCATGCATTGAAAAAATAAATACTTCACAAATATGTCTAATTTTACTTTAGAAATTAAAATCTAAATCTCTAACACTAAAACTTCAAACTATAACACATAAATTGTAAAACCTAAATTCTAACATTAAAACCATAAAATATAAATCCTAAATAAAAATAAGTTTTTTTTTCTCAACTAACTTCTTTTATTATCAAATAAAATTTCATTTTTATTTATACCGGGCCAAATCAAGTCAAAAATTGATTTTTATCCTAAATTCGTTGTGTGGAGTGTGGACCATCCATAGACGTTGGGATGAGTATGATTCAAGTAGGGATGAGTCTACCACGAGCATCACACACCGCTAAATACCACTAATACTAAACACCACTGAATACTATTAATTTAATTAATAAAGATTAAAAATTTTAAGGACTAAACATATAATTAATAATTATTTAAAATTAAATTATTTTTCACATATATTATATTTTTAATCTTTATTTTCAAATAACTAGATCATATACCAACCATATTCAATCTCTAAATTAAAATACCCTAAATATTTTAATCTTCCTTACCATTCCAGCCGCCGTTGTCGTTAGCCAACTGCCGTTGTTTGAGCCTGGCCGCCGGTCGTGCAGCAAGGTAAGTTTCAGTTTTGCTTTTTGCGTTTGAGTTGCTGGCAGTTGCCGCCGTCACCGACAGTCGTCGCGGCTGTCCGTTCGCCATCGACAAGGCAACCCAATTCTAACATCCCCTAATCTTCAAATTCTCAAACCCTAACCACCACTCAAACTCTAATTTTCAAATTAGGCCAAATTTAGAACCCTAATTCCCAAATTAAAACCCAAATTCCTAAATTAAAACTTGAATTCCCAAATTAAAACCCTAAATTCGTACTGGTACGCTGTTTCACGAGTACCGATACTCTATTAAATGAGTACCGGTACTGAATATGTACCGATACTAAAATAGCTCACTGAAAAATATTTCTGAATGGCGTACCAGTACTCGAGGGTACTGTACCGGTACTCTAAGTAGGGTTTTTTCTTGTACTTTGCTATGAGTATAAAATTAATTAATTATTTTTAAATGTATGCAAGCTTAGATTTTATTTTTAAATTAGTTGATGGGTCTAAACTTAACTACTTCAAAACAAGTTAAGCTGATGGAGTGTAAGCATCAATAGAGGTAGCAAACGGGTCATTCGGTTTGGTTTTGTTTGGGGTCATTTTGGTTCGGGTTTGATTACATTTGGTTTAAATTCGAGTCGGGTCTGGTTCGATTTTAGTTCGGGTATATGGTGATTTCGGTTTGAGTATCGGGTCAGGACAACGGGTCGGTTGATTTTCGGTTCAGTTGACTTTCAGTTCAATTAATTTCAGGTCGGTTTTTCAGGTTGAGTTAGATTTTTCCACCCTATATATGACTTTATATAGCAAGTATATTTGATTTTTTGGTGAGTTGTGACACAATTCACATCTCATATTTATTTATTTATTTTAATATATTTTCTTTATTTCGGGTTGCCTTCGGTTCGGGTAAAATTAGTTCGGTTTCATTCGGTTCGGTTGAAAATTGATTTGGGTCCATTTTTAGTTCAATTGAAATTCGGTTCTATTTCGGTTCGGTTTATTTTGAGTTTCGGGTCATCGTGTTCGAGTTAATTTTGAGTCTCAGTTCAGGTAAATCGGTTCGGTTTTTGATTCTCAGGTCAAATTTGCCAAGTCTAAGAATCATATCAACATGAATTCAGAGAAGACAAACACCGAGGTACATTTATTATAATTAACTGAAATTTTAATAATAGTATTGAATTTTATTTTGTCGGTATATTTTATTTAAGATTATTTTTCAATTTTTTTATTTATTTCCTTGTAGATTAAAATTGTAAAGAAGCAATAGCAAAGGGGCATGAGAAATATATATTTCAGTGATTTTATATATTTCCCTCTCAGACCATTCTTCTCCAAGATTAGCATCTCCAACCGGCCCTATTTGGGAAACTCATTTGCAAAAAATATACAAGTAACGGCTTCCTTTCCTACTATACTCTAAAACAATACTCTATCACGTATAATACACACACATATATAGGCATAAATACATATTTTGTTAATTGGATGGCATTGATGTTACAGTTGATTGCCAATGAACCAACTATTCAAGGACAAGGACATGTCCACTGTTCATCCATTGTTATTTAATGATATTTAATACTACTATGTTGGAGATAATAACATGTTTTTTTGCTCGGTATAATATGATATTTATTGCGGGATAAATCATACACACTATAATTCTGTGTACCTCGTTAAAACTTTCTCTAATTCTAATCGGAGAAAAAGAGTATAACACTTATCATTAGGTGATAACTCCAAAAAGAAGAGCGATCACATCATTCTCGCTTGATAAGTATTGGTTCAACTCAAGTGATGATGACTATGGCACATTATTTGCCTTTGCAGTAATTCTTGATCCTCGCTTTAAGTTATCTTTTCTCAAATATTGTTACGAAAAATTATTTGAGGATGAAACAGAAGCTGTTATGAAAATTCGTGATGTCAAAGCTAAGCTAGGAAAGCTTCTTAAAGATTATGATCCAGAAACGCATGCCCTACATGAAACATCATTAGAATCAAGCTAAAACTCTAATACCGAGAGCTCATCTAGAAACTAGAAGCGTGTATTCGATCTTTTTGCAGTAAGTTTAATATTTTTTAAATATTTTATTGTTTCCATATTTTTTGTTTTCTATTTGTTTATTTACCCGTTTATTTTTTATTCCATCTTTTATATTCTTTTAGGACTATGACAAGGAACATACTATGCTTTTGGATTATTTAAAGACACATTTGGATGTCGAATTTTGAATAAGTGGAGAAGTTCTTATATCCCTGAAAATGTAGAGGGTTTGATAACAACTTGTAGTTGGTTGTTCGGTTATGAATGTAAGCTTTTTTCTTACCCCTTAAATTTATTTTTAATTTCCTATAGGAAATCTTGTTTACTACACAATCTTCTTGCACTATTAGTCTATTGCGTTTTTTTACTTTAACTTAAAAAATACATTTGCTTAATTTTTGATAATACATTTGCTTAATTTCTTATTTCGCTAGTAAACAAAATAATAATTTCTTGTTATTGTTTATGTAGCTATGGAAGATGACGAATTTCTTGGTTCTAATGTGGATTGGACTGCCACAAAATCCAACAATTGATGCATAAATTATTTATGTTTATTTTGATATCACTTTATTGATTTTTTAAGTTTTATTTAAAAAACTTAATATAATTGAATTTAATATGTAAGGGCAGTCTTTATTGATTTTTTAACTTGGTTTGTAGCAAATATTACTATTATTTAGTTTATTAATCATCACGTTTAACACCTTATGGAGTATAAGTTTTTGGCCCAAAAAAAACACTTATGTTCACGAGATTGTTGTCTAGTTATGTTTGGATTCCATTACAGTTCAAGGTGGGTTTTACGATATCTGTCCACACAAGTGGTTTTAATCTTATTTGGATTATTTGCCTTAGTTTTTGATTAATTTATATTAGCTTATATATTTTAAGTTGCGATCATGGGTGGATTCTGGACGGGCAATTGAAATAAAAGATAGTTTAGTTTTTTTTGTATACTTTACATCCATTTTATGGTCCATGTTTGGGATTCATGGTTTTCCTTATCAATAATGTCACTTCCAAGGTTCAAATTTAGAATCTCTCTTTGAAAGTACAATGTACCTTGCCAATACACTCAATCCTTGTTGATGAGATAAAAATAATATTTTTTGATTTATTTTTTAATAATAAATTTTAACGTTATTTTTGTTAAAAATAGACATAATAGTGTAATATCACTTTTGAAAGAGAATTCTTTATTTGAGACGTGTTTCATGTTAATTTGTGTTCATAAAAACCAAAATTTATTTCTTTTAAAGTAAACTATATTCTACGGTCTAAGACATGTAAATTAAAATTAACCACATTAAAACACTTTTTGGTAGTAACTAGTGAGTAACTTTATTTTATAATCCTTCATATCAAATGCTATCGAATCCAATATGAAGATGGTCCTTTAAAGGAGAAAAAATGATATAAAGACGAATAAAGCATACATATTTACTATTTATCATATTACTAAAATTATCCGTTCACTTTGACTCAATTATCGGGTCAAAATCGAGTTGGTATTTGGTTCATATCAGATATAGGAAAAATAAATTTGAGTTGTTTTTAGTTCGGGTTGATTTTCAGTTCGGGTTGCTTTCGGTTCGGGTTAATTCCGGTTCAGGTTGGGTTTCGGTTCAAGTTGCTTCGGTTCGGGTTGTATTCGGTTCGGGTTATCTTCGATTCGGGTTCCTTTCGATTCAGGTTGATTTTCGGTTTAACTAAAAATCGGGTCGGGTTTGGTTTGGTTCTATTTGGTTTGGGTTCAGATCAAATTTGAACCATTATGTTCATATCAAAGTCGGGTCTTGGGTACTGCGATTTACTACCCAATGGGAAATTCTGGATTAAATTATTTTGATGTCAGGTTCATTCTTGTATTATCGGGGTGGGGTACTGCGATATTGAAAATTTTAACCAGACATGTACGTGGTCCTAATAATTTACCTCACATTTCACGTGCTGTACCATATCTCAATGATTTTTGGACGTTCATGGACACGTGGCTCGATTTTTAAGTTTTCGTTCATGCTCGAAAAATATCCAAGACATTTGGCTCGATTTTACATTTCAAATAAAATTCACTATATATTAATTATGTATAATTATTCTTAAAATTTAAAGAAATAAAAAAGATTACGATTACTATAAAGTATTGTTAGTGTTTTGATCAGTAATGTATCCAAAACACTTGGCTCGATTTTACATATCTAAGAAGAAGACGCGTGATGGGTGAGGCCTGGGGCTACAGCCATATTAAAAATTTAACATGACCCTAATAATTTACCTCACATTTGAAATGTGTTGTGCCATATCTCTATGAATTTTGGACTTCCATGGAGCTTACACATCTATAAATTGGCCTGCAAAACCAAACCAACACATACCAAACACAATCCGCTAACCATGAAGACCACAACAGCTTCCCTATTTCTTCTTTTCATCTTCTCAATCACCCAATCATCCTTTCTGTTTGGCGTGACCAACGCTGCAGGCGATGCCGTGCTGGATCGTGATGGTGACGAGGTCCTCACCGGCGTCCCATACTATGTAGTGTCGTGGATATGGGGCGCCGGTGGTGGAGGGCTTGCCATAGGCAGGGAGAGTGATAGAAAATGTCCGGAAATCGTCGTTCAGAGACTATGGGATATGGACTATGGTAGTCTGGTGATATTTTCTAATGCGGACTCCAGCGATGGCGTTGTCCGCGTATCCTCGGACGTGAGAGTGAAGTTCGTTGGGCCTAGAGACAGACTGTGCCTAACATCGACGGTGTGGAAGGTTCAAGATAAGGACGAATCAACCGGAAACACGTGGGTGGAACTTGGTGGGAGTGAAAGAGAACCTGGTTGCGACACCGTGAAGAATTGGTTTAAATTAGAGACGGGGTTCACTGAAGGTACGTACAAATTTAAGTATTGTCCTTCGGTATGTGCCTCATCCATAACTTCTTGCAACGAAATTGAGAGAGCTCAAGATACCGATGGACAAATGCGATTGGCTCTCTCCGGCGGCACAGGATATCCATGGTCATGGGTGATTATCAAAGCAGACAAAGCAAATGCGAGGATTCAACAAGTTTTTCATGCTTAATTCAAACTTATCATCATGCATGAACTAATTACTACTTTAATGTTAGTTTTAAGTGTGAATAAAGGTAGGCCACTTCATTCTGAGGCAGCAGCATGCTTATGCATACAGGATTTGTCTCTCGGGGACCTACTTTGTACTCTTTTCAGCTTAATGAATAAAAATTATGGTGCGTGATAAATGGGTTCATATAATAAATAACCCAACCTAAAAAAAAAAAGAATGGATAATATCAGACGAGTTGCCGCAGATCACATAATCCAAGCGGTGGTGGTCCCAAAATCGTGACAAAATAATGAATTAAAAAGTGTGGTCTAATTAACATCATTTACTATTCAAAAAAAATTAACATCATTTAAGATGTGGTACTATTTGGGTTAACTATACATTTAGTTATTCAATTATGTTCTGTTTCTTCGTCACTAAATTTCTAGAAATAATCATTAAATAAAAAAATCCCTTCTTTTCTCCATCAGCCGCCGCTAGCCTTCTTTTTTCTTTTAATTTTGTTGGTTGCGATAATAGTTTTAGTGTTGGTCCCCGACTATCGATGTTCATATTTATCATTATTTTTTCATATTTTAATTTTTGCGCATGTTCATCTGTCTTTATGGCACGTTGTTCGCCTACTTATATAGTAAATCTATGATCGTGTAGATATTTTCACTTCGCTTGTATCTGATTTGTGATTGTCGATGGTCGGTTTTTTGCCGATGTATTCAGGTCTATTTTGCGAAGCAGTTGTAAGTTTGTTTTGGGTTGCTCGCCACTCCTTCATCATCTCTAAAGCGTCTAGTTGGATAGAGACAAATGAGTACTATTCACGATTACTGGGTTAGTATAGATGATGGAAGTCAGATTAAAAAAAAAGACTTTGATTGTTATTGTGCCTTTGGATTCTCTTCTTTATTTTTATTTTATGTTTGAGTATTTTTGGTGGACATACCCCATAGAATTCTATCTTTGATTGGTTGCATTGTTAAGATTGTACCTTTTTTGTTTCATTAAGATTTAGTATCGTTTCAAGATTTAAAAAAATCTTTAAAGAAAAATTATTTTTAGTCAAGTATGTCATGTTAATTCAGTGGCTCGTTTGAACTCTCAACTGTAATTAGAATTTTATTTTGGTATTTTTTAATATTTTTAAACGAAAAATAAAAATATTATGTTTTTAAATATATTTACAAAGTCAAATGATATTCCTAAAGAAATGGCTAATTAGTTTGAGACTCCTTACATAATTACATTACAATTCTAGGAAAATAGTGTTTTCTCTTAAATTCAATTATATGTGGATAGTATTCATTTTTCAAAAATCTTGTAAATTTAGGTATATATATTCACCGTTAGCAATCGATAAATAAAGTAACCTGATTGTATTTTTTTTTAAATACCATGACTTGATTATAAATTTACTCATAATATAGTGATTTGTGATGAATAACGATTATCGGTTGGTTTAGAGAAGGTTAGAAAAGGGTTTTGGGTGTTTTTATTAAAAGGGTTTAAAAATAAAATCAATAATAAAAGAAATAAAAATATAGCAAGAGAGTATTATTTTAAAGACTTTTTTTGGCTCATCATTTTGAAGGAAGGACATCGTTAATGGTGAAAGTGAGATGTTCAGTAGTCGCGGTTCGGGTGATTTATCCTTGCTAATGTGATGGGGATGGAGACTCGTGGTCAATAGTGATAGTAAAAAAGAAAAAATTGTAGTTTTGTTCTTAGTTGATTCTTAAGGTTATATTAAAAGAGGTCTGACGAGCAAGAATGAACCGAGGAGTACTGGTTAAGCAGTCACACCCTTTAAAACTTTAAATTCTCTTAGAGTTTAGATATTTTTTTTATATTTTTTTATTAACAATCTAATTTTATATCCATTAAATTTTGTAATTTCACACCCCTTGCATTTTTAATTGCTCGCACCTCTACATAAAATCTTACATTTGTTTCCGCTGACGAACTTGTCAAGTCTATACTTTGTAGGATATAATGGATACAACATTGTAACCCCGACTTTCAGTTTATATGCTTAGCTGGTGGGTCAGACTGATTCGATGTCTGCCAATTAGAGCATGTCACGTGATACTAATAACCAAAGTAATGTGGCTGAATTTTATAATAAATGGTGAATGATATTTTTAGTCTTTTAAGATTTATTTTTTTAGTTTAGTCTTTATTTTTTTTTAATCAAAATTAACACCTATTTATTTTTATTCTTTATAATTTAGTTTAATACTATTTTATAATATTATAATGTTTTGTGCTTATAAAAATATAATATAAAAATAAAATTATGCAATATATTTTTATAATTAATATATTTTATAAGTATTCAATTATTTTGAATGTCACATTCATTCACGTGCTTAAATTGATGATAAGAAGACGAGAACCATAAATCACAAGACAAATAGCCGTCGGGTGGGATACTGTGATATTGAAAATTTTATCCAGACATTTACGAGGTGGTCCTAAACAAAAGTGTACCTACACTGTATAATAATAATAATAATTAATAATAATAATAATAATAATTTATGGGATCAATTTATTTCGGCTACAAGGCAAAAGCAGTAACTTTTATTTTCGGGGGGAAATGCAATAATTAAGTGGATAACATCAAACGAGTTGCCACGGAACACATAGATAACAAGTGGTTGTGGTCCCAAATAGGGGTGAGCATTCGATCGGGTTGAATTTAATAAAAAAAATTTGAGTTTGTAAAATATATATTCGATTTTGATATAACAAATAGTTTAAGGACCAAACTGCAAAAGTAAATTAATTTTTAAGTGCTCAAAAGTCTTACAAAAATGACAAGGATTTGAACCAAAATTGTTTTTATGTCAAAAACCTTAAACCCAAAATATTTTATAAGTGTCTCAAAACCAAATTCTTCAAATACGCCCAGGCGTATTGATACGCCTTAGGCGTTTTGATACGGTTTTTCACTACTGAAATTGTTAATCGTCAAAACATACCGATACGGTTGTCCCCGTATCGATACGACCTTCATCTGGGTATGTATTTTAGGTTATCCGTATCGATACAACATTGCCTGTTTCTATACGACATTCATATGGGTTTAAGTATTTGCTTTAGTGTACCGACACAAACTTCACCGTATCGATACGATACTTTAGATTTTTCAAATCTTTTCATTAAATGAAGTTATCGTTGCATTGTCAATTATTGGAATCAACAACTTCAAAAAGTGGTTTACCCGTACCGATATGGCCCCTAGGCGTATCAATGCATTTTTTCAACTCAAATTCCAATTAGCAAAATTTGTACCGATACGGTACACGCCCTTGATTTTACACTAAGTCTGTTTCGATATGACTCCACGCGTATCGATACGACTCAGCTTTTATATGCACAACGGCTCTTTCTTCTTTTGACAAGTACCGATACAGGCCTTCATGTACCGATACGGTTGGTCACCTAACAACATTTATTGCGGGAAGAAGAGTCCCCAACGGCTCTATTGATGACCTCAACCACCCAAACGGTTAGAAATCAATGAAGAGGTATAAAATCAAGTCTCCAAAGCTGTTGCAACAACTATAGAACATCAATTGAACAAGTCCAAAGCATTCAAGCAAAATCCAACCACTTTTGAGCTTTTAGAGTCAAACCCTTGTACCTAACTTGTGTAATCTTCATTGTAATTCTTTATTTCATTGTAATTCTTGTAAAAGAGTGATCTTGATCAAGCTTTGGGTAGAAAGCTTGATCGATTTGTAACGGTTTCCTCCTAAGCCTAGAAAAGAGGAGGAATTCATTAGTGAATTGTTTGAAATTCTTAGTCGTGAGCTAAGGTTATGGATGTAAAACTTGTTAAAAGCTTGAACCACTCAAAAATCCTTGTGTCTCATTTTTATCATTCATTTTAAAACCGATGACAAGCCCCTTAGCCGTCTCGAGGTTGTATGTGGTGAATCGGTGAAGACGTGGACGAAGGTAGTGAATATTTTTAATGTCTTTTTGGTGATGAACTTTAATATATATATATATCCAAATATTTCTATCTTAAAACTAACTTCAAATCACTAATTTTTGGGGTTAGATTATGTATTTTAAACTTTTAAATTGTATGCGTTTACTATGTAATTTTTAAAACCTTTTAAATTAAAAAAAAGTGAATCTGGTACCCGGTACCCGATTAGCGGGTACTCAATAATTACGAGTTGAGACCGGACCGAAAAATCCAATACTCGAAAAACTGAGTACCCGAGAATGAACACCCCTAGCCAAAAGTGTACCTACACTGTATAATAATAATAATAATAATAATAATAATAATAATAATTTATGGGATCAATTTACTTTTTTAACCAAGACGAGGAAGGAAAGACGAATCTACAACTGTCTTCTTTGACCATAACAGAGGCTGCTCGGCGACGGGATGAATAATAAAAGAAAAATATAGCAAAAGAGTATTATTTTAAAAGACATTGTTTTTTTTTTTTTTGCTCATCATTTTGAAGGAAGGACATTGTTAATGGTGAAAGTGGGATGTTCGATGGTTGTCGCCGTTCGTGTGATTTATCCTTGTTAATGTGATAGGGTGGAGACTCGTGGTCAGTAGTGATAGTAAAAAAGAAAACACGGTGGTCTTGTTCTTAGTTGACTCTTAAGGTTATATTGAGAGAGGTCTGACGGACAATAATGGACTGAGGAATACTAGGTAAACAGTCACACCCTTTAAAATTTTAAATTTTCCTAGAATTTAGATATTTCCTTTATATTTTTTATTGACAATATAATTTTATAATTTCACACCCCTCTCATTTCTAATTGTTCGCACCCCTTACATAAAATCTTACATTCGTATCTGCTGACGGACTTGTCAAGTCTATATTTTGTAGGATATGATGGATACAACATTGTAGCCATGACTTTCAGTTTATATGCTTAGCTGGTGGGTCGGACTGATTTGATGTCTGGCAATTAGAGCGCGTCACGTGATACTATCAACCAAAGTAATGTGGCTGAATTTTATAATAAATGGTAAATGATATGTTAAGTCTTTTAAGATTTATTTTTTTAGTTTAGTCCTCATTTTTTATTTAATCAAAATTAACACCTATTTATTTTTATTTTTTATAATATAGTTTAATACTATTTTATAATATTATAATGTTTTGAGCGTATAAAAAATAATATAAAAATAAAATTATGTAATATATTTTTATAATTAATATATTTTATAAGTATTCAATTATTTTGAATGTCACATTCATTCACGTGCTTAAATTGATGATAAGAAGACAAGAACCATAAATCACAAGACAACGAAATAGCCGTCGGGTGGGGTACTGTGATATTGAAAATTTTAACCAGACATTTACGAGGTGGTCCTAAACAAAACTGTACATACACTGTATTAATAATAATAATAATAATTTATGGGATCAATTTATTTCGGCTACAAGGCAAAAGCAGTAACTTTTATTTTCGGGGAAAAATGCAATAATTAAGTGGATAACATCAAACGAGTTTCCACGGAACACATATATAACAAGTGGTAGTGATCCCATATAGGGGTGAACATTCGATCGAGTTGAGTTTAATCAAAAAATTTTAAGTTATTTCAGTTAATTAGTCATATTTTATGATTCAATTTTTATTTGAATTTTTTTCCTATTTGAGTCAAGTTTATCGAGTTCGAGTCGAGTTTTCGAGCTTCAATACAAATTTAATTGTAATTATTTATGATGTTATAATACGGATTGGTTATAATTTAAACGACTTTCTCTAATCATATAAGATATACAAATATTTTTCTTCATATTTTTTCATATGTAAAATATGTAATGTTATTTAATAAAAATGTACCATCTAAAATTATAAAATATATTTATAATTTTATTTTTAAAGAATAAACTTTTGAGTATAAAGTATTGACGTGAGTATAAAGGAGATAAGGAATTGATGAGAAGAAAGAATTTACAAAAAAAATACAGTTGAAGGGCCCAATTGAATAAAACGCAAAGTTAAGGGACCAAATTTACATAGATATTATATAGTGGTAGTGGAGCATTTGGTTTAAATTTGGTCATAAATAGACTTAAAAGGAATGAGGAACTGAAGAAACTAGAAAAATCATATAAAGTTGAGGGGTTAAATTAAAAAAAATAGAAAATTATCTTCAAAAATATGAATTGAAGCTAAATAGTTATTCTACATTGACTTAGGATCATGTGGTTCAAATTTAGTAAAAAAGGACTCAAAACGAGGGAAGAATTAAAGAAATGAAGAAATCATACAAAGTTGATGGACTAAATTATAAAAAGAGAAAATTATTTTTAAAAATATAAATTGGAGCTAAATATGTATTCAAAGTGGTTTAGGAATATGTGGTTCAAATTTGGTCAAAATGGACTTAAAATAAAAAAGAAATTGAAGAAAAAAAAAGAAAATCAGAGACTAAATCGCAAAATTATAAAATTCAATTTTTTCGTTTTTCGAGTTGGGCAAACTCTAACTCCAAATTTTCTCGAGTTGAATAACTCAAAATTGAAAAAAAAAATTGGAGTTGAGTCAAGTTTTGCTCACCCCTACTCCCAAAACTAGGAGTGAGCATTCGATCAAGTCAAGTCAAGTCAAAAAATTCGAGTTTTTCGATTTGACGAATCCTATTTTATGACTCAAACTTTATTTGAATTGTTTTCGATTCTAGTCGAGTTTATGAAATTTGAGTTGAGTTGTCGAGTTCTTGTGCACATTTAATTGTAATTATTTATAATGTATAATATATGTTGATTCTAATTTAAACGACTACATACATACATACATACATACATACATATTCTTCATATTATTTTTTCACTTGTGTGCGTAAGATTTATAATGTTATTTAATAAAAAAATATCATCTAAAATTATAAAATATATTTATAGCGTTATTTTAAAAATGGACTTTTGAGGATAAAGTATTGATAGGAGTATAAAGGAGTCAATAAATTAATGAGAAGAAAGAATTTATAAGAAAATTATTGTTGAAGGATTGGATTGAATAAAATGCAAAGATATGAGATTAAATTGCAAAAGAGTATTTTTTGTTAAAAATATGAATTGAAGTTACATAGATATTATATAGTGGTAGTTGATCATGCGGTTTAAAATTGGTCAAAATAGACTTAAAACGAAAGAGAAATTGAAGAAATGAAAAAAATCATGCAAAGTTCAAGGGCTAAATTATAAAAATAGAAACAGTATTTTAAAAATATGAATCGAAGCCAAATATGTATTCTACCGAAGTTTAGTAGCATTTAGTTCAAATTTACTTTAAGATGGACTCAAAACAATGGAGGAATTGAAAAAATGTCGAAATTATACAAAATTAAAGAATTAAATTATAGAAATAGAAATGTTATTTTTGAAGATTAAACAAACACATATAAACTGTGCATGGAAAATCTTCACAAAGATATTTACTACCCAATGGGACATTCTGGATTCAATTATTTTGAAATGCCACGTTCATTCATGTGTTGTCAGGATATTGCGATATTGAAAATTATAACCAGACATGTACGAGGTGGTCCGGATAATTTACCTCACATTTCACGTGTATTACCGTATCTCAATGATTTTTGGACGTTCATGGATTTTACACCTCTATAACATATACTTTTGTTATATATGAAGGTCAATTTCTTTTTAATAAATTTTAATTTTAATTTTAATATTAATCTTAAGAAAAAATAGTATTCTTATTAAGTCTAAAATTTATAACTAAAAAAAAAACTTGAAAGAACATCGATAAACAGCTTTAAAAATATCCGAGATGCTTGACTCGATTTTAAATCTTTAATAAGAAGACGCTGAAGATAAATAACAAGACAACAAAAAAGCTGATGGGGTGAGGCCTGGGGCTACTGCCATATTAAAAATTTAGGGTAAACTATGTCAGGTACTAACGAATTTTTAGTTAGTTTAAATTTACAATCAAACTTTTTTTTTCGACTCGCTTATACCACCGCGCCGTTAATTTTTAACGCCATGATGACATAGATACTAGACCAAAACGGCGTCATTTTGGTGCCGCTATTTTGATACTATATTGTCCAAAACGGTGTAGTTTTGCTAGAGGAAAATGTAAAAATCATGCTTTCGTTGGGATTTGGACTTGGAACATTTAGAATTAGAGGCAACCTCCTAACCACTAAGCTAACTTAATATTTCTAATGTGTTTTTACCACAAATAATATATATTCTAAACTACAGTTTATTATATAAATAATAATACTCTATATAAATATATTATAAATATATTAGTATACATATATTAATATATATAACTAATAAATAAAATATTTATATTAAATAAAAAAATATATATCATCAATAATATTAAATATATAAATAAATAATATATTATTATAAAAACTAAAAAACTATTTTTCACAAACCCCCAAAAATTTCAAAACTTACAAAAAACCCCTCAAAATCCACCAAAATATATTTTCAAAACCCTAAAATTTTCAAAAAGCACAAAATCCAACAAAACCTAAAACCCTAACCCTAAACTATAAACCTTAAACCCTAAAATTTTATTCATAAACAAATAATATTAAAATATATAAACAAACAATATATTATTATAAAAACTAAAAAATGATTTTAGAAAATCTAAAATTTCGAAAATTTACAAAAAAAATCAAAAACTCACTAAAACCCTAAAGTTTAAACCCCGAGTCTATCTATTTTGGCTGCTAATGGGTTAATGGTTTTAGGGTTTAAGGTTTATTATTTAGGGTTTTAGGGTATAGGTAGGAATTTGTTTTGGTGGATTTTGAGGGGGTATTTTTGTAAGTTTTGGAATTTTGGGGGTTTTGTGAAAATTAGTTTTTTAGTTTTTATAATAATATATTATTTATTTATATATTTAATATTATTGATAATATAATTTTTTATTTAATATAAATATTTTATTTATTAGTTATATATATTAATATATGTATACTAATATATTTATAATATATTTATATTATTTATATAGAGTATTATTATTTATATGATAAACTGTAGTTTAAAATATACATTATTTGTGCTAGAAATATATCAGAGATATTAAGTTGGCTTAGTGGTTAGGAGGTTGCCTTTAATTGTAAAGATTTTAGGCACAAATCCCAATAGAAGTATGATTTTCACATTTTTCTCCAGCAACACAACGCCGTTTTGGGCAATATAGTATCAAAATAACGGCACCAAAACGGCGTTGTATCTGTCTAGCATCCATGTTATCACGGTGTTAAGAAATTAACGGCGCGGTAGTATAAACGAGTCGAAAAAAAAAGTTTAGTGACAAATTTGTACCAATTGAAAGTTTGGTAGTAAAAACAGGTCACACCCAATAGTTAAGATGAGCCGTGAGAGTTGGTCCTAATAATTGGGCCTAGAGACAGACTGTGCCTAACATCGACGGTGTGGAAGGTTCAAGATAAGGACGAATCAACCGGGAAAACGTGGGTGGAACTTGGTGGGAGTGAAGGAGAACCTGGTTGCGGCACTGTGAAGAATTGGTTTAAATTAGAGACGGGGTTCATTGATGGTACATACAAATTTAAGCACTGCCCTTCGGTATGTGACACATCGGTAACTTATTGCAACGAAATTGAGAGGGCTCTAGATACCGATGGACAAATGCGTTTGGCTCTCTCCGATGCCGGAGAATATCCATGGTCATGGGTGTTTATCAAAGCAGAGAAAGCAAATGCGAGGATTTGACAAGTTGTTGGTGCTTAATTCAAACCTATCATCATGCATGCAGCATCAACTAATTACTACTTTAGTGTTAGTTTTAAGTGAATAAAGGTAGGCCACTTCTTTATTCCGAGAGAGCTTGTCATTCTGAAGCAGCGGCATGCTTATGCTTACAGGGTTTGCCTCTCGGGGCCCTGCTTTGTACTATTTTCAGCTTAATGAATTAAAATTATGGACTCTAAAAAAAACACCTACCTCCACCATGAGATCACTGATAGCAGCTTATAATCATCTCCGAGCAACAAGAGGAAACCGTCAAAAAATAATGAACTAAAAAGTGTGGTTGGTGGTCGTAATTAACATCATTTAAGTTGTGGTACTATTTGGACCCGATTTGGGCACCGACTAAAACCAATTCAAGTTTAAACCAATTGGGATCTAAGGTGACGGTTATCCGAACTCAATCGAGTTCGACTTGATGTTAATCTGAACATGAGTTGGACCGGTAATTTTAGGTTTGAACATGACATGTACTCGACTTAAGAACGACCCGAACCCGAATTGAACATGATAACGTGATAATCGAACTCGACTTGCACCCGACTTAATATGAACCTACACCCGAAATTAATATATTAAATACCTGATATAATCTGACTTGAAATGACTTAAGATCCGATTTTAGTCCTCCTGTAGTCTAAACAAGTAGTATGAAATTATTAATCTATGTTACATGCAAAAATATTTTCTTTATTTTTAATATATCTCACACTTTTTTAATTAAAAGTCTAATACTAATAAATTGATAGCACTATGTTTTAAAAAATAAAATTAAAACTTATATCAGCTCACAAATCAGGTAGAAAATTTTAGAGTTCTGCAAAAGTATACCCTATTTTTACCCCTGCCAGATCATTTTCTCGATAACATTTAATGGCAAGAAACGTTCAAGTGACCATTAGTTTACACAACGAAAACGTAAGTGACTATAACGTTCATTTTTTAAAATCAGTGACTAATAGTGTACAATTATTAAACGTAAGTAACCATTTCAGTAGTTTACCCATATTATATTTCATCGATAAATTATGCCGTATATTAAAATCGTCGGAATTTTTCCAATATATATATTGCAGTGTCACATTGGAAATGTGTTGAGATAATTGACAAAATCCGATGATCAACTTAGCGTTGGTTCATATTCGAGTTGAACCAAATTTGATCCAACTCAAAACGAATCATAGACCTTATCTAACATAATCTAAATCTAATTTAATTCAAAATTTATTTGAGTATCCTATTTTAGGACTATGATAGGAAGATGCAGTGTCACATTGGAGATGTGTTGAGATAATTGACAAAATCTGATGATCAACTTAGCGTTGATTCATATTCGAGTTGAACCAAATTTGATCTAACTCAAAACGAATCATAAACCTTATCTAACATAATCTAAATCTAATTTAATTCGAAACTTATTCGAGTATCCTATTTTACATCTATGATAGGAAGACGAGGACGATAAATAGCAAGACAACATAGAGCTGTCGGGGTGAGGATACTGTCATATTAAAAATTTAACAGAACATGTAGGAGGTGGTCCTAATGATTTACCTCACATTTGAAATGTGTGGCACCATATCTCAATGAATTTTGATGTTCATGGGGCTTAAACCTCTATAAATTGGCCTGCAAAACCAAACCAACACATACCAAACACAATCTGCCAACCATGAAGACCACAACAGCTTCGGTGTTTCATCTGAATTTGACTCGATTTGACATATAATAAGTTCTACTCAATTCGATTTTTAGGACTAAAATTATATATATATTTCATTTTTATTAAAAATAAATGAGATAATAGGAAAAAGTTATAAAGAGAGTTATTTATAGTAATTATTCATATTATCTTTATTTTTATTTAATAATATTAAAGATATAATTGAAAAAATATATAAATAGAGGAGTATTATAATAATTACCCCTGTATATGTGAAAATTTGTATAAAAATCTCTGGTCGAGTCCTAAACACATTTAAAAGAAAAAAGACTTGATTCTATAGGGTCCGATCGAGTTGGAACCCATGACAAAATAATAAATTAAAAACTGTGGTCCTAATTAACATCGATTTTGACACTAAATATATATCACTTTTTGTAATTAAAAGGCTAATACTAATAAATTGATATAATTATGATTCAAAAATTAAAATTAAAACTAACCTCATCTCACAAACTCATTAGAAAATTTTAGAGTTCCGCAAAAGAGATAAAAATAACATCAAAAATAAAATTTAAAAATCATTGGAAAGATAATAGCCTTATTTGGCAATTAGCATGTAGCTGATAGTTGATTTGACTAGTGTATTGTATTAGTTTTTTGTATAAAAGTGTTTGGTAAAGTTAACTGATAGCTGATAGTTGTTTGATTAGTAAAACAAGAAAAATAATATATAAGGACACAATTATATTCGATACTTGTTTGAATTGTTTATTAATTATCAATATTTTGTATATTAATTAGATTATGAAAAATACTTTTTTAATATAACATTATTAAGCATATTTGAAGGATCTATATATTAATTTATTATTTATATAATTATTTTTAATACAATTTAATAAATTATTAAATTTAAATACAAATATAAATGAGTGATAATAAATAAAAAATATTAGTTTACATATGTCACAATGTAAATACGTGAGGGTGAAGAATTAAAATAGAAAATTTTAAAATTAGGTTATTTGGAGATTTTTTTATAATTGTTAAGGGTAAAATGGTCTTTATAACTCTTATATCAAAACCTCTAATTTCAAAAGGCTCTTATTAGTAGTTTTTTTAAAATTAGAGGTTTCACTTCAATCTACTATTCAAATCATATATTTACCAAACATCAACATTAGTAAATTTGACCGATTAAACCTCTAATATTAGCTCAAACCTCTAACTTTGACTCAAACCGTTATTTACCAATCAAAGCCAATATTTCCCAAAAAAAAATTCTTCTGAGGTATTGTTTAACAACAAGAAATTAAATGTTAAAATTAAAATAAAAGGAAATTTGCGGGAATCGATTTACAGCATAAAAATACATTCACCACATAATATTAAAATTCTGGAAAAAATACATAAGAAAAATATTTTGTAAAATATATAATGGAAATAGAAAATAGTGAAAATGGAAGGTGTGAATGAAATGAAAATGAAAATTATTGTACCAGCTTATCAACAAGCACAAAAATAAAACTTAGAACAAAATTTATGACGAAATATTTTATAACAAAATATTTTGTTTCAATTAGAAATTTATGACGGATTTTAAAGTTGTTGAAATTTTTTGACGGTTTTTTTTTTTTGGGGGGGAGTCATCAGATTGGAAATGTGTTGAGATCAATGATAGAATCTGACATCAACTTGCGTTTTGAATTCGAGTTGAACCGAATTTGATCTTACTTGAAACGAATCATTGACATTATCTAGCATAATCCAAATCTGATCTAATTTAAAATTTGTTCGAGTATAGGGGTGTAAGTGAACCGAGCTTGAACTAACAAGATTATGTTCGTGTTTGTTTGTTTATTTTTAAAGGTGTTTATGTTCGATTCGTGTTCGTTTAAATTTTTAATATTGTATTCGTGTTCATTTATTTATTTTTGAAGGTGTTCATGTTCGTTCGTTTATACGTTCAGGAACATGTTTATTTATACGTTCAGGAACATGTTCGTTTATATGTTCAAAAATGTTAACTAAATTAACAATAAATAAATAAAACAAAAACAAAAACAACAAAATAAAACTTATATTTCAACATGAACTTATATAACATCATAAGCAACAACAAAAAGTAGTAGTTAAATACATCCACAAGCCTTTTTAACATATAAACGAGTTTATAAACGAGCTTGTTCGTGAACATAAACGAACCGAACACACCTCTGTTCATATTCGTTCGCTAATTAAGTGAACATAAAAAATTTTGTTCATACTCGTTCATTTAGCTTAATAAACGAACATAAACAAACGTTATACAAATAGTTTACGAACGGTTCGTCGAATGCTTTATTCATTTACACATCCATTCGAGTATCCAATTTTACATCTATGATCTAATGACGAGGACAGTAAATAACAAGACAACAAACGAGTTGTCGGTCTTGGGAACCGCCATATTAAAATTTAAACAGGACACATAGGAGGTGGTCCTAATAATTTACCGAACATTTGAAATGTCTTGCGCCATGTCACAATGAATTTTGGACGTTCATGGGGCTTAAACCTCTATAAATTGGCCTGCAACACCTACCTACACTATCTGATAATATTAATATTAATATTAATAATTCTTATGGGATCAGCTTATTTCGGCTACAAGACGAAAGCAATAACTTTCTTTTTCGAGCAAGACAATGCATATAATTAAGTGGATAACATCAAACGAGTTGCCACGGAACACATATAATCCAAAGCCGACAAAATAATGAATTAAAAAGTATGGTCGGTGGTCCTAAGTAACATCATTTAAGATGTACTATTGGGTTAACTATACTTTTAGTCATTTATTTTTCGTTTTAGTCACTAAATTTTTAAAAATAATCATTAAAAAATAAATATTTTTAGTCAGGCATGCCATGTTAACTTAGTGGCTCATTTGAACTCTCAACTATAATTCGAATTTTATTTTGTATCTACTACATAAGTAGTTTCCATCACAATGGCACCAGAGCTGGAGACAAAAGGTTCAGTCGAAATGTACATTATATTATGAGAAAGCGAGTATTAAGAAATAAGAAGGGCATTGTGGGAGTTGTTCAGTCACTATGACAACATATCTAGAGTTTTCATCCCGGCGGTCAACCGGAGAATCAGGTACAAAGTGTCCACTTTTACTTTGGTCCGATTTGTCCATATGGGTGATTTGGAGTATGCCATTGTTCAGGGTCGTCTCGAATATTTTTAGGCCCCTGTGCGAAAATTCAAAAGTAAACTTCTATAAAACGAAAGTACATCTTATTACTTTGGATAATTAATTTAATATTCCACTAATAAACTATAGAAACATAATTAAACTTTAACAAATATATTATTTTCATTGGTTTGTTTAAGAAGATTAAAATATTAAATTTTGGGTAACTGAGTATGATATGAAGTTTGATTTTGAAAAATAAATATAAAAAAATTGAATATTGTATTATTTATCGTTAAATTGGAGAAGAATAAAGAGTTAAATTTTGGGGAAAATCTTGAGATTTAAAAAAAGAGAATTAAATGTTGGGAAAAAAATTTTTTTGTTTAACCATCAGTATCTAACCCATTGGTTGACTAATCCGGATCAAGTACTGCAGAGACTTATTATGGGGACGATGCTTCCACCCCAATTTGCTCCATTCACAACATTAAGATTCAAACATTTAACCTCGCTTAAGGGATCCAATACTTCATCTCACTAAACCAATTATATTAATTAATTTAATATTCCACTAATAAACTATAGAAACATAATTAAACTTTAACAAATATATTATTTTCATTGGTTTGTTTAAGAAGATTAAAATATTAAATTTTGGGTAACTGAGTATGATATGAAGTTTGATTTTGAAAAATAAATATAAAAAAATTGAATATTGTATTATTTATCGTTAAATTGGAGAAGAATAAAGAGTTAAATTTTGGGGAAAATCTTGAGATTTAAAAAAAGAGAATTAAATGTTGGGAAAAAAAATTTTTTGTTTAACCATCAGTATCTAACCCATTGGTTGACTAATCCGGATCAAGTACTGCAGAGACTTATTATGGGGACGATGCTTCCACCCCAATTTGCTCCATTCACAACATTAAGAATCAAACATTTAACCTCGCTTAAGGGATCCAATACTTCATCTCACTAAACCAATTATATTAATTAATTTAATAAATAAAAAAATAATTTTAAAAATAAAATAATTATTTTTCAAGAACCCTAAACTGATTGGCAACCTTGAGCCGTCGCTCAGTGCTCCCCTATCAGCTGGCCCTACCATTAGCAAGTTAAACAACACTAGTATCAGTGGTTGAGTTATCAAAGTTTTGAAGGCCAAATACTCTATTTGAGAATTCAGGCATGGTTGCTGGAGATAGTGATGAACGTCAGTGAGTGTGAGTGAGGAAGGTGAAGGTGATTAGGGTTTTTGCAATATTACAGAGAAAAGGGATTCTGAACGATAGATGAGATATTAAAAAAGGGTTTATGACCCAATACATCATATGGGTTTATATAGCCCAATACTCAACTGCTTAACAAATCCAAAACAGATTAACTAAAGCTAAAACAGATCAACTACCGATTATATTCTATCATTCACCCTACTTCTTCATCTTTTGCATTTCTACTATCTTCTTCAGTTAGCTGATCCATAAGCCATTAGCAGTGAATTGTTCCAATGATAGTGAACTGGTTCAGTGATCTGATTAGCTATGTACATCTGGATTTTTTTCAGTGTACTTGAAAGAAGCATTACTTTCTTCAGCTTTCTTTCTTCCTTTCTTCTTCAGTCTTCAAATTAATTTTCTTTCATCTTCACTGCACTTCTTCTACACTTACTAGGATTTTCTTTTTGTTAGAAACAAAGCGGTCATGCTACTTGCTCTCGGGTGTAATCTGAAGCCTCTCTTGAGCAAGAAGACACCGTATTTTGTCTGGTTAAAGCAGGCAAGGCTGTTGAACTCTTAAACCCTCCCCAGATATTTTCTTCCACGGATACTTGGCTGTTAAGCATCAAGTTCCTGATATATCTTGGTGAAGAAGCAACAATCAAACGAAGAAATGAAACCCCAACTTATTCTTGAACAAAACCACAGCATTCATCATGTTCTAGGAGCAATCAATTCAGATATAACCAACTTTAACTAGCTTCCATCAGTTATCAATACACCAACTTCAGCAGTAATAAAAAAAAAAGAACTTTAAGACCTTTATGATATTGAAAATTCTCAGGACAACTATCTAACCTACTCTTCAAAGCACTCCAAAAATTAAAATATTCACAGATTCAGGAATTCATACGACCATAAGTTGTAGCAATAGCTAGACCACAATTCTCCAACAATGCTCATTCCTCAACTCCAAAGAATTAGCAAGAAAACGCATAGTATGAGTCCTCAAAGAATATACTCAGCTCCAGAAAACGAACAATCTCAACTTCGACAAAGCAGATTACAACCATCAAGGAACACCAAACAAAATTAACCAGATTGAAAAGCGGATTACACAAAATCCAGTAGCTCAAAAATAAAACCAGATGAAGTGCACTCAGATCAGTATGAGAGAGGAAAGAACCAACCAATCAATCAATGAATTATTCCAATTCAAACAACTACAGTGAATCCTCAAAAAGCCTCAAGATGCAAACATGAACAACAAACATCAATGACCAGTCGTCAAACATTGATGCAATGTTCTTCAATCAAAATACTCACCGAATGCAAAGTACCAAACAAACCAATTAATCCACACATAGTGAAAAAATGAAAGATCAGCGGAACCAATTAACTAACCAAGGAACTACTCTGATAAAAAAATGCTATGAAATCTCATGGAACCTCAAGATTCAAACATGAATAAGAAAAACATCAGTGCCAGATTCATTTGTAGAACCAAACTTGAGCAAACCAGATTGAATCAGAAATCAGATCTCACCAAATTCACATATGAAACCAGACTTGTGCCAGCGGAATCAGATGGAGCCATCAAACGTGTTTAACAGGAACTGCCGCACAAATCTGAAAAGAAAACACAAAAGAAGATACCCGCCGAAAGAAAAACACAAATAGATCTAAAATAGCACATATCTAAAGGAGAAACGAGAAATAGATCGGAAACAGAACTAGAAGCATCCAAATCAACGCTCTCCTCAATCGGAACTTCCGGAACACGGTCGAAACAACCGCCGTGAGTCGAAAACAAGACAGGAAGACGAAGAATTAACGAGTAAGCGGCGTTAGATCGGAACGATAACAACTACAACAGCGGAAGACAATACGGTGCCAGGACCTTCAATGGTGAATGATACCATGTGAGAATTCAGGCATGGTTGCCGGAGAAAGTGATGAACGACAGTGAGTATGAGTGAGAAAGGTGAATGGTGATTAGGGTTTTTGCAATATTACAGAGAAAAGGGCTTATGACCTAATAAATGGGGAAAGAGATTCCACCAATTCGAATTTGTCACACCGCGATCCAACCGTTCTCGAACTTTCCACTATGATTTAAAAAATAAAATTTATCTCAGCTCACAGATTCGATAAGAAATTTTAGAGTTCTGTAAAAGAAATAAAAATAATTTTAAATACGAAATTTAAAAATCAATGGAAAGAATGTTTTCTAAAATATTTTTTAACAACAAGAAAGTAAATTTTTAGCATAATATAAAATTAAAATAAAAGAAATACTTGCAGGAATCTATTTACACCCTAAAGAGAATGAATGAGTGACGAGGGGTTGAAAAAGATAGTAAATTTTTATATATTTAAATCTTGGTTTGTTTTAAAAATTTACGTTAATTTTTAAATTTATAAAATTTAAACTATTAATTTAGTTTTAAAAAATAATAGTTTATGATCGAGCTTAAATTAATTAGGTTGTAAAGTAGAATTTATGTCGGTGTAAATGTGTTTTAGTTAAATTAGATGTAGTTAGTTGTAGTTAAATTTATATCGATATAATTATATTATATCTGTGCACTTGACCAATCAATAAAATATATGAAATTTTATTATTCTTTACAAAAGTCTATGAGCTTATCTTTACATAATTCGGTATTAGTGGTTGATTGTCAGGCGGGTTCAAGTGGGCATGAGCGGATACGTGGTGGGTATCTAGTTACGCAATGGGTGTGGGGATGGATTTGATAATATACCTATGTGGGTGGGTGTGGAATTAAAATTATACCCGCTATGGGTGGTGGGTAGGTGGATATGAAAATTTTATGTGAGTATAGATACGAGGAGAGGGGTATCTGCACCTGCCCCACCCGTTTGCCATTCCTATTGGGTAGTTGTAGATTAGAAAGGGATTGTGAGGTACTTGGTTTCTTATATTTATATTTTATTTTTTGTTATTTCCGATGGAACTATTATTTTATCGTAACACAAATTGATATTTATTAAAACTAACAAAATTTTCGAGAGAAAAAGCAATTATGTCGAAAACTACAATCAAGAACAAAATTTTGTGATGAAATATTTTATTTTATTATAACAAATTTTTAAATCGTTGAAAGTTACCCTCGAAAATTTAAATTTTTTTTAGCGGAATGTGTTGAGATCATTGACCTTAACCAACATAATCCAAATTTGATCTACTCCAATCCAATTTAAAATTTATTCGAGTATTCGGTTGTGCATCTACGAGATGGTCAAAAACATGGATAACATGCTGAGATTGTTTCGTATGATAAATAACACAAATGGAAGATGTTAAAATTTTCATAAAAAAAGTGTCCCTACACTGCATAATAATAACAATAATAATATAAAAACTTTAATAGATATACTCTGTAAATTTTAGTTTACATAAGCCTTTTAATTTTAGAGATTATGGATTTAATTTAAGATTTAGAGTTTAAGGGGTTAGGTTGTAGTTTTTAAAATTTAAGGTTTTAATAATAATAATAATAATAATAATAATAATAATAATAATAATAATAATAATAATGTTAAACTACATAAATGGTCTCCCGATTATGGCCTAATTTTTTGTTGAGTCCCCTGACTATGAGAAGTTATAAATAAGTCTTCCGATTACTCACGACTAACAAATCTGTCTAATTTCATTAAAAAATAAATGGCTGATGATGTGACATTTAATAAAATCTGTATAATAACAAATTAAACCTCAATTTTTATATTTTATTTTAATTTAGTCATAAATTTAAAATTCTATCTCTTAATATTTAAATATTACAACATTTTACTCCCTTAAATCCTAGTAAATCACTAAGCTTTACCTTATGACATAATTTAGTCACTGAATTTTACTTTTTAACCCATTTTAAAAATAAAAAAAAAATTACATTTTTATTATTCTTAAATATAAAATTTACAAAATAAAATTCAAATATCCCAAATCCTAAATACCCCAAGCTTCTCCCACCCTCACCGGCGTCACTCTTATTAGTGTCGCCACCCATTCACCGGCGTCACCCACCATTTTACCTATCCTTTTTACCGGTCTCATTTCACAGTGACCCACAGAAATCTGTGTACGGTGATGGCGGCCTGATTGAGGTACAAAGCAACAGCATATCTAACGTCTCCGATCTCACAGTGGTTTCTTCAGAAACATCAGCTTGTTTGCTGCTCCTTTCTTCTTCTATTTCAACATCGCCTCTATAAGAAATTTCCAAAAGAAAATCTACATTTGTTGGCATAAATTTATTTGCCTCTTCAACCCCTTTCTAAAATTGCTAAATTGATTGAATCTCACCATTCAAATTAGGTACCTGGAGAGTACTATTTGGTGACTCCAACATCCCATCAAAGCTAGCCATTGAAGAGCTATACGATGATTGGGATATGCTAGAAACATGAACAATTTGTGCCCGATTGGTACCAAAATCACCCAGATTTTGCTTCCACACATTATCATAAGCAAAAGCAGAGTTATTATGTTGAGGGGAAGTTGGATATTTCTTGCCAAGGACATCATAAAATGGTTTCTCAGCAGCTTGAAGATCCAAAGACTCTTCGGATGAATCTTCTTCATGGCTCAAAATTTGGAACTGGTGCTGATGGGTCAGATTGGTAGCATTGGAATCCCCTATAAAGTTTTGGTTTTGAAACATGGACATGGCTTGATGGTTCCTCAATTGAAAATCTCTCAACCTTGGATCCATAACCATCTATTGAAAAATACAAATGCAATTGCAATCCCAAAAAGTTAACCAAACCAAAATTTTGAATCACCTCTAAACCTATGCTTTAAGTTCCAATCTAACAACAACAACGAAGTTTAATGTTAAAAGGGTAACATTACAACAAACAGAAGCTTGGGAAGCAAAAGACCCTTTCTTTTTGTTGTAAAAAAAAAAAAGCTAAAATACTTAAATCACCACTTTAACCTATTTTGATCACTCAACTTTAAAAAAATTAATTAACTCACTCAACTTTTAACATTAAACTTTTTTCGTCACTCCACCGCTAAATGGTTAACCCACGTGAATTATTTTTTTATTATTTTTATTATAACATGACAATTTTATTACTATTTAATTAGAAATATAATTTAAAATAAAAATTAATTTCCTTCAACATCAGAATAAAGTACTCGTCTTTGTTCTCTACAATCATTCACCGTTGCTAGGGTCTCCAGCCACCGCCGTCCGTCATCAAGAGCGACCATTGAAGCCCAAATTTCTTCAGAAGACTCGTCTCGACATACTGAGTTCGAATTCAGTGACCATTTCAACAAATGACGCTCCAAAGCCTGCGAATCTTGACTGAAATTTTTCGGTTTTCTTGTCTTTGATCTCCCTCCATCTTCGTTGGATTCAGCCGAAATCAATATATGTTGTTCTTGGTTTCATTCCGCTGCTACCCACCGTTGGGATTGAAGGATGCGGGCACCGGTAGTCGCGAACTAATTTCGGTCGACGAGTGAGTTCTTTTTCTCTCCTCTTCCGATTCTTTCTCTCTTTTTTTTGGATTTATTGGCGGTTAATTTTTCCTTTTTTGATTTCTGTTCTCTTTGGTTGTTGGTATAAAGGATGATGGTTTTGGGTTGTGAGGATGAAGACCGGTAATCGGCGGTGAATGATGGTGACTAATAAAGATAGGTAATGGGCGTTCGGGTAAGACAAATTTATAACTATGATAGTAGTAAAATTTAGGAGTTGTTGGGTGACGCTGGTTCGAGTGAAGGCCGGTGATGGTGTGCCGGGTTGCGCGTGAGGGTGGTTCCGACGTTGCTTGGGTGTTGCAGAAATGATGGCAGTGTGCATAGGGTTGAGAGATAGTTTTGAAATTTGCAGCAATGACTATTTGGTTTCCAGAAATTTTGCAGCAATTGGTTTACGGGATCAAATAGAAATTTTTTTGGTGAACTGTGGCTTCTGGTAGTAGATGTTGTTGTGAGTAATGGGGAATGGAGCATGAGCCGTGAGTGAGGATGAATGGGAATGTGCAAGAAATGAGGGGAAGTGATAAATTATTTTAAATTATATTTTAAAATAAATATTAATAAAATTGGATTTTCATAATAAAAAATAATAAAATAATTCACGTCCTAACGGTGTTAATCATTTAACAGTGGAATGATAAAAAAAAATTCAATGTTAAAAGTTGAGTGAATAAATTGAATTTTTTAAAAGTTGAATGACTAAAATAAGCTGCGTAACAAAATTTAGTGATGATTTAAATATTTTACCTTAAAAAATAAAAGAAAAAATAACAAAACGGGCTTTGGAGAAAATCTAGTTTTCAGAAAGGAACACAAAGTATACAAAAATAGAGGGAAAAAGAAAGAACCGAGAAAATATATATGGATGCAACCAAGCATGGGCTGTGTTTGCAGTTGCGAAATCTTTAGCAAAAAGTGCTCGAAATAATGGGTGACGCCGGTAAGAGTAAAGTCGGCAAAGATGACCCGGTGAGGATGGAAAAAATTTGAGGTATTTGTGTAAGTATAAATCGAGCAAAATGTAGCGGAAGGATCGAAATTCATAAATACATTCGGCCATTGTCAAAACTGTTTGTCAAATTGAGATGTGGTTGCACCACCGTAAAGCACGTCGAACCACCATCGGATGTTTAAAACTGCTGTAGAACCACTGTCGAATACTTCGAACACGGCAACACAAAAAAAACTAAAATGCCAAGGATCTTCTAAGCACTTAAAACTCACTTAGATGGAATATGTGATGCTTGTATTTGATGCTTAGGGATCTTAGGCTAATGGAGTATTTATAGGTGTGATTTTCCCATCAAAAATCACCCGGTTACCCAACCACTTTGCACGTCCACAATTGTGAGAGTAGAAATGTAAAAATGGGAACATGACAACAAATGGAAACGTGGTAACTGCCACGAACCACACTAAAGTGGTTATCCAACAGTTTGAGGTTTGGGAGGTTTGGATTTTAGTTTTGTAATTTTGCATTTAATAATAAATAAAATATATTTTTTATTTAATTTTTTTATATTTAGTAATAATAAAATATGTCAAGTCATATAAAAAATTAATAAAAGAATTCAAAATATGTCAGAAATTAAAGTTCAATAAGTAAATTTATCTTTTTAAAAGTTCAATAACCAAAATATATCGGTGAGTAATGTTCAATGATGATTTTTATAATTTACCCCTTAAATCCTAAACTTCATCTTCTTCCCTTCTAAAATATAAGCCTTCAATGATGTTAATGGTAGCCATTTGCAATCCCCTTTGTATGAGCAGTGAAAAATTATTGGAGAGTCAAAACCTCTATTGATGTTTACAGTAGTCATCTACGATGAGTTACCCACAACAGGAGATGCATACGTTTTATTTTTAGAAGTTGAAGTTTAAGATTTAAGGGACTAAAATATTGTAATATTTAAATGTTGAGAGCTAAAATTTTAAATTTAGAACCAAATTAAAATAAAATATAAAGGGTAAAAGTTAAATTTATTATTATGCATTTTTTATTAACTGTTATGTCATTAGTCGTTTAATTTTTAATAAAATTAGACTGATTTGTCAATCACAATTAATCAGGTACTATTTATAACTTTTATAAGTAAGAAGATTTAATTAAAAATTTAAGTCATAATCGGGGATCATTTATATTGGTAACGCTAGTAATAATATCTTGTGGGATCAATTTATTTCGGCTACAAGACAAAAGCAATAACATATTTTTCGGGGAAGAGAATAAAATAATTAAGTGGATAATATCAAACGAGTTGCCATGGAATACATATAAAAAATGGTAGTGGTGTCAAATAGTGTGAGCATTAGATCTAATTAAGTGTAGTAAAAAAATTGAGTTAATCGAATTGACGAATTTTATTTTATAATTTAAATTTTATTTGATTTTAACGATTCGAATCAAGTTTTGAGTTTATGTACCAATGTTATTATAATTATTTATAGTGTTATAGTATGAGTTGGTTCTAATTTAAACAATTTTCTCTAATCATATAAAAAAAATTTACAAAAGAATTATAACTGAATGACCAAATTAAATCAAATACAAAGTACGAACGATTGAAGAAACAAAATAAAAAGATATAGAAATAAAATGTTATTTTGGACATTGTTAATAGTAAAAGTGGGATGTAGGTGGTCGTGAGCATTTGGATGGCTTACCCTTTTTGTTATAGCGGGAATAGAGAGTCGTGATCAATGATGACCGTAGAAAGAAAATGATAGTGGTGTTGTTTTTGGTTGGCTAGAATCTACTAGAGAAAAGGCAATGATTTTTTTTTCAAGGTTATACAAGAGAAGTTTGACGAGTAAGAATATATCAAAGAAGGTTGAGAAAGATAGTTGTACTCCTTAAAAATTTTAAATTCTCCTATAATTTAGATATTTCTAATAGTTTGTACCTTAATATTTCTAATAGTTTGCACCCTTTACATAAAATGTTGCATTCGTTTCTGTTGACTAACTTGTCAAGTCTATGCTTTGTAAAATATGATTGTTGCAACAGTGTAGCCCTGACTGTCAGTTTATAGGCTTAGTTAGTAGTACGCCCGCAGGTTGATTCGATATTTGGCTTATCAAGGGTGTTGTAGCCTTTAATGGAGTCAATTCGAATAGTTTTGATATTTCGTATTTCGAAAGATCGTCTGACCAATAACTGTTATGAATATAGTTAGAGGGCGATGGCGAAGAAGTACGAGCGGAAGATTTGGTATGCAAAGATATGTAGCGCAAGTAAAATAATGGCTGTGAACATTTTGGGTACAAGAGATAAGATTTCTATTTTTGGGAAGAGTAGTAGCGAGTATAAATATTGAAGGAATGATAATTTTAAATATTATAATAATCAGGATAAATTTATTTCTAGGACAATAATTCATATCACAACACTATTAAATTTTATTTTAATTCGTTTCAAGTTAACTTCCGGTCAATGTTAATATTTTATTTTACACCGGTTTATTTTTCCAACCATGTGTTGCATATTGGGTTATTCTAGGCTTGTTGATTTGTAGAAATTCTTAAGGTATGCGAGATGATAAGTGTAATAGTAGAATCAATGGCAGCAAAGGAAGTAAATAACCTAATAGTTTTATTCATTAAGCTGAAAAGAGTACAGAGTCGAGGCCCGAGAGGCAAACCCTGTAAGCATAAGCTTGTTGCTGCCTCAGACAAGGCAGCTTTATTTACTTAAAACAAACATTAAAGATGTACTTAGTTCATGCATAATGATGTGTTTCAATTAAGCACCAACAACTTGTCGAATGCTCGCATTTGGTTCGCCTGCTTTGATAAACACCCATGGATATCCTGGGCCATCGGAGAGAGCCAAACGCATTTGTCCATCGGTATCTTGAGCTTTCTCGATTTCGTGGCAAATGGTTATGGAGGAGCCACATTCCGATGGGCAGTACTTGAATTTGTAGATACGGTCCAAGTCGGTCTTCTCTATTTTAAACCAGTTCTTCAAAGGGTCGCAAACGGGGCCTCCTTCAGCCCCACCGAGTTCCACCCACGTTTTCCCGGTTGTTTTGTTGTAATGTTGGAGCTTCCACACCGTTGATGTTCGGCAGAGTCTGTCTCTAGGTCCGACAAACTTCACTTTCACGTCGGAGGATAGGTGGACGACGTCATCTTTGGGGTTCACGTTAGAAAACACCACGGGATTACCGTAGTCGGAATCAGATAGTCTCTGAACGACGATTTCCGGGCATGATCTACCGCTCTGCCTGCCTATGGCAAGTCCTCCTCCTCCGGCGCCCCATATCGCCGACACAACGTAGTACCGGACATTGGTGCGGACCGCTTCACCGTTGACATCCAACACGGCATCGTCTGCGGCGTTGGCAATGCCAAACGGGAAGGATAATTGTGTGATTGAGAAGATGTAAAGAAGAAATAGGGAAGCTGTTGTGGTTTTCATGGTTGGCAGATTGTGTTTGGTGTGCTATGTGTTGGTTTAGTTTTCCAGGCCAATTTATAGAGGCGTAAGGTCCGTGAACGTCCAAAAGTCATTGAGATAGAGTACAACACATTTCAAACGTGAGGTAAATTATTAGGGCCATCAAGCCAAGGTACCGTTGTTGCGGTTCGATCAGAGACGGAATCAGGATTTCAGTTTGATGGGGTAAAGTATAAATTTTGTAAAGTACAAAAACAATTTATAATTATCCCATAAATTTTAAAAATTTATTATATGAATGAAAGATAAAAAAATTGGGTTAATTCCGTCTCTAGATTTGATCTTTTGAGAGACAAATCTTTAAATAATCTATATTATGTGAATTTCTATCCAAATCAATCGAGATGTATCACACTACGATCTTATATTATGTTCTTCCTCCTCAATATGTTTTTGAAACTCTTTTAAAGATTGGATATAAAATCTCGTAACTAAAACAATATACAAATACTATGAAAAGTTAACACGTCAATTGTTAAGTATTCTAATCAAACAATTAAAAGATCGCCTAACAATAACAAACTTTGAATATAATGTAGTTTGTTAAAGAAAATTTTATAAAAAAAACTAAAACAAAATAAAACAATTATAGATTAGTAAGATGACATGATAAATGTCATATACCAAGAGGCGACCTTAACTCCAACTCTAAAAATAAGTGTCACGTGTGAAAACAAAAACATGACATAAAAATAGATAAAATCATCCATCAATTTTATAAAAAAAGACAAACAAAATAAAATAATTCAACTTAAAATAAAATAACACAATAAAATAACAAATTATTATTATTATACAATCACGGGGTTAGCCAAAAATAAATAAGTATTTAAGAAGCTTTTCTTCGGTAATTTTAAAACAATATTTTTTTCTTATTGTTTAATTAGAAGAATGACCTCATTCAAGATTATTTGAAAAAATGACCCTAAAATCATCTACGTAGGAACACCTTGTGTTATGCAAAAAGCGTTTATAGAACTTGCTTCTTGAAGAAAGCGAGTTTCATCCAACGTGGAAGGACTTTTCAGATAACCCATTATAAAATTTGGAAAAACAATCTCGCATTTTGCACATAGTGAGTTCCACGAGAAATAGAATTTATCGCTGAAGTATATTATACTGAACTCGCTTCCTGTATAAAGCAAGTTCAATGCAATTTGAGACGGGAATATAAGGCTTTGTAGGCATGTTTGAGGTGTTTTTCGGTGTTGTTAATCAAAAAATTTTGTAATTTTTAAGCTTAGAGATGTAGTATTGGAACTTATCTTTCAGTTGAAGCTAATATTGGCATATACGAGACATTATAAACGGGGTAAAAATAGCGTTGAAAATGGTTTCAAAGCTTGGTTTTGTGCATGAAGAACAAGCTAAAATGGCTTGATAGGCATGTTGAAGGGGGTTTTCCGGTAAGTTAATCGCAAAATTTGCGTAATTTTTAAGCTTAGAGGCTTAATATTGGAACTTATCTTTCAGTTGAAGCTAATATTGGCACATACGAGGCATTATAAATAGGGTAAAAATTGCATTGAAAATGGTTCCAAAGCTTGGTTTTGTGCATAAAGAACAATCTAAAATGGCTCGATAAGTATGTTTGAGTGATTTTTCTGGGATGCTAATCGAAAAATTGGCATAATTTTTAAAGTTGGAGGCGTAGTATCGAAACTTATCTATCAGTTGGGACTAATATTGGCAGATACGAAGCATTATAAACAGGTTAAAATCGCGTTGAAAATGGTTTCAAACCAAAAGAAATTGAAACTCAACGAAGAGATTTTGTTAATTAGAAAATAAGTACAATTAATCGATGCGAGGGCCTGACCAATTAGGACATTTGCTCATGTTGTGTCTGAGATTCCTACAGCCAGTGCATAGTTTTAATTATCCAGTTCTTTCTCGACGTTCGACCAAATTCTCAACATAATAAATCCGCGTTGATCGTGGACGTCCCTTTTTCACATCGTAGTGCACGACATAGCCGTATTGTAGGTTCATCATCAATTACATCCAGATCCCATTCATTTTCAATAAGAGGAAACTCGTATTGATAAACCTTGGATACGGTTTCAAGTAAGTATACCGGATCAACGAATGTCATGTAGTGAATCTGTATAGAAGAACAATCAGTAATGGTCTGGGAACACATGTATTTGAATGTTGGAAGACTCCACACTCACAGGTTCTTTCTCGTAGATTAACCACGTATCTGTTGTACTTTATGCCTTCTAATAGGCTCGAATATTCCGAAACATGAAATGAATGTTGTTCGCGAGAGAAGCATGTCACATTCATCGCATTTGAATGCGAAACAAATGTTTGAAATTTTATGAGGGGGTCTGGGTGGACTCTATGGCCACCTGCCATCCAGCCCACCGCTTGCTTTCCCAAGGTTGCAAAAAAAGGTTGCCAACGATAATATGTCGCTTTAACAACAGAATTGATAGGCAAATGTTGCACTCCTTTCAGTGATAATTTGATTGCCTCGGCCAAGTTTTTTGTCATGTGATCATATCGACGACCCCATCAAATGATCGAAGCTATTTCTCCCTCAAGATTTCAACAAGGTGGTTATAGCCTAATAGATTCCTAACTCTCAGTTGTTCAAGCAGCTCCTCAACCTCGTGTATGTAATGCGTGTGACATTTTCAATAAAAATAGAATAGTTAATGAGGAATAATAAATGCAAAGATATCATAAACCCAAAAGAGTGAAAGGCGCACCCATTCGAAGCACCATTAGACGTTCATATTCACTTTTGTACCTTTGTAAATAATTTGTAGCAATGTGGCACAAATAGTACCGGTGATAAACATAGGGAGGTTGCCAAGACCGGCCTATACGTTGGATTGCGTATTTAATCCCTGAGCCTTTGTTAGAAATAACATATATCCCATCATCTATATCACGCATAACATAAGATAGAACATGTCTTCGTAAGTTCTTAAGGAAGAATTTTCAAGAGTCGATATCTTCCTTTTCAACTATTGTGAAGGTAATGGGAATAATGTTTCTATTTTCGTCTTGTGCAACTGCCAATAATAATATCTGTGTGTATTTGTCGTACAACCAAGTGTCGTCGGTCTAAACCACCAGCTTGCAGCGGCAGAATGCATTAACACATTGCGTAAATATCCAAAATAGTCGGTAGAATTGGCACACACCTTGTACGACATGATCATTTTCCTACGCCGATACAGGTTTTAGTTTCACAATCGTTCCCGGTATGTGTTTCTGTATCATTTTTAGCAATGGCCGCAACTTTTTGTACGATTCCTCCCATTGGCCATACAGTTTTCTGTATGGCCCGATACCTTGCAAACCATGCTTTATGATAGTCAATTGTGATTTAGTTGCAGCAATACAAGTCGAACCGAATTTAAAATCTTTTAAAATTAATAGTTACGATCTTTTTAATTAAAATATAAAGATACTATTTTAAGACAATAACTTATTTAGAAAGAATTTATATTTATCAAAATATTAAACTATTCGAATCGAATCCACATTATTTAGATAGAATTTTATGTTTATCTTGATAATTTTTTATTTATTTGAATAACTTACAACTTATCGGTTCAGTACAACCATGTTAGATGGAACTCGTTTTCTGTAGAAAGTGAGTTCCTAATAATAAAGTATGGCAAAAAATTAGTATGTCGCTTCAATTTCTCGTGAAACTCGCTATGTGGAAAGCGTGAGGTCATTTTTCCAAAATTTATAATGGCTTATCTAAAAAGTCCTTCCACGTTGGATGGAACTCGCTTTCTGTAGGAAGCGGGTTCTGTAAATGCTTTTTTGCAGAACGCAAGATGTTCTTACGTGGACGATTTGAGAGTTATTTTTTTAAATAATCCTGGATGATGGTCATTTCTCTAATTAAATAGTAAAAAGGGATTGTTGATTAATAAAAGCACTTTTCTTCGTCTCTAACTATGTATTGGATAAATTTTAGTTTAAAAATATTCATTTTTTTCATTTTATAATGAAAGTTTAAAATGCATCAATATTTTTTAATGAAATTTGACATTGGAATAATAAAAAAATATTGTGTTATAAGATACTTTAATATTGTTAATTGAATCTTAGTTTAATTGATACTTCTTAGAAATTATATGCCTGAAAGTTTTGAGAAAACCCTGGTCGCTCTCCATTTTTCTCTAGCGCAGTCTTTTTCATCTATCGAGTACCGTAAGTTTTATTTATTTTTTATTTTATTTAGCTGGGGGCAGCACCGATTTCGATGTTGGTAGCCAACCGTCAAATCTATTTTTTTTCTAATTTTTTAATAAAAACAACTCTATTTTTGTAGCACGTTTCTTGCCTTTGTGACACGTTTATCTATGTCTTTTGGCATGTTTTTTCTTCTTCTTCGGTCGTTTGGCCATTCTTTTATTTTATGTTTTTCTCAGGGTTGAATTTGACGACGCCACAACTGATCAAGATGGCGCTTATTTGTAATCATGGTGATCTTCCCTGCTCTGGACCCTCGAATTGAATTTGGATACGCGGTTTGCGCTCGTGGATAGTTTCTCACGATGTTCGGCTCTGATTTATTGTTCTCGATGGTCTTTCAATAGCTTAATCCCCTTTTGTGGTTAGGTTGTCGATGCAGTCAGATTTGTTCGTGTCTATTTTTTGTTCGAGTCTTTTAGATGAGTTTTTAACCTTTTTTATGTATGATCCTTGTATGATCTAAAGTGGTTAGTTTTAGGAAAATGTCCAAATTATGTATTTATTTTACGATGATAATTGTAAACCTTTATTGTAATTTTGAGTATTTTCTCGTTTAATAAAAATAGTGACTTCTATTTCAAAAGAAAAAAATATATGCCTGAATGTATTTAAACAAATCATCTCTAATTTAAAAATCTAAGTTATAAATAAATAGTTTATGTATTGTATAAATATATTTTTTAATATTTTACTATTAATGAAAATTAAAAGAAAATATATATTTCGATAATAAATGTAAATTTAATTTTAATATACCAATTAGGAAATTTTATAAAATACATGTTTTCTTATATTAATGCAAGTGTGCCCTTTAACGTGAGTTCTGTTCTTTTTTTTTTCATTAAAAAAAGGTTAGGCCTCATGGCGATGTGGGGTTTGATTATTTATGGAATTTGAATATTTATCCAATAATTTTATTATATCCAATATTAATATCGTTCGATTCGTATGTTCGCGTATCTTAACATTTTAACCATATTTTAATTACTTTTAACTTGTTTTTATATAAAATAAACTATATTGGATGTAGTTTTTATTAAATAGTTACTATTAAAAATGTATAAAAATTAATTGAAATATTATGTCACAAATTTTATAAAGAAAATCATGCACGGGTATATAATTATTTCATAACTTTGTTTCAAGGGCATTTTCTGAATTAATATGGTGTCAATTAATTACATGACACTAAATTAAAGCAAATGCTTAAAAAACACATATTAAAAAGAAAATCAATATTTTGCGTAAGTTATTTCATTTGTCAAAACTAACCTATCAAATGATTATAAATGAAATAATAAAAAAGTTATGTATAAATATTTTTAGTCATGTGTTTGAATTCTAAATAATATATTTGAGAGTAGATTATTTTGAATATAAGTTAGTGTGCATCAACCACTATGCTGTTTGGATAATATCAATGAGTTGGCTCTGATTACAAAAACTTTTATAATAAAGTGGTCCTAATTACCATCGCATTTGACGTTTAAAATGTGTCATATTTGACATTTAAAATTATTATTAAGTATAAGTTATATTATTATTTTAAAATTATTATAATATTTTATAATTTAGGTTATAATTGATATTGTTAAAATAATATTTTATAATTGAAGTTATAATTCATATATATTTAAAATAAATATAATTAATTTTTGACATAATTTAACCTCAATTTTTTCAAGTATTTAAGTTATCGTGGTGGTTGAACATTTGATTTAAATTCAAGCATTTGATTGGACCTTCTATCTTTTCAGGCATTTTCTTATTACAGCTTAACTTACTAAAATATCCTCTAGGCTTAGTGGTTGGGTGTGCTGAAGCTCTTTTCAAATATTATTTGATTATTTCTGGGCAATAAGGATGACTTTTGTGAGTACTTTGTTAAGGGTTTTGAAACAAGTTTTGCGGGAGCAAGCTGATTGGGTCTTTCTTTGGTTGCGTGGTGTTGGGAGATGAAACAGATCGCGGCTTTGGTAGAACACATGCGATATGAGATGTTTAAAGTTTGGTGGTAAAGGGCTTCGAGTCAGTCTAGGCGCAATATTTTTTTAATCGTATAAGCGATCTTGTTTATAGAGTAGGATTACTGATAATTGTTGTGATATATTGTGGCTTGTTGGTCTCTCTGAATTTAATTTTTTTACCTAGTTGTGATGTATTCTTTTTCTCCATCTAAGATTAAGGCGGTTTTTAATGAGGCACTCAATTTAGGTTATAATTGTAAGATTCAATCTTATCAATAAATTAAATTTTGCAGAGGAAAAAAAGGATGACGATGACGACGATATCAATATTTTATTGGAGGGTATTAAATCAATAAAAAAAATTATCAGACTGTTGATACTCAGTTAACAATTGAGTGAATGTTTTGTTACAAAACAAAAATGTTTGTGACCGAAATGTAACTATTCAAACTTCAATGTTGAGAAAAGAAATTTACTCAAATTTTAGTGACCATTTATACAGTTTACCCAAAATACATGACAAACATTATGCAACATCTGAATACTCAAAACAAGAAGGAAATTGAGCAAACAAAGAATATTGAAATCGCCTACGATGCTTTTCTTAAAAAAAAATGGATAACTGGAGAGACGGAATTGCTACAGGTCTGCTCTCAAGTATGCTCGTCGAATTTCGTTTTGTTAATTAACTGGATATTTCCATATTATTTTATATAATTCGGGATCACATTTTATAAACGAAAGATTAACTTCTTCAACAGCTAAATGTAACAACGGAGTCGCCACGGTCTCTTTTATTGTATTAACGAAAGATTACCCCTCCAAGTGTTGCTTTTCTTTGAAAGTCGATATGCATCCTCTTTTTGTTTCCTGGTCTCTCATTACCAAAGTTTTAACTCTTTCTTAATCTCATCGAGCTATGCCTTTTCTTCCTTCGAGGTTTTGGAACTACTAGCATGTGTCCTTCATGCCTTTAGGCAGCCAACTCTTGTACATCTTTTAAGTAGAGTTCTTGCTTTGTCAACGAGGTCTTCACCTCTTTTTGGTAGCCCTCTCTCTAGTACTGTTTGGCAATAAGCTTGCCTTCAAGTTCAGTAACCTAGAACGTCTATTTTGTTGATCCTTTGCATTCTTCAACTTGTGTACTCAGGTGCAACACCGAAAAATAAGGCCATCTTTACTCGGTATGTTCGTTTCCACTCACTTGCCAACTCCATGACTTGCTCTGTAAATTATCCTTTATGTAAGATAATTCTTCTTCCCGCAGCCCATAAGTAATTGGAATGAACTACCGAGACCCATATTGACGTTGCACAAGCAAATGAGCATAACTGGTGGCTCCACAGACTCTCCATGTGACATCAACATCGACAAGGTTTCTGAAGAAGGCTACCCATTGCTCTTGCTTCCTATTTTGTGGCCACTATTTTCTGGTAATTTCTTTAATGGGGACCGAATCTCTGGATGCCGGGTGTTTGCTTATCTTCTCGTTTTCCCAAAAATGGCTCTGAAAGTTTCTGCCAAAATTGTTGGAACAAGATTCACATTCTTCTAGGCTAGCCAGTCGACCAAGGTTATTTTAATATGCCCCAGAACTTTAGGAATTATCACTAACCCATAAATAGCCAAGGCGAGCAAGTTGAGGACTCTTCCGTGCTTTACATCCTTCATGATCTGGGCGTAGATGAACTCTCATGTGAAGCAAGGGCTTTTATTCTTTTTGACAACATAGGCATCTATTTCTTCAACATTTAGACCAGCAAGCTTGGCAAATTTCTTCCGATACCCCGAGTTTTTCTTCTTCCAGTATATTTTATCAGGTTTCTCTAGATCCAAGCGTAGCAAGACCATATATTCTTCAATGGTTGAAGTCATGTCCTCTTGATTGAAGATGAAACAACGATAAGCCAGAGCCCAAAACTCGACGGTTGTTAGCAACATCGGCTCGTCTATTTCCACCTCGAGCAAAAGGGCTATATCTCCATATCTTTTGGTGAACACGGATCGATCTTGGGATTCTAGGCTTTCTCATACAGTGACCAATCCTAATAGATGATTATGAGTCAATCCCATGTGTACTTTTTTAAGCAGGTCTACAATGGTTTCTTTCTGTACGCTACCTCCATGTTGGCGTTGAAGTTCTGTGGACTCACTTCGAACCTTTGTGTTTGAGTGGAGGACTCCAGAACTGGATAATATGACTCGAATACTCATGATTTCTAACTGAACAATATCTCAAAATATCAATTGGATGCAATGTGATGTATGCTCTAAGAAATTCAAAAAAGTGTTAGTATGTACAAATAATGAGATAAAACAACAAGGGCAAGATACAAAAAGTAAAGCAATAAATAAAACAGAAAGTAAATATTATGGCTTCATAAGGCTTAAAGGGGTGGGCTTTCTAAAACATTTATTCATGCGGGTTTGGATCTAGAAAAGGTTCTCGAACCGTCCTTACCCCCTACTCCAAGGTAGATAAGATGTTTGATTCTAGCCCATCACAGGCTTGCGAATCGAACACAGTTCAAGGGGATGCATTTCTGTTATGCCCGTGCGGAGGGTTACTCATGAAAGTATAAGTACTATGGACCTCGAAAGACTTTCAATTAGCCCATGCGGAGGGTTACTCACGAAAGCATAGCTATTTTCTTCCACTTAAGTTTGATAAAGCCCGGGGTAAAAGGCTTATGTTATGATGCAAACAGTTTAAAGCACCAAGAAAATGCACACACAAAAATGCAATGGATTACTAAGGAAAATAACTCGTGATCAAGTAAAAGTTGTTCCCTCTTAAACATTCCCCAGCTGTAACAACGGAGTCGCCAAGCTATAACAACGGAGTCGCCACCGGTCTCTTTTATTGTATTAGGCAGACCGAAAACCTAAAAACAAACTAGAGATTACGAAATCTCAAGGGTTCGAGGGCACAGTTACGCGTGGGGAAGGATTAGCACCCCCATCACGCCCGGAGACCGGCGCTTACTTGATCACTAATATTTTCTTATAACCCGGATGCGTACATGCAAAGGTTAATACAAAAATCCACAAAGTTATAGAATTGGCTTGAACTCGCTCACAGCTGAGAAAATTCGAATCAATTTAGATGCAAAGGGATTAAGGTATTAATCCTTAAAATTCGATAATGCACTTTCGTATAGGAGTCTCGACCGTTCCCACAGCAGCTGGGGGAAGACCGAATTAACCCTAATTGAAAATACACATCGTTTTCATGATGCAAAGAAAGATCATTTTTAAATGATGTCTTATTAGCCCTTTTTAATTTTATGGGTGATTTAATGTTCAAAATTAATTATTTACAAATTACCTACTTTTCTAAGAATTACCTTAAGAGTTAATTATTTACACATTATTTACTTTTTCTAAAAGTTACCTAAGGAGTTTAAGGAAACTAATACTAGAAGGCTTTATTAAAGTATTTACAAGTTATTATATTTAAAAATTACCTAAAAAGTTTTACATACAATTAAATAATTATTTACCCCTTTTTAGAGAATTACCAAGTTAGTTTTTATTTACCATTACTACAATTAATGCATTATTCACCTCTTTTAAAGATTCGCCTAATGGTTTTATTTGACTATTTACAATTAAGGAAAGATGTAGAGTATTTTAGGAATCTAAGCCTAGGTGTTAAATTTTATTATTGGTGGAGTATATTATACATATATTTAGGTTATCAATTAAGGAAATAAATTTAAAGGTATTTATTTAAGATTAGTTAACAAGACTTTATTAAAACATGGATTAAAATATTTATTTACCCTAATGCTTTACCGGGACAAAAGATAAATTAAACAAAGAATGGATGAATCAAACAATCAATTTAAGTGCATCAAAAATAAAAGAACTGAATTAAAACAAAGAGGGAAAAGAAATCCCAAACAGTGGATCAAATCATGAACTCGTTGACGAGGGGTACAAGCTAAACGCCGTTTTTTCCGCTGCTGCCATTGTCGATTGTCGGACGTTGGGGTTAGGCTCTTCCTTTTTGGCGACGAGGAGTTCTCCACAAGCTCCGATGAGCGAGGACCTATACCTCTTTTCTTCCTTATTCGAGACCAAATGCCCATAAAAAACAAAGAGAATAACAATATATGGAGACAGTATTTGGATAAAATTTCTCAAAGAAATTGCTTGTATTGCTCTTCAATTTCTGTATTACAATTGCTTGTGTGTTTCTCAATGTGTGGTGTGTAAATTACAATAGAATGAAGTCTATTTATAGGCTTCAAGAAACCCTAAAAACCTAAAAATCTCAAAAGCCTAAAAACCTAAAAATCCCAAAACCCTAAAAGCATATTCCCTTATTATGCTCAACATTCTTGGAAAGGGAATAATGCTATTATTTGGGCATCAAACTCTTTCCTTACATTCAATATGATTTTAAATGAGTTAAAACAAATAGAGAAATGTCAAAGCTTGAATTTAATTACAAATATTTAATAAAATAATTGAAAATTCGTAATAAAATCAAATTCAAGTATTGAACCCGTATACTGTTTTCTGCACGCGATGTCTTCAGTAAAATGAGCATATCTTGAGCTCCTGATGTCCGATTGAGGTGTTTCAAGATGCGTTGGAAAGGTAACTGAAAGACGGTCAATACTTAAGAAGACACCCTGACCCAAAAATTCTTGGGTCCTATCAAAAATTTGCCATAAATCCACAGTGAAAAATCCTTGCACATAGCTTGACTTTCCATACATGTTGGACATGATCTCTTGTAATCTTTCCATATATGATGTGATTAAGATTTTGTGGTGATCTAAAAACTAAAATACATTAATAAATGAGATAAAACCAATTTTTTGGGCCTTTATTCATGGCATGAACCTTTTTTTGATTTTTTAATCAACTCTTTTTATTTTTTTGTTTATTGTGTTTAATAAGAAAAACTAAAGTTACAAAAAACGAATATGGGGCCTAATAAAATAAGTGATACAATATGGATTCTTTTTTATGCATTTTATATATTTTTTACTTTGATTAAATCGTATGGGTGGGTTGATAAAATAGATTGATGCAATAAATCCTTCCAGGAGGAGATTGACTCCTCCCATTTTAATGTTCAAAACAAAAAATTTCCAATGACGTTGAAAATTTTATTAACAAATCTTATTTTGCAAAAATAGAATCTAATAATTTTTGTTTGAGATGGAAAGAAGTTGGAAACAAGTTGTAACGATATAAATATATTAGTTTAGCTTTTTGTAATTAGTGAGGAAAACGTAGAAATTTATTTGATCGATTTACAAATTGCAAAATAAAAATGGATGGGTAAACAGTGAAATGGAAGAGGAATTATTAGATGTGAGAGTGGAGTTTAAGGATGAAATGTTGAAAATTTATATTTTTGCCATCAAATTTTCTTTAAAAATAATTTATGTTTATTTTAAATTATATTTTATATTTAATAATAATAAAATATGACGCGTTATATACTAGAAAATGTTAACGCCGTTTTGGTGATCAATCAAATTTGATGATCGGAAAAAAAAGTTCATTTTGTAAATTGAAATTTTGAAAATTATGCTTTTGCTAAAATTTGAAGCTAGAAGTTGAGTGATTAAAGGTCTTTTACCCAAAATTTTATTCATAATGAACACATTTATGTTACATTTAATTATTAGCACAAAAAATTTATATTATTATACTGTTGTTTTTATAAATAATATTATCGTAATAAATAATATAAATTATTATAAATCTAAATATAATATATTAAAATATATAAAAATAAATAAAATATTTATATTAAAAAATTATATTATCCCAATATTAAATATATAAATAATTAAAAATTATTAGAAAAACTAAAGTTTATTTTTCACGTGTAATAAACATCCAAAACAAATAAAAAACCTTCAAAACCACCAAATTATATTTTCAAAACTAATCCAAATTTTCAAAAAAAAATAAGCAAACCACAAAGCAAACTTATTGATTTGGGATTAGGATTGTAAATGAAGAGGATGTTAAATTAAATTATAATTTTATTTAAACCTCTAAAATATTATTCATAAACTAGTAATATTAAAATATACAAACAAATAATATATTATTATAAAAACTAAAAAATGATTTTAGAAAATCTAAAATTTCAAAAATTTACAAAAAAAAATCAAAAACTCACTAAAACCTTAAAGCTTAAACCCTGAGTCTATCCATTTTGGCTGCTAATGGGTTTGTAGTTTTAGGTTATGAGGTAAGAATTTAATATTTTGGTGGATTTTGAGGGGTTTTTTTCGTAAGTTTTGGAATTTCGAGGGTTTTGTGAAAAATAGTTTTTTAGTTTTTATAATAATATATTATTTATTTATATATTTAATATTATTGATAATATACTTTTTTATTTAATATAAATATTTTATTTATTAGTTATATATATTAATATATGTATACTAATATATTATAATATATTTATATTATTTATATAGAGTAATATTATTTATATGATAAACTGCAGTTTAGAATATATATTATTTGTGCTAAAAATGTGTTAAAGGTATTAAGTTGGCTTAGTGATTAGGAGGTTGCCTATGATTTTAATGGTTCTAGGTTCAAATTCTAGCAAATGCATGTTTTTTACATTTTCCTCCAGCAAAACGACGCCGTTTTAGGCAATATAGTATCAAAATAGCGGCGCCAAAACGGCATCGTTTTGGTTTAGTATCCATGTCATCACGGCGTTAAAGAATTAACGCTTCTTTAACGCCATGGTGATATAAACGAGTCGAAAAAGAAAGTTTGGTGACAAATTTGGACCAATTAAAAGTTCGGTGGTAAAAATAGGTCACACTCAATAGTTCGGTAGTACCTGACATAGTTTACCCTAAAAATTAACTTGTGCAAACGTAAAAAAAAATAACAATAATCAAGAGCAACAAAATGACAATGTTTATAGATGAATCCAATAGTATTTCAGATTAGATTTTAGTTCCATACATTTGTTGATTGGTTCGCCACCACTGGTTGCTTTCTTTTATAGTATATGATTCAAAATTGTTCAAATATTATTTAATATATGTAAAGTTAAGTAAGGGCTTAAAACTATACAATTATTGTTGAATATTGGGATATTAAGATGACATTTTTGTTAATGTTATTATAAAGAGGATTGGAGTTTGAATATTAAGTTCAAAGCGAGAAAAAAAACATTTGAGTTGTATAATTTATTTGTCGATTGAATATAGTTCAAGTGATAATGTTGTTTGTATAATATATGATAGCATGAGATTGGACATGTTTGAACATTCGATATTTTTTTAATTTATGCGTTTAAAATAATATGAATAGTATAGACTGCGCGTTGCCATCCCTAATAGGCTACCCAAATTGGAATCCATATTAGGACAAATCATTAAAGATTTTTTTTTTAATTATTTTTATGGACCATAACCCACATGTCTCTATAACTTCCATCTCCGTTTATAATTTTTTTTGAATAAATATAAATCAATATATTTACATTTATATATTTTTTTAAACACCAAATGTATTTTTTTAAACACCACATGTGTATTTTAAATATTCTGACACAGGAAAAATAATGTTCTGTAATCAATTAGTTTGAATGGGTTACTGATACATATGCTTAAATAGATAATTAGAAGACAAAAACAAAATTTAAAAAGAAAAATAGAAAGAAAGAACAAGTCGACATGAAAGTTGTTGCGGTGGGATACTGCCATTTAGAAAGAAAAAAAAAACATTAAATTTATGATAAATTATTTATTTGGTATTTCATATTTCTGTTTTGATCATTTAATTATTAATTCTGAAAAAATTAAGTTTAATTGTCAAATAGGTATCCAAACTATACCTTCTATTTTGTATAGGTGCCCAAAGTAGTTTTTAGGCCAAATAAGTGCCTAACGTTTTCAACGTTATCTTTTTAGGTGCCCCGACGTCAACATCCGTTAATTTTCTTCCGTTATCCATTCAAAAACTCTCAAATTTTAAAATAGTCTCCAAATCCCTAAGTCCTAAATCTAAATTGCAGTTGTTGCCGCCGTCAATCATCGACAACATGCCCACCACTTCCGTCATCGGACCCGTAGATCATTTCCCCCATCCTCCTAACGTCGAAACAAAGTCGACGGCGAGAGGGAAAAAGAAATGACGGACGTCAAACGGTGGCCAATCAAACAACGAACGGCATGCGGCGACAAAAAAGGCTTCATTTCGTTACCAACAGCGTGATGAACGACAACAACAATGGACGAATTTGAGGATCTAGGAATTTTGAGTTTATTTTGTGAATTTTGAGAAATTTAGGGTTTTTTTAAAAAAATAAGTTAAAAGGAAGTAAAAAATAAAAAAATTAACATCAAGGTCATGTGTTATATTTTTATTGGCTAACGGAGTTTTTTAAATAACCGTTAATGACAAGGCATTTAAAATAGTAACGTTGAAAACATTAGGCGCCTACTTGACCCGAAAAATACTTTGGACACCTATCTAAAATAAAAGGTATAGTTTGAGCACTTATTTTACATTTAAGCAAAATATTATATCAAAATATTTGTAATTAGAGAGAGTTATAATAGAAAAGTTTCATGATAATTAGGTGAACTCATAAGGTGGTCTTAGTGGAAAGGAAAATGTTGTTATCTTAAGATCTGAGTTCAAACAATTTGTATGCATTAGGGATGAGCACGAATCAAGTCGGATTCTGGATTACGACTCAACCCGAAATGTATTAAATTTTCACCGACTAAAATTTTAATATTAAAACTCACCTGACCATGCCCGAAACAAATAATATATATTGTTTTTATTAAAAACAAAGGGGATAATGAGAAAAAAGTATAAAGAGATATATTTATAGTAATTATATATTTTCTCTTTTTTATTTAATAAGATTAAGGATATATTTGAATATATATATATATATATAAAACGAGAATGTTATTATACTAATTGCCCTAAATATATGAAAAATTATAAAAAATATTTGAAGACGACTCGTGTATTTTGCACCTTAAACTTGACCTAGTTTTTCTATAAAAAAAACTTGTACCTATAGTGCCAGGTCTAGTGACAGACACATAACTTTATGTTCGGGGGCGAACTTATAAAATTTTAGAGAGGTAAAATTATAAAATTTTAGGGGGCAAAAATAGAATTTTATTAAGAAATACATAAAAGATTCTACTTTTTTTTTAAATCAAATAAGAATTTCAAATTTTTAAAAGGCGACCGCCCCTCTAGACTCCCTCTCGGTCCATCCCTGGTCAGGTCTAGGTCTAATGCCATCTCTAGTTTGCATGGTGTATGTGCAATATCAAAGGGCTAAGATTAATGAATAGATATTATCGTGTAATCACACCATACAATTCGCGAAAAAATGATAATTAGGTAACTTGATATTGTACATTAACCCCTTCAATTAGTTAATGATAAGAAAATTTTAAAAAGAATGGACGTTGGATTAAATTAATCTAAGTATCTCCCATATTTTGTTATAATTATTCTATTTTATTTTATTTTTTTATATTTGAGTTTTTTGTGTGATTTAGTTTAATAAGTCCTTTTCTTAACGAAAATATGATTTTTTTTCTGCCCAATGTACACGTTTTTTCTTCAGGGTTGGTTTTAACATTACTTTTCTAGTTTATGTTTATTTAGTTATTTGGTTGATCTATTTTTATTTTGGATCCTCACAATAATTCTTTTATATTGATAAATAATAACAATCATCAAAGATAGTTTCAGGTTGAATTGTGGTAAAATAGTTCTAGGTTGAGTCGTGGTAAAGTCAGTTTTGTCAACTTACTATCAATGTTATATGGATATTTACGTTCAAACAAACCTATATGACAATACACACCATCGTAATAATGCTATATAGACAAAGATGTTGACTTAACAGGATGACAACATTAGTTAAAAATAATTTTATAAAATTATATAAAATTTAAAATTATTTTTTTACTGACGTATCGTTCTATTAAATCATTTCAAGTTGTTTATCATAAGTTAACTAATAATTTTCATCTATAAAAAAAAATTCGAAAGTTAAAATACTTGGTAAAATATAAAAATTAAAATAACTATTCCATTGAAACGTTAGGTGGACATTATACTTTTATTTTACTATAAAGTAGAGTAAGAAGGCAAAGCAGAGACGCTGCATCAACAACTATGCTTTGAACTACGAGACAATCGACACCAGCATTGTCGAGGGCATCTGGCATTGGCCATGATGCCGACGACGAAATAAAACATTCTTTCTACGCCGAATAACCTATATATCGTTTTTCAAGAATTGTTCAAATGAATCATTAGATAATTTTGCCTTCATTCAACATTTCACACGGCGTCAATCGACTTTCGACGATGAGATGATAGGGTAAATGATCGTGATGGTCCGGTGACCGATGTAGTTGGAGATTTCGAAATTCGGGGGCTATTTTGTGAAATTTAGAAAATTTGGGCTATCTTTTTGAAAAAAAATAAAATATTTTTTTAAAATATATTTTTTAACCAATAAGATGATGTCATATCAGCAAAGTACCACGTGGCATCATCAGATTGATTAAAAATATTTATTTTTTTAAAATGCCATATCATCTCCCTATGTCATGTAGACAAGCCACGTCAGTCTCAGATGCTGACCATTACTTGACTAATGATTTTCATCCAACAAGGTGAAATTTGAACGAAAATGAAACGTTAGGTGGTTGTTTGCACCAAAAAAAAAGAATAGAGACTAAAGTGACAAAAAAACGTTGGGAGCTACTTTTGACTTTGTGCCTTAAAAATATACTTATGTTTATTAATCTTTTAGTTTAATATAAATTATGGATAATTATTATAAAATCATTATTTTTAAAATTTTCAAAATATTTACTAAACGAGTTTAGTATTAATTCTTTACATTCGTTGGATCATATAAGAGATTGCCTGGAAGGAAGCAAACACAAGCGAGAAAATTGCCGGGAAGCAGTGGAAGCAGCACAACAAGTGAAAATTGCACAAAAAGAAGCAGCTAAAGCCTAAAGCAATGACAAGTGTTGAGTTCATGAAGATGATGGCGACAGAGATTTAAATAGCGCTTCCTAACTGCAACAAGGGCCGTTATAAAACAGTTTTGGCTTTGCGTCAAAATCGGATGCTTGTAATTGTTATATCGAAAATAACACTTTTTCTTTAAAAACATCACGATCTTGATACTCACAGTGACCACAAAAATATTTGTTATGTCCGCAACCGTGATGAATGCAACGTCACTGAAAACACTTTGATATGCATATGCAACAATTCATAAATCCGATACTCGTGTTGTAAAATTAACCGAAATTCATAAATTCTTGAATCTTAACCTATGTTGTGCTTCAGTCCTACCCTCCTCAAGTTTCTGTACCAGCATCTTACATATGCAATCCTTGAGTCTCATTCCCATGAGCACCATTTCTTCAAAGAAGGCAAAGGCTTGCTCAATTTCCCCACTATAACAAAGTCCGCGGACCAAAATAGTATACGTCGAACAATCGATACCGACATCGTTGTTTAGCATGTGACTCAACAAGAAATTTAGTGCCTTCATCCTCTTCTTCCTGCAACACATTTTCAGTAAAGTTGCGTACATAAATAACCGATGTTATTGCGGTTGCAGTCATGTCTTCGATAGTGTTGCGTTTTTTGTGATTATGTAGACATAATGGTTGTGGGTATTTCGATTTCAGACGTTGCCGCTACTGCTATATAGCAGCCGTTATTACAGTTGCGGACTGCTATTTAAATCAGTGATTTTGACGTTGACCTTCGACTGATGTTTACAAACACACATTAACCACAAAAGACGGACGTATACAAGAGTCTGGAAAACCTTGACACCCTAATGTTTGAGTGAAGTGGATTATTCACTTACATAGACATCTTGGTTAATGGTCTTTTCCTTTGTTGTTCTGTGTTTGTTGATTGTCTTTTATGTTCTGTCGAATTGGCTTTTGCTTCACTTACCTGTAATGCTCTAAGCGGCTAAGTTTCTGATGTTAAATCTTAAACTTTCTTAACTTTTGACGCTGTTATCCGATTCTGATTTTTCAGACAAGACTTAGATTATCGTTCCTCAATCTGATTCTATTGTTCATTCTTTAAACATATTAAAGTAACAATGGTTGATATGCCACAATGCTAAGATCCGAGTCTTGGAAATTTAAAATGTTGTTATTCGGTTTGTTGTATATGCAGTTAATGTTATGCCCTGGTATGCCTGCCGTTGCCCTATTTTCAGAGCTGCTCTTTGAAAAGTGGCCATGGAGTTTACCATTTCCCTTTCCTTTGTCCATTACAAAGTCCCAACATTTTGCTGCAGCTTTTCACTATATTATCATAATTTACACACGAAGTAATATATGCTTTTAACATAAATAGACTTTCTATATATTCATATGATTTTATGCTCAAATGTATATATTCACATGATTTTGTATATTCATTATCTGAATCAATCTGCTTTTATGTTTGATGGTGATAGATTTGAATATTCACATCCATTTTATTTTTATAGATAATGGATTCGGATTCGTATATCCGTTATCTGAATCTGCTTTACGTTTGACAGTGATCGATTTGAATATTCACATCCATTTTTTCTAAAATTGTAGAAATTCAACCTGCTACCATCTCGAAATTCAAATATGGGAATTGTTATGAATAAAAGGTAACTAACGGCCAGATAGAGATATTACCCCCAAAACAGACAACATTTAAAGGCTTTAGAAAAAGGAAACTTGGGTATTCTTATTAGATTACTGAAATATAAATGCTTGAGAAAGTAGAACTAACAGGTTTAAGGTGGGGGATGTGGAACTCAATCATTTCTCTTGCTAGTGGCGACAGGGTTTTGCTCCGAAATGATCTTTAGAACATTGACCAAAGCTCGAAGACGGTCCCAAATGTTCAAACCATAAAGCATCTCCACCAGCGATTCTTGAAACTCAAACCCATTCTCAGCAACAGGATACTAGTGTTTGGCACAGAAAAAGAGAGAAAAATGATTAGTCGCGTAAACAAGACACTTTGTTCTTCGTAAACTGCTAGGGTTCAGCTCGAAAAAGAATTCGAATTTGTTTGGTCATTGTTGAGCTCAAGCTCAAACAATTGAGCAAGTTGAATTCAAGTATCCTATTATACAAGCAACTTACGAGCCTAATCAAACTTATTTTTTACTAGTTAAATAACCCTATTCGAGTGAGTTCGAGCTTTATCTGGAATGAAGCTCAGATTAAATTTGAAGACTCCAATTTCAAGCGAGCTTCTTATATCTTGTGCTCCTCGATTATAACCCTAGTCTCAACATGTTCAAAGAATAATCATCAAATGAAATAGTTAGGGATGCAAGGCTGACCTGAATAGGCTTTGGTATCTTGGTCTTTATATAAGGCCACCATCTATCCTCGACAACCGACTTTACCAGACAGCAAGCTCTCAATCCCTCAACACCGGCAAATCGCCCGAATCCACTATCTTTTACGCCACCAAATGGCAGGGACTGGAAGATCAATACACATCTTGAGTTCAGTAGGATTGAAAAGAAAAAGGAGAGAAACTTCGACACTTGGAACTGTTTTAATAGGGATCGAAGAAAATTCGATGGAATCCAACTCAAGCAAACACGAATGGTGGCCACCTCGTATACACTAGAAGGAAAAGAGAAGTACCTGGCACATATAAGTTGATGCAAAATCATTAATTGCAGCAACTCCACATTGTATTTGGGAAGCTATCTCCTTGGCACGGCTTTGACTTCCCGAAAATACAGCACAGCCGAGCCCATATCTTGCATCATTTGCAAGCTTGACAACTTCTTCATCTGTGCTGAATTTCATTATCGGCATGATCGGTCCGAAAGTCTGCATGCCACTCAAGTTTTATAACAAATTAGCAAATACTCCCCACATAACCATGTTCACAGGCATTGGTTCTCTTGGGGAAATATTCATTGGCATTCTAGTTTTGCTAAAATAGCGGGAACTACTCAAGCACAAAAAAAAAAGTTCGGCACTGAAAATTTTAATAGAAATAGCATAACTATTCTTACCTCTTCTTGCATCAACTTCATTGTATGGTTTACATTTATGAGCACTGTAGGGGGGTAAAATTGATCAACCGCACCTTCACCTAGATGGCCAAAACTTCCACGAGCCACAATTTCAGCTCCTTTGTCTACAGCATCATCTACAAGGTGTTGAAGCTTTTCAGAATGCTCTTGCAAGCATATGGCACCCATATCATATCTTGCAGCTAGTGGTGGGCCCTATAAAAGATATCCAAATATCAGAAATCTAATTTCATTTCACAGAAGGCGGAGTTAGCTTGTAATTGGTGATAGTTCAGCAATCAATGCAGCAATTAAAGTCCAGAGGTAAGCACACAAGTTATAGACCTAACATAAAGCTGAAACTGCAGGTTATAGTTTATCAGCCACAGGTGCCCGCAACAGCCAAATGGCAACAGAAGACCGGTAAATATTTGGATTTAACATTAATGTAACATGGTGGAGAACAGGCTATAATACTGGCCTAAACAGACAAAAACATTTTTCATGGAGGATGTATTAGAAGTGACATCTTACAGCTGAAACGGACTTCACAATCTTAGTCACTTGATTGACAAATGAAGTATAAATATCCCTGTGAACATAAAATCTCTCCGCACCAGCACAGTTCTGCCCACTTGACTGAAGAGCGGCTCTGACAGCAACTTGTGCAACCTGTATCATGGAAAACGATCATTCTCAACAGCACTGATCAGTGTGATTTCAGCTCTCAATCAAAATATATGTTCAATCATATTAATTATCGGAACAGGTGGAAAGGGTTCATACATGTGGAATATCTACGTCTTCGCACACAATAAAAGCGTCTTTCCCACCGAGCTCGAGTGTAACTGGTATAAGAGTCTCAGCAGCCTTTTCCATTATCTGCAATAAAAGCAAACATGTCAATCCCTTTGCAATTAAAACAATAAAAGAAGTCCCATCAAGATAAAAACTCGTTTATGATGAATTCCCTCAGCAACAAGAGTCCTGGCTCTGAAAAGTAACATATGAACAGAGGAAAAAGAGTAGTTTATTTTCCATTGTTAGTATTAAAGAACAGTTGTAATCAATAATGATAAAATACAAACTGAATAATAGGAAGGTGAAATCAAATTTGTAATTAGTATTGAGAAAATAAATAGATTTAATACAGCAGAGCCATTCATGAGATCATACCATCTTCCCTACACCTGGTGATCCAACAAATATGATTTTGTCAACAGAAGATACCAGTGCTTCTCCTGTTTCAGCAAAACTACGAAAGAGAAGTCCAATTAAAATTACATGAATAGAAACCAAGAGCATAGTGTGTCCAGAATAATTGGGATAAATACATACCCTGTAATTACCTCAACCAGATTTTCAGGAGCTCCAACTGCAGCTAGAGCAGCTTGGATTATCCGAAAGTAGAAGCATCCGGACCAGCTTGCATGCTCGGAACCCTACATTTACAATCACATAGTTTCCAATGAGTACAGTGATAAAATGTCAAAATTGACTATCAGTTCCAGTGAGACAATAGAGCAGTTCTGGAACTGATAAGATATAGGATGAAAACAGACTAAAGCATTAGGACCCGTCATTAAGTACCTTAATTACCACACCATTTCCTGAGAACACAGCTGCAAGCATTGGATTGAAAATATTATGAAAAGGGTAATTCCATGAAACAATAGCCCCAATTACCCCAAGAGGGTGAAATTCCACTTTGGATTTCTTGTGAAGCATTGATCTTCCAGAAGATCTACACAAGTTCAAATGGATATTGACATAGAAACACAGCGTTCAATGATAGCAAACACAGGGGACCGATTCCAAAATAATAGTAAGCCACTTAAAAGTTAATTTTTCTGAAGAATTGAAAATAATGCTGTTGTAGAATATATAGGCATTCATATTCAATAATTATGACACAAAGCTTGCGGACAGAATGTTGAAGGCACAACAAAGTAAATATATGCAACAAATAATTGCTTGAAATTCCATGAGCAAATAAAGGTCAGTGGAGTCTACAAATTCACTTATAAAAAATGTAACATGCATGCAATTATGGATACTCTCTTGTCCGGATACAACCAAGAATATCTAGAAAGGAGAAATAGTATTCAAAAGCTGGAATTACCGGTATTCAGGCTTGAGCCACTTTTCACCTTCTGAAAGAAGCCAGGTTATCTTCTCACATGTAGTCATTATTTCACCTAAAGAGGCATCAACCATTGTTTTCCCAGTATCACGCGAAGAGACTCTAAAGTAAGACGATGAAACAATAGGTCACATAAAAACATTCAAGTAATGTGTTTAACTTTTCTAGTATACAGAAAATTGAAAATACATGAAAGAAAAAAACGAAGAATATAAAGTTTTTAATGTGAGAAAAAGGGGAAATGGAATAAAATAAAAATAAGCATTCACCGTCCCCATATAGTACAGAATCCTTACTCGCATATAAGCTCTTGGTGTTCAAGAATATATTTTAAAAGAATCCGCAAAAACTGTCGCCTTTGCTTGAAACTACTTTTTGCCCAAATTTTCTGTGCTTTCCGGGTTTGCGCCACACGCTCTTTGACCTAAGCATACCATAGAGACAGTTCTAACAATGAGCAGTAGAAACACTATACATTCTTTCACACAAACAAGCAAACACAGAAGTGGTGTGTGGTCTATGTGTACATACATGCACCCAGAAGCTTCGGCAAAAAACTAACAAAGCGAACCATTTAGGGTCTAGCAATGAACATATAAATCCCCTTTCATTAGTAATTCCAGTAAATGTAATCCGGAACACCACTAACCTCAGCAGGTGTTAATGCTGGGAAAAAACCCAAGTATTTCATAGTCGCTGGCTCATAGCATTGAACTTTTCTGTCTGATTGTTGTGTCCTTCCTCTCGGTGGTATCTGCACAGCATTTCCACATGAGATTCAAACAACCAAAAACTACACTCTTCTGCTTATAACCTTTTTTTCTCCCAAGAGTAAAATACAAGCAGTCAAAAGTCCAATCAAACATCATGTAAGATTCATATAGCTATACAAATTTATCGTATACAAAATCTATATTCTAATTTTACATGCAAAAATTAAATTCAATCAATAAATCAATTTCAATAGAATTTACCTCAGATTCATTTCATTCCAGTAAAAGGAAGTATTTTTGTTTTAATAATAGGAACAGATCAATACTCCGATTTAAGAATCAACAGGAAAAGGAAAGCTTGAATCTGAAACACACTGTAATAGTTGTTGAAGTTATTTCATTAAATCGATAAGCATCTATCTCATTTCACACAAAAAAGGAACTACGAAATTATCATATTCAAAAATTTATATTCTAATTTTACATGCAGTGATGCAGAAATTACACTCGATTTCTAAATCAATTTCAATCGGGTGCATCTTAGATTCATTTCAGTCCGCTAAAAGAAAGTACTAAAAAAAAGATACTCTGATTTAAGATTTAACTGGAAAATAAGCTTGAATCTGAGCCACATTGTAATAACTCGCTGAGCTGTTTCATTAAATCGACAATCATTAAGCTCATTTAAGTAATAAAAAAAATTCACCGAACAAACCGAATCTGTAAAGTTCGAATTGAATAAATTACTTCAAAAATAGAAAATCAAATTGAAAAATAATCAAAAATAAAACAAGAAACTAAGAAATACTCACGTAAATGAAGCTGTTTTCTTGAGTTTGGTTCCCGTCATCCAGAACTGTGTTAAACAAATTCAAGGCAAGAGTTAACTGCTGGAGCAAGTATAAAAATACGTATAAGCAAAGAAGAACAGTTTATACGTGATTTTCCGTATCCGTATACGTACCGTCGGAGGCATCGACATCAATGGATGGAACATTTGGGGGAATGAGCATCAGTAAGAAACGACAGATCGCATAAGCAAAGGCGAGAACGATGATCGGCCACCAAAACGCCATCGTTTCCGATCTGCGGAGACGGAATACTTTTTCTGATCTTGAAGATGACTGAAGAACTGCTCTGAAGTAAACTATAAAAGTGAATTCCGTCACTCTTTTTTTGGATATTTATTAGAATTAAAACTATTTATGAATGAAAGAGCGAAAATGATTTTTGATTTTAAAGCAAAAAAAAAAGATTCTGCTTCGGAAATCATATGCCTTTTTTAGTGAATAAGCAAGGGCATTTACCGTAATTTGAGCTTTTCTGGAGGTTTAAGATTAGGACGTGGTTGGTTAAGTTTCAGAAACTACATATTTTTTGTGGGTTTCAATCTGTTCGGAATATTGGTCCAATATTTTTTAGTGTGTATAACATGATTAATTAATTTTTTAGTCTCAAAAAATATTGTTGAGCACCATTAACGATAAACAACGTTAAATTATTAAATTATTTATAAAAATTAAAAATTTAAAGAATATATATAATTATAAATTATTTAAATATAAAATTAAAAAATATTTAAAATAAAATATTAATTTATTTATTTTTCATATATATAATTTTTTAAAAATAATTAGATCAAATATCAACTTTAGTCAATTTATAGAGAAAGGGATTCTTTATTCAATGATTATTGAATTACTAACTATCCAAACAGGAAAACATTTATAGCCCAGCCCAAGAGTCAGATCTGTAATTAACTTGGGCTTAACAGAATACCAACCCAAGAAATTAGTTACAACAAACTAATTCTATTATATTAGTCTAATATTCTTCATGTTTTCTTTTCTTTCAACTCTTGAAGATCAGCTACTGTGAGCTTGCTACGAAACCTTGTAAACATTTGAAAAGGAAGCGGCTTGGTAAAAATGTCAGCCACTTGACAGTGAGAGGGGACATAGTTCACTTGAAGATGTTGATCCATAACTTTATCACGAACAAAGTGTAAATCCAGATCAACATGCTTGGTTTTGGCATGAAGAACTGGATTCGCCGACAAAGCCATTGTGCTAGTATTATCACACTAGACGATGGGAAGATCAACAAATGTAATTTCCATATCACTCATCACAGCTTTGACCCACACAAGCTCAGAAGTAGTATCGGCTAAACTTCGATATTCGGCCTCAGTAGTGGAGCGAGAAACAGCACGTTGCTTTTTGGTACTCCAAGCAAAAAGGTGACTGCCATAAAAAAATACAGTAGCCAGACATAGAACGTTTGTCATCTATGTCACTACCCCAGTCTGCATCCGAGAAGGCTTGGAGATTTAGAACTGAATTTGAAGCAATGAAATAAACACCAAAATTCAAGGTGCCCTGAAGATATTTCAGAATCCGTTTAACAGCAAACCAGTGGGCATCAGTGGGATTTTGCATATACTATGCAACTTTATTGACTGAGAATAAGATATCCGGCCTGTGTGAAAAATGTATTGTAGGGTACGATACCCCTGAACATCACTCAGAACGTCCCCTTCATGTCGACTGAGTTTGGGGTATACAACCATTAGTGTGCTGGCACAATGTACATTAGTGAGTCCAGTCTTGTGAAGTAACTCACTAATGTACTTGCGCTGACTAAGAAACAAGCCCTCAAAAGAAGACCGAACTTCAATCCCCAAGAAATATTGAAGTTGACCAAGATCCTTTAGAGAGAATTGATCATGTAAACTGTTGATAACAAATTGAATATGCCCTTCAGATCCTCCGGTGATCAGGATGTCATCGATATACACAACCAAGTATGTAGTAACCAAATCATATTGAAAAATAGACAAGGAAGTGTCAGCTTTGGATGCTACTGTAACATCCTCAAAAGTATCATTTTTCAAGCCTATTTTGATATGTTTTTACTTGTTTTCAAGTACATTTAGTTACATTAGCTTCTTAGAATCATGCATTTTCATCAATGAGTTAGTTGGCTGCCTATGCTTGTGTGAAAGGTTGTATTTATGGCCTTTTTGTAGGTTGGCAGGGTGTTTGGCAGGAGAAATGAACGTAAGGACACAGTTAGGAATGCCAAGGTGAATGCCAGATGCTGTGGGCACGGAAGGATCAGAGGTGTGCCAAGCATCTGTTGGCATGAGGTGTGCCAGCAGCCATGCCAAGAGAGGAAGAACCTCTGAAAAATAGCATACACTCAAGCTCTTTAAAAATCGCATTTGGACAGCCTCTGGAAAAATAGCAGATAAGGTGATGCCAAGATGTGTTGGCAAGGTCGTGCAAGTTAGTATGCCAGGATGGCCATGACATGATGACGTCAGCCCTAGCTTGATATGCTATCACACCGATCAGATGAGGCTTATATCTTATCCATGGAGCATTCAAATTTTAAATGAAGAGAGAGTTATCCTAATCCCTTCCCTTGCACGCCTATATATACACTACCCGATCAAGCAAAAGAGATGGACATCGAGAGGAGGAGAGATCGGTGAAGGTCGAGGTGATCGAAGTGAGGTGTTGGAGCGGCGAGTAACAGTCGATGCAATTGAGGAAGGGCGGTTCAACCTCTTGGTTGAGAGCCTGGCGTGGAGGGTTGCATCGAGAGACCTCTCTGCCTATTCCCTTGGCGCAAGTTGTTTATCTTTAGTTTTTTTTTTTACAATGGTGATGTTAAAAATGTTGATGGTTTTGATGGTTAACCCCCACACCATGAACTAATTTAATAGTTGGTGGGGGATGTTTTGGTTTTAAACGTTGGCTTTTATGCCTTAGTTCCTTTATAATAATTCTACTTTTGGCAAAGTTTGTCTGTTTTGCATACTTTAATTTTTCCTAAGTACCGTGTCAAAGCGAGAGCTGACACAATTAGCTTATTGCCTTCCAATATCTTAACAGACTTGTGTTGGCAACGATCAAGTTGCTGAACACTTGGGAGAGAAGCTTCGAGAGAAGTCATTCAAGTAGATGAACTTACTTCGGAAGTGAAATCTACCCCCACGGAGTATAGATTGATTTTTAAATCAAATTGGCTTAAGGAAAACATACACTATAGAGATATATGGGTTTTTACTTAGTCAGTTTAGGGCAATGACCATCGAGAGAGGCTTTGCTACTTTTGAACCTGCTCGACAAATAATGCCAATACAGTTTTGCCAATAAAGGCTGGCATGAACCACGTTGAAATCAGGCATTCCCTACCAACAGACATCATTTATTTGAAAACACCTTCCTTGCCAACACTTTACTTCGATTTCTGTTTCATTTTATTTTCTTTTCTCAGTTTTAAAATCAAATCTTTCAATCAACAATCTTTTCTTCCAAAATAAGTAACCATCGAACAATCAAATTCCAAGTCAATCTCTATGGGGTCGCTACTCAGCTTACCAAGCTGTATTACTTGTCGACCGTGTATACTTGCATGCAAAAAGACTTTTGGCACAGTTTATCTTGCCCAAATACATGCCATTTATACCTTTTGCCAGCATTCATTTTACACATCTCCCTGAGAGTCAACAAGTTTCTGGCGCCATTGTCGGGGATTGCAACAGATTTGATTATTTTTAAATTTTTACTTTTTTTTTTGTTTTTATCTTTGTTTTCACCGGTGTATGACTAGAAACCACCCAGTGATGGACGAGTGGCCATACGATCCAAAAATTGAGAGAACCTTGCGGAGGTTAAAGAGGCGATACCGAGAAATGAATCAAGGCAATCAGAGGAATGGTATGGTGAATAATGATCCGCCCATTAACAATCAGCCTAATAACAATGCACCATCGCCTCCTAATGTCCCAAATATGGTTGAAGAAGAAGAAAGGCCAATCCGAGAACATTCAGCACCTAACATTGCAAATCTCATGCCAGGACTTATTGGCACTGATGGCAATGAGCCTAACTTTGAACTTAAACCCGTAATGATCCAAACTCTTCTGAATGTAGGTTAATTAGGTGGAGCACTTACTGGAGACCCGAGATAACATCTCAAGCAATTCATGGAGATATGCCAACTGTTTCAACAAGCTGGAGTATCTAGAGATACTATGAAGCTAAAATTGTTTATTTTTTTCTTGAGAGACAGAGCCAAGGCATGGCTCAATTCTTTGCCACTAGGATTAATTACTTCTTGGGCGGACCTTTGCAAGAAGTTCCTGACGTGGTTTCATCCACCAACACACACTACCAAGTTGAATGGTGAAATCATTACATTTAAATAGGTCGAGGATGAAACTCTTTATGAAGCCTGGGAAAGATTTAAAGATTTGTTGAGAATGTGTCCAATGCATAGGTTCCCAAATTGGACCCAAATACAAACCTTCTACAATGGATTAAATGCACAAACAATGACTGTTGTGGATGTTTCAGCAGCCAGATCGTTGCTTGATAAGAAGTACACTAAGGCTGATGATATCCTTGAGAGAATTTTGATCAATGACTTCGAATATCCTGTTGCTAGACTTGGAACCGGGACTAAAGCCAGTGGGAAATTGAAAGTTGATGAACTCACGTCCATTCATGATGAGATTTCCAACCTCACTATCATAGTGAAAACGTTGCAAAAGAATAATGAGGCCCAAGAAGTTAAAGCATTGGATCTATTTTGCACCATTTGTGGAGAAAACCACCATGTGGATGAATGCCCTATTAATCTTGAGTCAGTAAATTTTGTTGGGAATGCTGGTCGTTTTTATAATGTTAATACCTATAATGCAGGTTAGAGACAACACCTTGACTTAGCTTGGGGAAATCAATGAGGCAATCACTACAATGCCCCGCGCCAAAACATCCAACGATAGAACAACAATGCCATGCCAGCATTCTATCAAAATACCATGCCACAAAAAGCTCAGAACAATTTCCAACAAGGGCAAGAAAGCAACCAATGAGGAGATACAAATTGGTCAAATTGCTAATGCACTTAGCAGTCGACCCCAAGGTACTTTGCCAAGTGACACTGAAGATGCTCGGCACAAAGAAAATGAACAATGCAAGGCAATAAATCTTTGGAGTGGTAAGCAGTGCGAAACAAAGACGACTGCCAAGCAGCCAGTCGTCAGCCAAGATACAAAGCTTGTACCAATAGACATACCCAAAGAAGTAGAGAAGAAGAAAGTAGATGATGTCAGCGATCATGCCAGTAAGAATGCCAAACAGGATGCCAGTCCCAGTGCCAACAATGACGTCAACAATAATGATAAGCATATTGATGCCAAAACTAATGCCCGCACTGCCTCGGCAAAGCCGGCAGCACCAGCATATGTATATCCACCACCACCATTTCTAGCAAGACTTCAGAAGCATAAACAGGACCAGCAATTTAAGTACTTTTTGGAAGTGCTTAAACAGTTGCAAATTAACATTCCATTGGTGGAAACCCTTGAACAAATGCCCAATTATGTAAAATTCATAAAAGACATCTTGTCCAAAAAGAGGAAGTTGGGAGAATTTGAAACGGTTGCTCTCACTGAGTGATGCAGTGCCAGGATCCTAAACTGATTTCCACCAAAGCTGAAAGATCCAAGGAGTTTTACTATTTCTTGCACAATTGGCGACAAGTTCATAGGGAAGGCGCTGAGCGACTTGGGAACCAGCATCAATTTGATGCCACTATCAATTTTCAAGACGCTTGGCATAGATGTAAGACCTACTACGGTGACACTTCAATTGGCAGACCGATCCTATGCACATCCCAAGGGTAAGATTGAGGATGTGTTGGTAAAGGTAGACAAATTCATTTCTCAGCTGATTTTATCATTTTGGATTATAAAGCTGATATTAATGTGCCAATTATTTTGGGTAGGCCGTTTCTTGCTACTGGCAGGGCTCTTATTGATGTTTACAAAGGGGAACTAACCATGAGAATGAATGATCAATATGTTACTTTTAACGTGTTTCAAGCTTTGAAATATGCAGATGAACCTGATGAAAGTCAAGCCGATGAAATAATGGAGTCCATCTTTACTTTGGACATGGCACAGTTGTGCCAGGATATATCAAGTGATGACAGCATGCTTGATGGCATAGCTGAACTATTTGAGGAACTTGTGGAATCAGCCTTGGAGAACCACTCCATTTGGTTGGCAGAGAGATAAAGAAACCAAAGCCATCTATTGAGGAACCACCAGAATTGAAGCTTCAACCCTTGCTAGAGCACTTAAAGTATGCTTATTTAGGTAAGAACTCGACTCTGCCACTGATTATTGCCACTGATCTCACTCATGATCAGGAGGTAAGACCGCTGGCAATACTAAAAGATTATAAGCAAGCGTTGGGTTGTACCTTGACAGATATCCAAGGCATTAGCCCAACCATTTGCATTCACAAAATCATACTAGAGGAATTCAATGGCGGGACCATTGAAGGCCAAAGTCGGCTAAACCCAAGCATGAAAGAGGTTGTAAAGAAGGAGATCATTAAATAGTTGGATTCCGGGATCATTTATCCCATTTCTAATAGCTCTTGGGCTAGCTCGGTGTGGTATGTGCCAAAAAAGGGTGGCATGACTGTGATCCAAAATAGTAAAGCCGAATTGATTCCCTCTAGAACCATCACTAGATGGAGGGTGTGCATGGATTACAGAAGGTTGAACAATGCTACAAGGAAGGGCCACTTCCCATTACCTTTTATTGACCAGATGTTGGACAGGTTGGTAGGTAAAGCTTTTTACTATTTTTAGATGGTTATTCGGGATATAATCAGATTGCCATCGCCCTTGACGACCAAGAGAAGACCATGTTCACGTGTCCATATGGGACATTTGCCTTTAGAAGGATGCCATTTGGACTGTGTAATGCGCCAGCAACATTTCAACGTTGTATGATGGCTATTTTCTCCGATATGATTGAGCATAACATGGAAGTATTCATGGATGATTTCTCAGTGTTTGGTGTAACATTTGAGGAATGCATCCATAGCCTGGAGTAAGTTTTGAAGAGATGCATAGAGACAAACCTAGTGTTGAATTGGGAGAAATGCCACTTCATGGTGAAGGGGGGCATTGTTCTCGGTCATAAGGTAACCAAGAGAGGACTAGAAGTTGATCAAGCCAAAGTGGAGGTAATTAAGCAATTACCACCTCCAACAAGTGTTAAAGGTATAAGGAGTTTTTTAGGTCATGCCAGTTTTTATCGGCGATTTATTAAAGATTTTTCGAAAATTGCTAAACCATTATGCTCATTGTTGGAACATAATGCTATTTTTGCATTTGACGATTCTTGTTTGAGAGTATTTCGGGAGCTTAAAGACAGATTGGTTAATGCCCCCATAGTCGTGGCACCGAATTAGAATGAGCCCTTTGAGCTCATGTGCGATGCCATTGATTATGTCGTTGGAGCAGTTCTGGGACAACGACGTGGCAAGATGTTCCATGCCGTCTGCTATGCCAGCAGAACCTTAAATGAAGTACAACTGAATTACTCTAGAACCGAGAAAGAATTCCTTGCGGTTGTATTTACTTTTGATAAATTTAGATCTTATCTAATTGGTAATAAGGTTGTGGTTTATACAGATCATTCAGCGTTGAAATATCTCTTGGCAAAGAATGATGCCAAACCTAGACTAATCCGATGGACGCTCTTACTTCAAGAATTCGACCTAGAGATCAGAGATAAGAAAGACAATGAAAACTTAGTAGCTGACTATCTCTCTCGGTTGGAGCATCACATTGAGGATGGTAAGCCCATTCTAATTAGAGACGAATTCCCTGATGAGTATTTGCTTGCAGCCGATGCTATACCATGGTACGCTGACATAGTCAACTACCTTGTAAGCAATATTCTGCCATCAGACTTGGCATATAATGCCAAGAAAAGATTTTTAAGAGAGGTGAGGCAATATTATTGGGATGAGCCCATGTTGTACAAGTAGTGTGCCGACCAAGTGATTCGCCGGTGTGTGCCAGAGGACGAGCAGCAACATATATTGCATCTATGCCATGCCGCACCATATGGAGGACACTTTGCTGGGATGAAGATTGATGCCAAAGTGTTGCAGTCAGGATTCTTTTGGCCCACAATGTACAAGGATGCCCACGAGTATGCCAAGGTATGCGATCGATGCCAACGAACAGGGAACATCTCTGGCAGACACCAATTACCGCTCCAAAACATTATGCCAATAGATTTATTTGATGTATGAGGGATCAACTTAATTGGTCCTTTTCCCCCATCATTTGGTAATGTGTACATTCTTGTGTCTGTTGACTATGTGTCAAAGTTGGTAGAGGTTGTTGCCTTGCCAACAAATGATGCCAAAGTTGTTGCCAAGTTCATGCACAAAAATATTTTCACTAGATTTGGTACTCGAATGATTATTCATGACGATGGTACTCATTTTAAATGTAAATTAATTTCTAAAGTATTGTACAGGTATGGGATTCAGCAGCGAATCACCACAGCATACCATCCATAAACAAATGGGCAGGCTGAGATATCCATTAAGGAGATTAAAAATATTTTGGAAAAAAACTATGAATCCAACAAGGAAAGACTGGTCTTTGAGACTAGATGAGTCCTTGTAGGCTTATAGGACAACATTTAAAACTCCTTTGGGTACTTCCCCATTCAAACTTGTCTTTGGCAAACCATGTCATCTGCCAGTAGAACTTGAACATAAAGCCTATTGGGCCATCCGGAAGCTTGACATGGCATAGAGAGTTGCTAGAGGAAAGAGGTTGCTTGACCTCAATGAATTGGAGGAATTTAGAACAAAAGCCCATGAGAACGGTGAGATATACAAGAAGAAGGCAAAACATTGGCATGATAGTCGAATCCTGCCAAGACAGTTCGAAATAGGTCAGCTTGTTCTATTGTTTAACTCTCGGCTCAAACTTTTCCCATGTAAGCTTAAGTCAAGATGGACGGGTCCTTATGAAGTTGTGAAGCCATATGCTCATGGGGTTGTAGACATCAAGAACTTACAGACCAGAGAATTTTTTAAGGTGAATGGTCAGCGTCTAAAGCATTACTTGGAAGGTAAGCAAAGTCATGCAGAAGATGATCCTCTTGGCAGAATTGGAATGAAGCATCCGCATGTTTGTAATTCTTTGTAAATAATAGGATTAGTTGTTTTGTTTTCCTTTAGGAATCAAGTTTTTGTTCTTGTTTTCTTTTTATTGTCTTCCAATTTTTATTCCCTTGCTGCGTTACACGATTTTCCATTTAGTGTGTGCAGGAATTTTGATAAGAATTGATGCTAAGAATATTGCCAGGAACATTGCCAGCCAGAGCGCTTACCAAGGGTGATGCCATGCACCATGCCAATATAGCCAGAGATATGCATAGGTTTTCGCGTGAAGAAAGAAAAGAAACCCTAACTTACATAAGAAGAGAAAGAAAAATCCTTGAGATTAACCCTAGCTGCCCAATTTAAGGAAGATTTAAATTCATCATAATTATCCTATCACTTTAAGTCTTCCATTATCACTTCACATTATCACTTTTAACATCTATCCCAATCAAAACTTTTAAACTTTCATCATTATCCCCCCTTTTTTCGACTACCATCATTAAAACCCCTTAAAACACTCCACATTCTTTATTCTTTTTTTACCCTAGCCGATTTCCCAAGAACCATAATCTCTTAATTTCTTTCTCAAGCAAGATTCAAGAAACCATTCAACTTCTCTTCTTCTTTTCTTCATCACTGATTCAAGCTCTTCTTCTCTATGGCGTCGTGATCTCTCTCTTTCAAAAGATTATTCAATGAAGATATTCAAAAGAAGATTAAGACGAGCTTTACCTCAAGATTCTTTTTGTATGAGAAGCACTTCAACTTCCAAACCGATACCACCGTTGGATTCCCACTAGAGTTCATGGCCATTGTCGACATGTATGGTTGAAGTTCTTTTTGCCAACAAAAATGGGAGATCTATGCTACTATTGTGCGAGAGTTTTATGCCCATCTTACAAAAAATTATCCATTCTTGATGATTAGAGGTAAATGTTTGCGTTTTGATGAAGGGTATGTGAACTCACTTTTTGCCTTGAATGCTATGGAAGATGAACACGTCGACTATGTTGCATCTATGACCATTGTCAAATGCAAGAAACTACTGGCAGACTTGTGTGAGCCTGGTACATATTGGATAGTTTCATCAACGGGCCACCGGACGGTGAGGAAGTTGGATTTAAAGCCACAAATACGAGGATGAAACCATTTCATCAAGGTAAATCTGTTGCCTACATCTCACAACGAGACCGTCTCGGAAGACCGGTTGATTATGTTGTATTCCATCATCAAAGGACACAAGATCAACGTTGGCAAAATCGTTACCGATGAGGCTTATAAATGCACTGAGAAGGGTAAGGGCAGTTTATTTTTTCCTTTGTTAATTTCTAACATTTGTTTGCTCCATAAAGTGCCTAGAATAGATGAGGATATCGACCAAACAATCAAGGGAACCACCATTATTTGGAAAAACCTCACGGCTTTTGAGCCAAAGGAGAAGGGCAAGGGAAAGGCTAAGACAGCCACGCCAAAGCCCAAGCCAAAGCTAGAGGCAGAACCCAACAGTGTATCAAAAACTATACAGTAAGTTCATTGGCGGTGTTGTCCCAAGTGTATGCCTTCCAAAAGATTATCCTCTAAGAATTAGAGACAACCAAGGAGCTTAATGTAAAAATGAGGCATTATACCAAGGAGAGGGTTGCCATCATTCATGAGGTACTTATGAAACTTTCCCCCGATGTGGTGCCGGTATTTCAACCTTTCCCTGCCGAGCCTGCTGCTAGTGGCCTTATGCCTGCCAGCCCAGCCAGTCATGCAAGTCCAGTCAAGCCAACCAGTCCAGTCAAGTCTGCTAGTCCAGCCAGTCATACAAGTCCATTCATTTCTACCAGTTCTAAATTTGAAGCAAAAGTTCCCCTATCCCCGGTGCACGTTGAGACTACCAGCACCGATTCCTCATTCGAGTCAGAAGAGATTCCTGCCAAGAAAGAAAATCCAACACCAGTCACACCACCAGCCGAGTCTGCCAAGAAGAAGGATGATCTTGAAGCCTCCACTGCTGCCTCAAAGTAGGGCTAGAAAGGAAAGAAGATAATGACCTCTGACCGTGGGAGCCTAACCATGCGAAAGACTTGTGCCAGAAGAGAAGAAGAATCCCGTGCCAAACGGCATGAAGCCTCATCCGAAAGGGAGTCTTCTTCTACCTAACTCATTTGCATTTCATATTTGTATTTTCATGATCATGCATTTTTATCTTTCTGTTTTTCCTGTATATTTGTGTTGTTTCATGCATTGAGGACAATACACATCTTGGGTTTTGGGGTGTGTATTTTCTCAAATTTATGCCATGTCATGCATTTCATGTTTAATCCTTTTTGTTTGCCATGTAGTTCATGTAGAGTAGTTGCATACCGAACCATTAAAAAAGTGAAAAAGAAAATTTTATCTCGGCTTAAATTTGAAGTTTGTTAACAACTGTTAGGCAAGCTTATTTTGATCTACTTGTTTGCCCGATGATGAGTTTATAATTTTCAGTTTGCCATGCCAGTAGAATTGTATGCCATGTTTGCCATGACAATTGATCTCTAGTTTAGGGAATTGAGTTTACACTTAACACGTGATATGTATCTAGTTCCCTAGCAAACTTAGACTGTTTGAAACTATGCTCGGATTAAAAAAAGAAGAAAAAAAAAGAGAAAATGATGTCAGGGTAAAAAGAAAATAAATAAGGTAGCAATGTTCTATCAAGGCAAGAAAAAAATGAACTCTCCTCTACCTAGGGATAATAAGTTACTTGAGGCTTCGTGGTAGCTCCCTCTTAGTTCTCAAGTCCAAAACCCTATGGTATGAGTTGAAGAGAAAGCCTAGTGATGTCTGGATTAAAGTGGGGATTCGTGGTATGCTCCCTCTTATCACTCATGATAAACAGCGTCATGAAGCAAGCTTATATTAATGCCAACAGAACCCTCGGCAAGAAAGAAAAAGAAAGAAAAAAAATAATGACAATAAAGATCTGAGTTTAGGTAGTAAAATTGGTTAAGGGAGTGAAAAGATATTGGATGCATATTGCCTACACATCATGCATGCTTCTTGAACTTAGACTAGAGTTATATTGTTGCACTTGAATTACTATCTGCTTGGCACTATGCACTGAGATTTCTGAGAGCAGCATTAGAATCAAGCTCTGCTTGCCAGCATTTGTTGGCATTCCAATCAAACTTTTGCCGAAGTATTATTTTCACTGGTTTTGTTTTTCTTTTCTCTTGCATTACTTGAGGACAAGCAATGAGCTGGGTTTGGGGGTGTGTAACCTCCTCAAAAGTATTGTTTTTCATGCCTATTTTGATATGCTTTTGCTTGTTTTCGAGTACATTTAGTTGTATTAGCTTCTTAGAATCATGCATTTTCATCAATAAGTTAGTTGGCTGCCTATGTTTGTGTGAAAGGTTGTTTTTATGGCCTTTCTGCAGGTTGGTAGGGTGTTTGGCAGGAGAAATGACTGCAGGACACAGGGACGCAGTTAGGAATACCAAGGTGAATGCCAGATGTTGTGGGCACAAAGGATCAGAGGTGTGCCAAGCATCTGTTGGCATGAAGTGTGCCAGCAGCCATGTCAATAGATGAAGAACCGCCGAAAAATAGGATACACTCAGGCTCTTTAAAAATCGCATTTGGACAGGCTTCGAAAAAATAGCGGATAAGGTGATACCAAGCAGTGTTGGCAAGGTCGTGCCAAGTTAGTATGCCATGATGGCCATGACATGATGATGTCAGCCCTAGCTTGATAAGCTATCACATCGATCAGATGAGGCTTATCTCTTATCCATGGAACATTCAAATTTCAAATGAAGAGAGAGTTATCCTAATCTCTTCCATTGCACGCCTATATATACACTACCCGATCAAGCTGTTAGAGTATGCCTAAAGACCAATCATAAGATGATTGTAAATGACATTTGTTTTACCTTGTTTATTCATAAAGAGGCATTGCCATTATTATTTTTAGTTACAATTCTGCGTGCATAAATAAACTGAATTATAATAAAGTCCTTAGAATAATATGGTTATTCTAAAATGTCCTTAGTCGAATATTATTGTGAGCATGGACAACAATAATGCATTAAGAATAATATGTAGTTGATTGATGACAAAGTGTTCTCATTGACATGGTGATGTCAAAATCAATACATAAGTATGTGTTAGAGAATGACATACTGGACTGACCCACTATGAGCATGTTTCTTGGATTATTATGTGACAGTCATAACATTACTCATAGTGATAACTACATGTATGATCCTTAGACTTGAGATCATCATTATTTCAACATCGTGAGTGACATATTTTGATGCGGTCAAACGTGTGTCATAACTGACTACACTATAAAGACTGATATTGGATATGCCACAATCTATATAGTGGAATATGGTTGATCAAGATAGGATTTGTCCATCCTACATAATAGGAGTAATATCGTAGGCCACTTGATTGAGTGAGACTATAAATGCATGGCCATGGTCGAATAAGTTAATATGAGATATCATAGTTATTCCTTTATAATAGCCTACTCAAGATATCAAGAAACATTAGATGAACTATACAAGTGTGACTGCTCCATGACTTGTGTCTAATCTAAATATACAGGACAAAATGATGTAATACATAAATAGAGTTAATCACGAAAAGGTTATGTCGAATCATGATTTCTTGTAACTTAGGTGACAATGACATATTGCTAGATGTCACTCATTGTTTGTAATATTAGAAATGTTCTAATATTTACTACTAACGTTACATGAACCTACAGGGTCACACCCACAGTTGAAATGACCATATATTAAACGAATTATATATGTACAAATTTGTTGTACACGGATTTAGTTAAATTAATATATATTTGATATATATAATTTAACTATTGGGTAAATATTAAAAGAAAAATAATTATTGTAATTATGACTCTTTTAATATATAAATAATATAATTCGATTTAAATCAATATATATTGAAATCCTAGTTAAGTTGAATTGGGATTATATATATTGAAATCCTAATTAAAGTTAAATTGGGATTGTATATATTTAGTATATATATTGAAATCCTAATTAAAATTGAATTGAGATTATATATATTTAATATATATATTAAAATCCTAATTAAGTTGAATTGGGATTATATATATATATAATATATATTAAAATCCTAATTAAAGTTAAATTGGGATTATATATATTTAATATATTTATTGAAATCTTAATCTGAGTTGAATTTGGATTACAAAGGCTATATAAAGACATAAGAGATCTAACAGTCATTAATGCTTTTTGGGAAAAACCCTCTAAATAGTTTAGAGAGTTTTTATATGTTCGTTCCCTTCTAAATAGTTTTGAAAGTTTTTACATACTCGTTTCAACTGGGTAAACTACGTAGAGGTCGTAGCGTTATTGTTACGGCTTAAGAATCGACATCGTGGAATCGTGATTGAATATCTATCTCCTCCAAACTCAAAATTCCAGATTTTAAATAGGTAATTCTTCACCCTGATTCGTTCCTCGTACATAGATCTTTGGTGGTAATCGCCGGATAATTTTTCCGCTGCGCCATGGGGTGTACCGGCGTGACCCAAAAGTGGTATCAGAGCCACTTGAACGATACGGATTCGAGTTTTAATTACTTGGGTGATGTAATTTTATGAGATACATGTTATTTTTTTGATTTATTTAGCGAATATATTATATTTGTATGAGCAAATCTATTCAATCACGGTTAATCTGTTAATCCAATTAAAAGATATTCCTAAGATTGATGATTAAGAGTTAATCATCAGGATCTTTGTCAATAGGGTTTGAAATATTATATGTTAATTGTTAGCACATTCAATATGGAGTTTTAAGGTTTTACATGTTAAGTGTTAACATGCGCGGGTTATAGTTATATATTAGACTAATGGTTAGTTTATAGATTTCGTGCGGGGAAGTAACAAAAGTTGTTCCAGTAAAAACCTCATAGATTTTAAAATCCTAAAAAATGCGATATTATTAATGAAAGTTATCAAATCATGAGGTTTTACACAGCAATTAAGATGATGGTCTTAAAAAAAATCTCTGCCGTTGACCGAGTAGGGGTAACCCCACCAGCAGCTACAAGCCCGCCGAAACCCTGTAAGGGGCTTGACCCCTACGTAGGAACAATCTAGAAAGACCTCAATTACAAACCTCATCGTTACTATGTTTGTTTATGCATGGTCTTTGTAATGCATGGTTATAGCCCGATAGCCCATTTAGTTTTATTTATAAGGTTTTATAAATACGGCATGTGTGTCGTGTCTTTCTCTACTTCTATTGTAATTATCTTCTCATCTTACTCACTCGTATGTAAAACGAGTTTCTAAAATTGTAATCTATACGAAGAAGCATGGACCAGAGGAATAGAAGTGTGGGCCAACATAAAGATGCTTAAGAAGTGTTTTTATCCTTAGAATAATTTAGTTTTCCTATTGGCTTGGGACGGGCCACCTCAGGATATGGGCTATAACTATTGCATTCATATTTATTGCTTTTCATGTATATGATAAAATGAATGTATGAGATGCATGTTAGTTAATTGATAAGATCAAATGTTAAATGGTGAGATAATATTCACAAAACCCTTCATATTTAATTAAAATTAGTCATCCAATATTAGCCCTCGTTAAAACCTCGATCGGTACTATGTAGGTTTTGCCAAAACAAAATACTTAGATCTATCTTGGTTAAACGCGAAGAATAAGCAAGTGATATTAGTGGTAGTAATATTGGTTAAACTAGGTTTTTCTAATAAGATTAGAAACCTAAAGACTAATGATTGTTCAAGAACTTTGGTGATTGAAAAATAATACGAAAATGCATGTCTAGGATTGGTTGTTTGAAAGATTTGGTTTTAAGCGTGCCCAGTACACCACCTCTCTTTTCATAAGTTACCTACCTGGTGCACTGTTCATTATTGTTCTTTCTATTAGACCATATGAACTTTTGTTTTGGACAAATAGTTGTTCATCAAATATAGGAATTACATGAGATGTAATTAGCAAGTGTTGCTTACCTAAATAATTGAATTCTAGGAGTAAAGCCAAAGCGGACTTAGAATGAAAAGAAATATGGATCTTTACCCACTAGAAATACTTTTAGCAAGTTTTTCGATTTTGAGGGTTTTTAATAGTGGGAATATTATTACTTTATAAACATGATAAATAGGTACTTATAAAACATATTTTATTTTTGTAGACTTATTATACAAATTTTTTATCATTGCGATCGGTCCTTGAGAATGACAAGTTGAACGGCGTAAACTACCTTAACTGGTCACTGGAAGGAAAAATGTGTCCATTAGTAATAAGACATGTCATTGTAAAAGGAACTGCCCCATTTATCTTGAAAAGTCAAGAAGGTAAATGAAAGCGGAGCGTCCGCCTCGAATATTTATGTTATTGATATTAATTTATCAACACCTACTTCTTGGTGTAGACACTAATTTTGTCTGGGTTAAATTAATTGCTCGAAATAAAATAAATCCACATTACCCTTTTTTTTAAATACCCAAAAACCTTACCTTATACCATAAGCCCAAAATTTTATGGCCCATTATATAATTTTATACAGTAAAAAATATATACAAAAAAAATCCCAACTCCTTACTCACCAAGACTTGGTTCTCATTGGATGAATCAATGCCTCATTCCCATTGGTTAAAAAAACTACTTGGTAACCAAGGTCATAATTTTCATTGGTTCTTATTTTAAGGGGATAAACCAAAAATACCATTCATCACATATATACATACATACATATATATATATATATATATCTACCCTAAAGAAAGGGCTAACCTAATTTTCCCTGCATTTCGGCAACCCCCTTCCCCCAGCCGTTCTTTTCACTTTGAAAACCCAAAAAATCCCCTGCCATTTTCTTTTTTTTCTACCATTGATTCCCTTATCCACTATAATTTTCTCTAATCGAAACTATTTTCCATCATTATTAAACCCTTAAATCGAACTTCTCAACCCCAACAACATGTGGAATTTGGTTGATCGAGCATAAATATTTGGGTTTTGGGTACATTCTTCCCTTTTCTTTTTATTTATGTATAATCCTTTTTTATAGTTCAATGAAAATATGGATTATTTTATTGGTAACCTTTGTTGTTTATTTTAGTCCATTTTATGTGTTTTATTTTATTTTTTTGCTTGTGATATTTATGTTATTTTACTTGTTGAATGTTGTTTAATTTATTATTAGCTTGTTTACCTTATTATCATACTTTCATATTATCCCTTTTATGATTTTTATATGATATATAATATATAATTAAAATATTTTATTAAAAGTATACTTGTAGTCTTTCATTTGGGTTTAGTTTAGAAGTTTAGGCATTTTTATGTTTTAGGCTTAGTGGTTTAGGCTTTTTATGTTTTGGGCTTAGTGGTTTGGGCCTTCTTGTGTTTAGGGCTTGCTTAGGTTAGAAGGGTTTTGAGTTTGATAGATTAATTCTTGATTAGAATTAGGTAAAATTAATTTGATTAATTTAAAATCGTGTGCTCGTCTCATAGGGGCACGATCTTTGAATTAATTAGATTAATTTAGGCTTAGCTTAGAGCCTTAGATAGATTAAGGTTAAAATTGGTTTAGTGAATTTAAATTTACCCTTGGATTATTGGGATAAATGTTAAGTTCATTAAACTAGTTGGACATTTCTTAATTGCTTTTAAGATAAAATTAACATAGATATTAACTTGACATTTAAATTAAAACCATGATTAATTAATCCGATTTACTTTAAATAGTATTCTTGGCTTATTGGAATACTAATTTAAGATCAATCGAGTTAATTGTCATGTTACAAGATAAATCATAATTTATTAGGGTTCTCTAGCCTTTTTAGGATTAATTAATTTAGTGTTAATATTAGATTCACCTAATTTTTAAATTAGATCACTAATTAAATTTCCATAATTTGGGCCTTTTAGGTTAGGACTTTTAGTGGGTCTTTTTGTGTTTAATTTTCAAGTCTTTGTTTGACATTCATTTTATTTGTTATTATTTGGCCCATTTGATTTACATGTTAATTAATTTAAATCATAAAAAGGAAGGTATTCATTAATTCCGATATTTGTGTCGCAACAGTCCGAGCTTAAAGGATGTTGACCAAATATTTGAATTAATCCTTACCGACTCAAGGTAAAATTAAAACTTAACCAAATCATTACATCATATTTTAAAATGCTTGCATCATGCATAAAGATGACGTGCGGGATTCGAACCATAAATTAACACGGCAGTCGAGCTTATTCGATGTCGGTTTAATCTATGGTCGATGTATCATCAATCTTATTAATTAAATGTATAATTAATTTGAACCCACCAATTTGATAAAGCCCGTTCAATTAAGGTTAATTTTTAATTAAGGTTACCAAATTAAATTTCTTTCAAATTTCGACAATTTCCTTCAATTAAAAGCTACAAATACTTTGGTCCGATTACCAGGCGTGATGGGGGTGCTAATCCTTCCCCACACGTAACCAACTCCTGAACCCTTTCAAAATGAATCTATGGTTTTATGGTGTCTGGTCTACCTTATCCAAATAGCCGGTGGCGACTCCCAGTTTTCATCGATTTTCAAAAGAAAAATAATTTTCAAAAAAAATCCCTTTAAACGAAGATTTTAAAGAAAGGAAAAAACGTCGCTACACTTGGGTATTGGATACCGGTTGTGCTTCTCATATTTGTACATTTGTATAAGGACTACAAAAGAGTAGAAATCTGATAAAGGAAGAGGTGGACTTATGGTTTGGTAATGGAGCAAGAGTTGTTGCATTAGTTATAGGAACATATACTTTATCGTTGCCTAGTGGACTTAATTTATGTTTAGAGGATTATTATTTTGTGTCTAGTTTGACTAAAAAACATCATTTCGATTTCTTGTTTAGACAATATTGGTTTTGAGATAATTATTAAGAATAATTGTTGTTCTTTTATCTTGATAATATTTTCTATGGTGTGACACAATTAATAAATGACCTCTATATTTTGAATCAAGAGAATTCTATTTACAACATAAATACGAAAATATCAAAATAAATTACTCTAATCAAACTCATCTTTGGCATTGTCACTTGGGTCACATAAGTGAAAAAACACATTTCAAAACTTCATAAAGATGAAGTTTTGGATTCATTTGTTTTCGAACAACTTGATGTATGCGAGCCTTGCTTATTGGAAAAGATGACCAAAGCTCATTTTAATGGTAAAAGTAAGCAAGTGATTTATTGGGATTAATACATAGTGATGTATGTGGACCAATGAATACACAAGCCAGAAAAAGGTTTTCAATACTTTATTACTTTCACAGATGACTTCAGTAGATATGGGTACATTTACCTAATGCATCATAAATCCGAAGCCCTTGAAAAGTTCAAGGAATTTAAAAATGAAGTATAAAACCAACTGGGAAAAAGCATTAAGGCTCTTCGATCAAATCGAAGAGGAGAATACTTAAGCTTGGAGTTTGGTGACCTTCTTAAGGAATGTGAGATTGTCTTACACCTCCTGGTACTCCACAATGGAATGAAGTTCCTGAAAAGAAGAAACGAACACTTTTAGACATGGTTCAATCAATGATGAGTCACGTTAATCTTCCAGTTTCTTTTTGGGGACATACGCTAGAAAATATTTGTTTCACACTAAATCGTGTCCAATTTAAATCAGTTCAAAAGACACCATATGAGATATGGATTAGGAAATGTCCTAGTATGCCTTTTATGAAAATTTGGGGATGCGAAACTGATGTTAAACATAAGATGTCTACAAAGCTCAAACCCAAATCTCATAAATGTAATTTTGTGGGTTATCCTAAAGAGACTAAAGGATGTTATTTTTACAATCCTACCGAGAACAAAGTGTTTGTTGCTCAAACATAAATCTTCTTAGAAAGATAATTTGTTTTTTGAAAAAGAAGTGGGAGAAATATTAAACTCAATAAAATTCGAGATCAACCACATATCATTGAACAAGAGATTGAACAAAAACAAATTCCATAACTTGTTGAGGAACATTTAATAGTTTTGGAAACAAGACCACTGCGAAGATCTTTGAGAGAATGCAATACGCCTGAGAAATATGGATTTCTTGTCACATTGTGTGGTGATGTTCTCTTCATAGATCAAGATGAGCCTAGGACTTATCAAGAAGCAGTGACGGGCCCAGACTTTAAGAAATGGCTAAAGGCCATGAAATTAGAGATGAATTCCATGTTAGAAAACCAAGTTTGGACCTTGGTAGACCCACCTTTAGGGGTTAAGCCCATAGGGTGCAAATGGGTTTTCAAAAAAACCGACATGGATGGCAATGTACAAACATACAAAGTGCGATTAGTCGCTAAGGGTTTTGGTCAAATTCATAGTACAAACTATGATGAAACCTTTTCACCTGTTGCTATGTTTAAATCTATCCAGATCTTACTTGCGATAGCTACATCTTATGATTATGTGATATGGCAAATGGATGTTAAAACCGTTTTCCTTAATAGAAAACTAGATGAGGATGTATACATGACACAACCTAAAGGTTTTGTCGATCCAAAAGATGGCAAAAAATATGCAAGCTACAAAGGTCCATTAATGGATTGAAGCAAGCTTCTCGAAGTTGGAATCTTCATTTTAACGATGCAATCAAAGAGTTTGATTTTATCAAAAAGAAGATGACTCATGTGTTTTCAAGGAAATTAGTGGGAACACTGTCATATTCTTGGTAATGCATGACATACTGATAATAGGAAATGACATATCTAGCTTACAGTCTGTGAAAACTTAGTTAGGAAAATGTTTTTCCATGAAAGACTTGGGTGAGGCAACATACATATTAGCAGTCAAGATCTATAGAGATAGATCAAGATGACTTCTAGGACTGGGTCAAAATACATACATAGAAGAAGTATTGAAAAGATTCAGTATGGAAAAATCCAAAAGAAAAGGGTTCTCACCTATGAAACATGAAATTTCACTATCGAAGGAAATGTGTCCTTCAACATCTTAAGAAAGAGAGCAAATGAGTAAGATTCAATATGCTTCAGCAATTGGATCTATCATGTATGTCACGTTATGTACTCGTCTAAATGTATCATACGCTTTAAGTATGACAAGTCGATATCAGGTAGATCCCGGTGAAAGTCACTGGGTCGCAGTTAAAAATATCCTTAAGTACTTAAGAAGAACTAAGGATGCATTCCTTATATATGGAGGTGAGGAAGAGCTAAGTATAAAAGGTTATACTGATTTCATCTTTCAAACCGATAAGGATGATTCACGATCGCAATCGAGTTTTGTGTTATTCCTTAATGGAAGCGCTATGAGCTGGAAATGTTCAAAGCAAGATACAGTAACTGATTCAACAACAAAAGCCAAGTATATTGTAGCATGTGATGCTGCAAAAGAAGGTGTTAGGATCAAGAAGTTCATATTTGAACTAGGGGTTGTGCCAAGCATTTTGAATGCTATAGATCTACGTTGTGATAACAACGGAGCCATCGCACAAGCAAAGGAACCCAGATCTCACCAATGATCCAAACACATACTTAGGCGTTACCATCTCATTCAAGAAATCATAGATCGAGGAGATGTGAAAATATGTAGGTACAAACAAATGGCAACATTGTCGATCCACTGACAAAGCCTCTGACGCAGCAGAAGCATGATCGTCACACTAAGTCACTTGGTATTAGATACATGAGTGATTGGTCTTAGTGCTAGTGGGAGATTGTTAGAGTATGCCCAAAGACCAATCATAAGATGATTGTAAATGACATTTGTTTTACCTTGTTTATTCATAAAGAGGCATTGCCATTATTATTTTCAGTTATAATTAAGCGTGCATAAATAAACTGAATTATAATAAAGTTCTTAGAATAATATGGTTATTCTAAAATGTCCTTAGTCGAGTATTATTGTGAGCATGGACAACAATAATGCATTAAGACTAATATGTAGTTGATTGATGACAAAGTGTTGTCATTGACATGGAGATGTCAAAATCAATACATAAGTATGTGTTAGAGAACGACATACTGGACTGGCCCACTATGAGCATGTTTCTTGGATTATTATGTGACAGTCATAACATTGCTCATAGTGATAACTACATGTATGATACGGTCAAACGTGTGTCGCAACTGACTACACTATAAAGACTGATATTGGATATGCCACAATCTATATAGTGGAATATGGTTGATCAAGATAGGATTTGTCCATCCTATATAATAGGAGTAATATCGTAGGCCACTTGATTGAGTGAGACTAGAAATGCATGGCCATGCTCTAATAACTTGATATGAGATATCATAGTTATTCCATTATAATAGTCTACTCAAGATATCAAGAAACATTAGATAGACTATACAAGTGTGATTGTTCCATGACTTGTGTCTAATCTAGATATACAAGACAAAAGGATGTAATACATAAATAGAGTTAATCACGAAAAGGTTATGTCGAATCATAATTTCTTGTAACTCAGGTGACAATGACATATTGCTAGATGTCACTCATTGTTTATAATATTAAAAATGTTCTAATATTTACTACTAACGTTACATAAACCTACAGGGTCACACCCATAGTTAAAATGAGTATATATTAAATGAATTATATATGTACAAATTTGTTGTACCCGGATTTAGTTAAATTAATATATATTTGATATATATATTTTAACTATTGGGTAAATATTAAAAGGAAAATAATTATTGTAATTATTACTCTTTTAATATATAAATAATATAATTCAATTTAAATCAATATATATATATTAAAATCCTAGTTAAGTTGAATTGGGATTATATATATTTAATATATATTGAAATCCTAATTAAAGTTAAATTGGGATTATATATATTTAATATATATATATTGAAATTCTAATTAAAATTGAATTGGGATTATATATATTTAATATATATATATTGAAATCCTAATTAAGTTGAATTGGGATTATATATATATATTTAATATATATTAAAATCCTAATTAAAGTTAAATTGGGATTATATATATTTAATATATTTAATAAAATCTTAATCTGAGTTGAATAGGATTACAAAGGCTATATAAAGGCATAAGAGATCTAGCAATCATTAATGCTTTTTGGGGAAAAAACCCTCTAAGTAGTTTAGAGAGTTTTTATATGCTCGTTCCCTTCTAAATGGTTTAGAGAGTTTTTATATACCCATTTCAACTGGGTGAACTACGCAGAGGTCGGAGCGTTATTGTTGCGACTTAAGAATCGACATCGTGGAATCGTGATTGAATATCTATCTCCTCCAAACTCAGAATTCCAAATTTTAAACAGGTAATTCTTCACCCTTATTCACCTCGATTCGTTCCTCGTGCATGGATCTTTGGTGGTAATCGCCGGATAATTTTTCCGCTGCACCATGGGATGTACCAGCGTGATCCAACACAAGTAAAAGAGATGGACAATGAGAGGAAGAGAGGCCGGTGAAGGTCGAGGTGATCGGAGCGAGGTGTTGGAGTAGCAAGTGACAGCCAGTGCAATCGAGGAAGGGTGATTCAACCTCTTGGCTGAGAGCCTGGCATGGGGGGCTGCATCGAGAGACCCATCTGCCTATTCCCTTGGTGCAAGTTGTTTATCTTTAGTTTTTTTTACAATGGTGATGTTAAAAACGTTGATGTTTTGATGGTTAACCCACACACCATGAACTAATTTAATAGTTGGTGGGGGATGTTTTGGTTTTAAACGTTGGCTTTTATGCCTTAGTTCCTTTATAATAATTCTGCTTTTGGCAAAGTTTGTCTATTTTGCATACTTTAATTTTTCCTAAGTACTGTGTCAAAGTGAGAGCTGACATAGTTAGCTTATTGCCTTCCAATATCTTAACAGATTTGTGTTGATAACGATCAAGTTGCTGAACACTTGGGAGAGAAGCTTCGAGAGAAGTCGTTCAAGTAGATAAACTTACTTCGGAAGTAAAATCTACCCACACGAAGTATAGATTGGTTTTTAAATCAAATTGGCTTAAGAAAAACATACACTATAGAGATATAGGGGGTTTTACTTGGCCATTTTAAGGCAATGACCATCGAGAGAGGCTTTGCTACTTTTGAATCTGCTCGGCAAACAATACCAAGATAGTTTTGCCAATAAAGGCTGTCATGAACCACGTTGAAATCAGGCATTCCCTGCCAACAATCATCATTTATTTGAAAACACCTTCCTTGCCAACGCTTTACTTCGGTTTCTGTTTCATTTTATTTTCTTTTCTCAGTTTTAAAATCAACTCTTTTAAACAACAATCTTTTCTTCCAAAACAAGTAACCATCGAACAATCAAATTCCAAGTCAATCTCTGTGGGATCGATACTCAGCTTACCAAGCTGTATTACTTATCGACCGTGTATACTTGCATGCAAAAGACTCTTGGACAGTTTATCTTGCCCAAATACATATCATTTATACCTTTTGTCAGCATTCATTTTACACATCTCCCTGAGAGTCAACAGCTACAAACCCAAGCTGTTGAAGATATTTCTTGAGGTTAAGAAACTAGCTCCGAGGAGCTTGTCTTAGCCCATACAGGGCCTTTTTAATTTACAAACCAGCATAGAACCAACATCCTTATGTTCAACAAATCCTGCTGGTTGATGCAATAAACGTCCTCTAAGAGATCTCCCTTTAAAAATGCATTGTTGACATCAACCTGATGTATCAACCAATGCTTAGACACAACCAAAGAAATAGGAATGTTGATAGTGAAAAACTTCACCACTGGACTAAATGTCTCAATGAAATCATGCCTAAAGACTTGAGAAAAACCTTTGGCGACTTGTCGTACCTTGTATCTGCTGATCGTGCCATCTGAATTATACGTAATTCGAAATATCCATTTACTCCCAATAACCTTTCTCCCAATTGGTAACCCAACCAATTCCCATGTACCATTGTCAAGAACATTGTATTCAGCTAAATCAACAACTTTCTAATCTTTGTGGTGCAATGCTTCATAAATAGATGAATGAACATCAGAATGTTCTAGCTAATATACTTTAGACTTGAATACACCATCTTTGTTGTGTGTAACCATTCTATGTTGATTAATGGTATCTACACAAGCTGCTGGAGCAGTAAAAGCAGTATCTGGGCCATCAGGAATAACTGAAGATAAGAGAGAGGAAGAATGAGCAACTAAATCTACTTGAACAAGTTCTTGAGGATAATTAGGACTAGCAACACGTTCACTGGGAAGTGGACAACCACCAGGAGCTTCTTCAGTTTCTGTAGTGCTTGTGGACTCCTTAGGTACAACTGGTACTGGTATTTTAGGAGAGGTAAGGTTAGAAACTTGAGTAGCAATTGAAACAAGTATCTCAGAAGGACCACCAGAATTAGATTCCACACCTAATGAAGCATTTGAAGCGGGGACTAAAGCAACATGATTAGAGAAAACTAGAATTAAAGAAGACTAAAATGAATCAGAACCAGTAGATAAAAAAGGTGCAGACCTTGAGGCGTAGGGAAACACATGCTCATTAAAGATAACACTCCTGGAAATAAAGACTCTGCCCTCAGCATACATACATCTATAACCATGGTGTTTTGGTGTATATCCTAAAAATACATAGGGCTTAGATCGAAAATCCAATTTGTGTTTATTATAGGGCCTTAAGTGAGGAAAACATTCACAACCAAAAACTTTTAAGAACTTATAGTCAGGAGCATGACCAAATAATTTCTCAAACGGAGAAAAATTACCCAAAACTTTAGTATGCAACCTGTTAATCAAGTAGGTTGCACTCAAGACAACATAAGACCAAAATTCCAAAAGTAAAGATGCCAGCAAGGTAAGAGCTATTTCTACTAGGTGCCTATGTTTACGTTCAACTACACCATTCTGTTGCGATGTATGAGGGCATGCTAGTCTATGTTGATCACCAAGAGTAGAAAAAGTTTTATCCAGGAAATTAAACTCAGTTCCCCCATCAGTTTGTACAACAAGTATAGTAGTCTGAAACTGAGTCTTAATTAAGGCAGAAAATAATGCAAAAGCAGCAGAAACTTTAGTTTTATTCCTCAGAAGATACAACCAACAATTTCGAGAGTGCATATCAACAAAAGAAACATAATAGCAAAAACATGCGAAAAGAACGATAGTAGAACCCCATACATTAGCTTCTACAAGCTCAAAAGGTCGAGAATAAACTGTAGGAGAATAACTAAAGGGTAGAACATGGCTTTTACCTAGCTGGCAAGAACTACACACAGTATGCTTATCAACTAGCACACTTTTATTTTCCACTAAACGAACTACCACTGAAGAAGCATGGTCTAAATGTTTATTCCATAACCAAAATTCAGAGAACTGATCAGTTGCAGTATGACAAACCAAAATCAAACCTGGAGACGACGATGCCCTAGAAAAGTTGTACAAACCCCCAGACTGTATCCCTTAAAGAAGAACATGTCTTGACTTCTCATCCTTCACATAACACACATCAGCATGAAATTCAAGAAAAACAAAATTATCAGCAGTGAATTTAGACACAAAATAAATTCCTGGTGATATTTGGTACATGTAACAAATCTGTAAGAGACAAAGATCTGGTGGGAGAATGTAAAGAATAAGTACCAATATGATCAATAGACAAAGTAGAACCATCACCGATATGAACCTTATCCTTTCCATGATAGGATTGTGCAGTTAGCAAGCTGTGAACATCAATAGTAACATGATGTGTCACGCCAGAATTAAGATACCAAATAGAGCCAGAGGCAACCACAGAGTTGACATGAGCTGACTCAGATCCAGATCTAGAAACATCAGCATCATTTCCTGTAGGCATGCTAACACAGGGTGAATAAGTATAATCTGTTGAATCAGAAGAATAATAACAAATGTTTGACGAAGTATCAGTATGAGCCTGAGATTAGCTAGATGTCACTTCTTTGAAGGCTTGATCAAACCGATGCCAACAACGGTTGGCAAAGTGGCTGAGCTTTCCATAAATTCGACATTGAGGCCTAGGTCGCCCTTTAGACCTTTCTCCTAATGAATTAAGAGGTCTGACATTGGAACCACCATGACGATAGGGAGACTGATACACCTAATCACCAAGATGAGTATCACTGGAATCATTGTTGTAGTGCATGGCATTGATTCCAATAGCAAGCGAAATAGATCAGACAGCCGAGCCTCAGCATTCACCAGCACTGAAACAACACTCTTAAGTGTATATGGCTCTTGACTTGAAGTGATAATTGTTGGACAAAAAAAGGTTAAATTCAAAATAAATGTGAAAATAATTAAAGTAACAAGATTACAGTAATTAAAAAATTGAAATAAACAAAAAACACAGATTCGAAATAACCAAATTCGGTTGTTGAGGCCTGCTAGGAACGCAGTTTTCTTAAGACAGATTCGACCGCTCTTTGGTGCTAAAGGTCGTCGGTCGTCGGTCTCCCAGGATACAACAGCGGATGATTATCTTTAGCAGCACCACTGAGAAATCATGAACGTACTCGAGCCTTCAACTATCACCAGAAAACTATACAGGCTTGGAAGAGAAAACGTTTTGAATTGTGTGTTAAAACCTGAAAAATACTCATGTATTTATAGGAGAAAATTAGGTTAAACATGAGAAACATTATTTCGATTTTGCCCCTAATCAGATAATTGAGTAGGCTGCAAGCAAAATTTTGAATTTAAATCCAAATATATATCCCTTAATTTCCAGGATAATTTTCTATTCAAAAGGGAAAAAATTAGTTCAAACATGGTAAAATATCTGCAGGTCCACATAGGGCCCAGCCGGTCCGGACATTCGCGTCGCCCACGTCGTGCGAATGCGCCCCAACCCGAATAGGATTGGATTCTCACCCCTTGCACACGAGACACAATTTCCTTTCAAGTCATTCAATGACCAAAAGTAAGGTAAGTGTATATAAACACTTCTCAATCTATTTATCCCATCCATGTGGGATATGGGGGTTCCATTTCCTTTTCAAATTCCCAACCTCTTTACTTTGACCATTAATTTTTCAGTCATTACTCAACCATTTTGAGCATATGAGATACCGTTGTAAAGGACTCACGGAGTAGAATAAGATCCAATCGAATCCGTATTCGAATCTCCACCTTTACTCATTCGAAATATGGTTCAAAGTTACCATTTTCTCACGTTTTTCCAACAATCCCCCACATAAATTAAATTGATGCATTTTATCAAAAACATTTTGACTCGATGTGGTGATAGTTTCTACGATTGATAGTTGCATAGAATAGGTAGGTGTCCACCCTTGAACCTTTCCTTGTGAAAGTATATTTACTTTACTGGCTGCCCAGTAGACGTGATATCCTTAAACTGTTATTTCGTTTGTGTAAACGATGATATACTCCACACAACTACCTTTCTGGCACTAGTTTAGTTCTCATAGCTATGTCCATATGGTCGTGGACATCGCCTGGTTCTGCGAGAGTTTGAGAGAACTATGCCCCAATAGTCTCTTTGAAGCGCCCCTCACTTCACTCTTACATAGGTGACTTATGTTGCTCGGCTTCACCGATGCACACAATGGTCATTAAAAGCATTGCTTAGCTTGTTCCATTTTTAGTCACTGTTTACATCATAAGAATGGACTTGGGGGAGTAACCCCCACAGTGGTCGCACAAGGTCTATGTGATTAGGTTGTCCATTTGAACCTAGATCTTGGGATCTTCAGTCAACTAGGTGGGGTTTTCCTTCTCATAGTGCCTTAAATTTCCATGGGATTTAGTCTCATTCCTTTCGTTATTTTCGCAACTTGATCTCGGTTTAACCCTTTGGTTAGCGGATCCGTAACGTTATCTTTTGATTTGACATAATTAACAGAGATAACCCCATTTGAGATCAGTAGTTTAATTGAGTTCTGGCTATACCAGAATCATCCTTGTCAAATTCCTCAAGAATTTGTCCACATAGTGTGACTGAGTCAACATGAGACCTTCAAATAACCGTTTGATTTAGATGCCCAAAATTAGTTGTTTCATTCTCATATTTTTCATGACATTGGTACGTTTTATCATTTCATAACAATGAGTGTGTCATCAACATAGGATCATGTATCCTAATGCACATTTTTGTTAAACGTTTAGTTGTCATCATGATAATATTTTCGTTTTAACCTTTTGTTGAACGTATGGACTATTTTTCATTAATAGTCTCCAAAGTTCGTTTCATTGAACTTGGACCAATTTCCCTAAATATTTAGGAAATATATTTCAAAGAATGAGACATTCTCAGTTTTCCATTAGTTGATAGAACAACTCCCCCCACATGTTAGGCACATTTTGAAGTTTCAATTCTTATTTTCAAACTCATTGTATCATTTGATGTTGCAATGTTACTCACATAGAGTTTTCTCCAAATTAATCGATGTATTAATTTTGGATCTCAACATCCTACTTATAGAGAATAATTTCTCTACAACATTTTTGCTTTTAAGCAAATCACTAGTTTGTTGTATCATGAAGGTAATTTCCTCCGAACAACAATTTGCCAATTATTACTTCTCGAAATAAATTCACCGATTTATTTCCAAAATAGAATCATACTTGATTCTTTAATAAATAATAACTTTAAGTTATTTCTCTTTCCAAAATAAATTCACCAATTTATTTTAAGATTGAATCATTTTAGATTCTCACGAAATTAAATCGAACGATTTATTTCCCTTAATAAATTAGAATCAACGCGAGATTCTAATGAAGAAATAAACTTAGTAGTTTATTTCTATCATATCTTCTGTTTAACGTTGGGAATAGTGGCACTAAAACCCAGGCAGAGATATCAAGATAACATTGCCTTAAACCTTTTACACACATGATAAAGGTTTTATAATACATGCAAACATGTATTTTACATATGATTTTAATCATTTCTATAAACGAAGGTATTAAATCAAACGTGTATCCTCATGATACATACCAATAAATCGAAATTTAAATTTCGTTTATTCCTGATTTTGATTTTTCACAAAATTCGTAACCTCAGTTACTCTGAACGACAATTTTTATAACACATATTTGTCCCGTTTATTTTTGAAATCTAAGCAAACCCGTTAAAACGGCTGGATAATTCTTGAAACCAATTTATTTGTTTGACTCACACACTTATCTTGAACCGCCTTTTGAAAATATTATTTGTCTTAAGATTGTTGGAAAAAAGATGGTTAAATTCAAAATAAATATGAAACAATTAAAGTGACAAGATTACAATAATTAGAAAATTGAAATAAATGAAAAACACATATTCGAAATAACCAAATTCGGTTGTTGAGGCCTACTAGGAACACAGTTTTCTTAAGACGGATTCGACCGCTCTTCGGTGCTAGAGGTCATCGGTCTCCCAGGATACAACAGCGGATGATTATCTTTAGCAGCATCGCTGAGAAATTACGAACATACTCGAGCCTTCGACTATCACCAGAAAACTATGCAAGTTTGAGAGAGAAAACGTTTTGAATTGTGTGTTAAAACCTGGAAAATACTCATGTATTTATAGGATAAAATTATGTTAAACATGAGAAACATTACTCCAATTTTGCCCCTAATCGAATAATTGAGTGGGCTAAAAGCAAAAATTCCAAGAAAAATTCGAATTTAAATCTGAACATATATCCCTTAATTTTTGGGATAATATGCTATTCAAAAGGAAAAAAAAATTAGTTTGAACATGATAAAATATCTAGCAAGTCCACGTAAGGCACAACCAATTTGAACATTTGCATCACCCACATTGTGCAAGTGCGCCCCAACCCAAATGGGATTGGATTTACACCCTTCTGCACGCAAGACACAATTTCCTTTTAAGTCATTCAATGACCACAAATAAGGTAAGTGTATATAAACATTTCCCAATCCATTTATCCCATCCATGTGGGATATGGGGATTTCCTTTTCTAATTCCCAACCTCCTTACTTTGACCATCAATTTCTCATTCATTACTCAACCATTTTGAGCATATGAGCTACCATTGTAAAGGTCTCACAGAGTAGAATAAGATTCAATCGAATCTTTATTCGAATCTCCACCTTTACTCATTTGAAATATGGCTCAAAGTTACCATTTTCTTACATTTTTCCAACAATAACTGCCACAAACGAGTCATACTCAACCGGTAATCCATTAAGGATGTAGCAATCTACTCCATTTCTGAAATCGCACTACCACAAGAAGCAAGCAAGTCACAGATCTCTTTGACCTGCATAGTGAAGGCACGCATTGTCAACGAACCTCTCTTCATCGCCCGCAATCGACAGTGGAGGTGCATGACTTTAGTGGTTGAGAGAGTTGAATACATCTTTGTGATAGCAGCCCAGATGGAGGTGAACGTCTCAGCTCCGACGAGCTGAGGTAACACCGACAGATTGATGGTTAATTTGTAAGCCGGATTAAGAACGCATTCTTCGGCAGGATTTGTCGTCAGGCAAGTCGAAATCGGAGAAAATTCATCCAAGAATAATTCTAATCCTTGACTGCGAACCAACAAGATTACTTGTTGCTTCCATCAGGATTTGTCGTCAGACAAGTCGAGTTTCAATGAACAAACATTTGTTCATAATCGTTTTGTTTGCATGATATATACATGAAAACATGTTTGTAGACAAATCAAAACATGTTCATAATTTTTCAAAAAAAATGTTCATAGATAATAAATATACTGTTTATGAACACATTTTTTATTTTTATATATGAAATAATCAAACATAAATATCAATAAATAAAAGAAACATAAATATTTTTAAATATCCGTTATATGAAAATACCAATTTTAATAAAACGAACTGATAAATGAGTTTGTTCGTAAACATAAACAAATCGACACACATTTATTCAAATCCGTTCATTAATAAATGAATATAAATTTTTTGTTTATACTCATTTATGTAGCTTAACAAAAAAATATCATATACGTTTCTCGAGTAATTCGTCAAACACATTAGTTACAACCCTAATCTTAGAATATGATTTATTAATTTAAATATTTGACATAACTGTCAAAAAAAAGTATAATGGGAAGTTAAAATATATTTAATTGTATGTTGAAAAATATATTAATTACAAAATATGAAGAATAAACGAGAATATATTTATAATTTAATACTCAAATATATATTTTTAAAAGCACTGTACCTTTTAAGTTTAAATTGAAAAACTTGTTCCAAAGTTGCTTATAGTTTTAAATGTTTTTTTTTTGGCTCTAATTTTTTTTCAATCACTGATAAAAAGAAAATTAAGTATGAGTCTTAACTCAGATGACATCATTATTTTACTGTAACATTCAAAGGATATAAATTTTATCGTGTTTATATGCATAATATCCTTTAATTTAAGAATTTAGGAGTCTAGATAATTTAATAAGTATGGTATAGAAAAGGCTTAACTATAAAATAGGTGTTCAAACTTTGTCATTTTTTGTAACAGGAGCTTAAAGTATTTTGTGGCTGAAATAAGTGTTCAACGTTTTATTTTTACCTGTTTTAAAGTAAATCTGTCAAAAAATTTCATTACACAATTATAGCTTGACACATGATTTTTTTTATTTTTAAAAACAAATTGAAAATAAAATAAATTAAAAAATATCTCAAATTTTTCAAAAATTACAAAATATTCCCAAATACCAAAAACTCTCAAACCCAAAATTAACGTCATTCACTGTCGATAGCCTCACTGGAGCCCACCATCGCCATCGTCGAAATTCCCTGCTCATTTTCTCCAACCACTCATCGTTGGTAATGGGCGGGAGGCACGTCAATTGAACGACGAATGCGAAAAACTCCAATCGTTTGACGTCTGATTGGCACGCCTCTCGCCGATTACCGGTGATGGGTGATTGAGAGAATGAGAGGGTGATTTTGAGATGGCAGTGGTAGGGTCCGAGAGACTATCTATGGCGTCAATTTTGGAATTTGGGGTTTTAAGGATTTGAAAAGTTTTAGATTTTTTAAATTATTTTTTCATTTTTTTTAAAAATAAAATAAAAATATGTGTCAAATTCTGATTGGATGATTAAATTTTTAAATAGCGTTACCTTAAAACAGTAATGGAATAAAATTTTAGAGATATTTATTTCAGACAAAAAAGAAACGCTGCTAAGAACACTTGATTAAATAGCACCATTTTTAATAATGAACATCACGAGGGAGTTAGCATCTTTCTCATGCATAATCATACTTTTAAATTTAATTTTTTGTTTTTTGTAAATATATTTTTTTAATTAATTCTAATTTATTTTGGAATATTATTATGAGAAACTCTTTTAGGTGATAAATCGCCTATAAATAAAAAAAAAAGTATTGGTCCCATTTCAAAATTCCTTCTAGCTATTTTTTCTTTATTATTATCCGGACACATATTTAGAGCATGTGAAAATTCAATTAATTATACTTTAAATTATATTTAATAAATAATAAATTTATATGCCAATCAAACACATGACATATTATTTTTTTAATAAAAAATCAATGTTAATCACTTTTAACTAACATTGTTTTCGATTTAAACATTTAATAAATATATAAGTATGTAAAATTTAAATTATATGAAATTAAAGTATGAAAAATTAATATAATTGTGCGACTAAAATAATATTTGTACTTAAATGACTTCATTATCTTTAAAATAAAATCGTCAAAGACTTGAAATGACAGTCGCATGATTAATATGAGAAATGAATTCTACTTTTTTTCTACTAAATACATAACTTTATTTAGTATTTATTTAACATTAAATTTAATACTATAAAAATATAAATTTATAAAAAAAATGTATATAAATATGAAAAATGAATTATATTCAACCTACATTTATATCAAGAATTAAATGTGTGACACATTTACTAGATTCGTCCATTATGAATAGGTACACAACAATCTAGTAATAAAATTAGGTTAAGGTTTAATTGGTAAGTCAAAATTTAAAATTTTGAAGTATATTAAATGTATGACATATCTATTAAGGAAAAAACTTTGATACACAGGCTGTGTAAACTTTAGTTTACACGTGTCTTTTAATTTTAGGGGTTAGAGTTTTAGTTTAGGGTTTAAGGTTTAGGGGTTAGAGTTTTAGGGTTTATAATTTAAGATTAGTGTTTAGAATTTAGTGTATAGGGTTTAAGGTTTAGAATTTGGGTTTTTATAGTGTAAATACACAGGCTTGTGTAAAATTAATTTTACACAGCATGTGTATCAAAGTTTTACCCATCTATTAAATACATAACTTAAAAGGGTTAGTATGAAATTTTAGGGTTGAGTACAATTTGATTCGAAAAAATTGAATATTTTGACTTGATTAGAATTTTAGATACTTAAATCAACTCGGATTTTATAACAAGATTCGATTTGAAAAAATTCAAATAAAAATTGAATAATAAAATAGGACTCGAATAACTAGAGTACTTACGTAACTTTAAGTCCATTTTTTGAAAACAAATTCCATCGTTTTGCAATTTAGTCTTTGAACTTTATATTTTATTCAATTTAGTTATCTGTATGCAACTCTTTGCAAATATTTCCTTTTCACCATATTCTTGACTCTTTTATACTCTTATCAATATTTTTCTTCAAAATCTCTACTTTTAAAGAAATAATATTATAAATATATTATATAATTTAAGATGATATTAGATTTATTAAATAATTTTACAAATCTTATTCATACTTGTAAAAATATGAAGAAATATATATGTATATTGTATATGGTTATAAAAAATTGTTTAAACTATAATCAATCAATGTCGTAACATTGTAAATATTTATAATAAAATTTGAATATAAACTCAAACAACTCATTCAAATTAACGTGAATTTTTTTTTAAATAAAATTTAAATAATAAAATAAGATCTGTTAACTCAACTAACTACAATTTTCACTCCTCCAAAAAAAAGTTAGACATATTAGCATTTGAAAGTATCTTCAAACTTTGTCCATTATAGGTTGTTCATCCTTTTAGTCACACCATTTAATTATGGTGTTTTAAGCAAGAGTCTTTTCGAGTTTGGTCATAAAAATCTATTATTATTTATAACGTCACATGGATTATTTTATAATAATTTAATAAATTTAATAATTATTTTGTAACTTTTGAAAGTTTAATGATCAATAAAATTATTTGACATAGTTTGGTGACCTAGAGTGTACTTTACCCAAAAAGAAATTGAAAATAAAAATGGAGCGGAAAACTGGAAATTCATACTCACAGTACCTTTACCAAAAGCCATTTCCGGAAGAGCTAAACCCTCTGGTCTTTTCTCAAACCCAGATTTTCTTCAAAATTCAAAAGCAAAATTAAATTTTACAAACCCCTTTCTCTGTAAAGGGATTACCTCTCTTTTTCAGTTCTTGTAATTGGGTATGTGTTTGCATTTTTCTTTGTTCATTTTCTTCTTTAATCTGTTGGTTTTTCTTACCCTTTGTTTGTTCAGTAGGAAAATCGTGTAGCAAGTTTTGATTTTTACTTTCATTTTGATCTTCCAAATGTGCATACTTTGAAGCTAGTTTCTGGGGAACTATTATCTTTTGTTAAGCTCCAAGTATTAGTTTTTAGGGTGAAAATGCAGCCTTTTTTTTAATGAATCTTTGCCTTAGCATTGAGAATTTCGAGCTTGATATTGACTATTAATTTTTAATTTTTTATACTTTGCCTTACTAGATAAATATGAGATGGAAACATCTAGGATTGTTTTTTTTTTTTTACTTGGGTTTGGTTGATTTTCCTAGTAATGAGAAACTTTCTACTATATTAATACTGATTTAGACTTGTAAAAGAAGTTGACCAAAGAAGTGTGAGATTTAAAATCTGCTGGAATTTTGTTCTTTTTTGGTTAATTTATTGTAAACATGATTATTGAATTTATTTTGTGGTATGGATTGGTTTCTTATTTTTTCCACTTGTTTTTTTTTTAGCTTACTTGTGTTATTTACTGCTTAAGAGTTGGACCCTGGCCATTATGGAAAGCTTTGGTGGGTTGAAGTTAGCTATCGTGGGCTGTGCCGTGAAGAAGAAGAGGAGTACCATATTTCGTCGTCCACGTGTTACTCTGCCGACGTTTACACATAATTACCTTTTAGCGTCATCACCAACACCAACCATAGGTTGTAGTGGCAATGAGGAGCAAAATTTTAAGAATGGTTCTAATGGGTTTGGAAGTGAGAATAAGCTGAAACTTAAGCTCAAGCTTGGTGGGGTTACGCGTACGATTCATACTAACTCCACCGCTGATCATGCCTTTGGTGGCTCCTATTTCTCCGAAGCTGCTCAAACCGGAAAAAGGTCCCTTTTACTGGTACCTTCATCTAATTCGAACACGACACTGCTTTGGTTATATTGTTTGTATAGAATTTATTTGTCATGATCAGCAATCTGTTGTCGAAATTGATCCTTCTCTACTCCATTTGTCATTGCAATGGGGAGAGGTTTCTCGGACAGGTTTCGAGAAAACAAGTCTTTGATCTAGTCTCATTGACATCTATTACTTTTATTTTTGCCATGTATACACATGCACATGTGTGTATATATATATAAATTTATTGCGTCTCATTTGTTCTTCGGATATTCTTTATAATGCAATTTAACTTCTTGTGAGCTGATGGTTTGATGCCTAAACAATCACTGCAGGGCAAGAAAGGCTCCTATCATTCTGATAAGGGAGAAGGCTATGGAGTTCAAGGAAAGGATTTATCCAGAAGTGGCGCCGGTTATGGAAAGGGGCATTCTTCTAGGGGAAAGGCACTCGGGATTGAAACTGACAGAAACGAGCCAACTCGTAAGAGCAAGCGGGTTCCTAAGAGGCGTGTCTTGGATGTGAGTATAAATAGTGATGATGATGATGAAGATGAGGAAATCCGTTATCTAGGGAGACTGAATGCTTCAAATGGTCTCTTGAATCATAAAGATGAAGAGGATGAGATAAATGGGAGAGAGAGTGCTATTTTTGAGGATGGAGATTATGTAGAAGAGGACCAGTGTGAATCCGGCGATGAGCCTGAATCTAAAAGGAAGAAGCTGGATGGAAGAACCAAATCAACTCCCTCTACACAAAATTGTGTACTTCAGACTGGGAAAGATCTCTTATCTGGTCCAGGTGCCGGTCTTGTTGAGTTCCCCGATGGTTTACCTCCTGCGCCACCTAAAAGTTAGCAATTCCGTTACTCACTACTTCGTTTACTTCCTTTTGTTCTTTCCCTACTTCAATACTTTCACTTAACTTCCTCTTAATAACTTGGATTGGTATTTCATCCTCAATGTGTTTTTAAGTATATTTGAGCTTTAAATGCTAAACGTCGTGAAATTGATTGTTTTAATAATGACCGTTGATTATAGAGCAAAAGGAGAAACTTTCTGAAGTGGAACTGCAGTTGAAGAAGGCCGAGGCTGCACAGAGACGTAGAATGCAGTCCGAGAAAGCAGCCCGGGATGCTGAGGTTTTTTACCCATTATTTCTTTTGATTCATTTTACTTTTGCTCCATGATCATTCAAGAAACGTTATTCAGTAGGGTCTTTGAATTGTCTTAGGCTGAGGCAATCAGAAAAATACTAGGTCAAGATTCCGCAAGAAAGAAAAAGGAGGATAAGATGAAGAAACAGCGGGATGAGTTGGCACAGGTCCGTGACCCTTTTAAAGTATCATGCATCTTTCGGTGTGCTTTGTAGTGTTATTTCCATTCATTCGATGTCGTAATTGATGCAGGGAAAGGCTACCAAATCCGAAACTCTTGCACCAAATACGGTGAGATTGGTTATGGGTCCTGGTGGAACAACAGTTACATTTTCTGAAGATATCGGTCTACCACAGCTATTCAATTCAGTACCACCAAGGTACTCCTATAAATCCGTTTGTCTTGCGCTTTTGACAACTTATGTGTGCTTTTTCCAGTAAAATTTCATGTTATTTGTGCATTTCTTTTCCCTCTAGTTATCCCCCGCCACGAGAAAAATGCGCCGGTCCGAATTGTACAAGTACATACAAGTATCGAGATTCCAAGTCGAAGCTTCCATTATGCAGTCTTCGTTGCTACAAAGCAATACAAGCAAAGGCTCAACCTTTGACTGCATGTTGAGATGTGTCCCTTTGATTTTACGGACTGATGCGGAAATGGTTCCAAATTATAGTATTTACCTTTGATCTATGTCATTTCTCACTTCTAATGTTCGAGACTTCGAGCTCGAGCTCCTAAGAAGTGACTGAGCTCCCGCTCCCTCATTGTTGCCGCTGTACACATTTCAAACACTTGTTTGTTCGCGGACAATGTATACATTTACCTAACCACAGTAACAAAGCTCTACCATTTCTCTTGCCCTAAGTTATATTTATCGAAATTTTCATGTTTTTGGAGGGGTTCGGAAAACTATATCTTGAGATGCATCGAACATTAGCGTCGAATGCAGGTATTTCTCCTGTATTTCAAGAAAAATGAAGTGTTTGGTAGATAGGCAGAACTTCTTGAGGTCGTGCATGCCTTCAGCCATCATATTTTTGTCTGATCGAATACTGAATTGCCGTCACCGCCGCCGTAACCTCTGTCCGAATAACGAACTAAGCCTGCATATTTATATATAAATTTAGAAAAATTAATAATATAAATTTAAGAGAAAATGAAAGGGGAGAATAATAATAATTTTGGAAGCGTACATGGAAGTTTACTATTGGAAAGTAGGTGACATTTTTTTAAATTAAAATTAAGATGGTCTTGGAAATGAAAAAAAAACCCATTACTTTGGAGCTTTAAATGCTAAAGATTTATGCTTAAATGGAATTATTTGTGAATTTAAGTTGGGTTAGCTAAAGAACCCGATAAGTATCCTAATGAAAAAATGAATGATGTTTGTTCTAGGAAACATTAAAAAATAAAAACAGTTTGTGTATCGGTTATTTTTACTTGTTTCATTTTAAAATAAGTAATTTTTGTTTTTTAAGTTATTGTTGCGGTTTTTTCATCTACTTTAATGATATATAGTAAAATAAACATGCTTGTATAAAAATTACATTTTAAATGCATCAAATATTAATCTATCTAGTGTAGAATAGAAATCTTTTGCTCCTTCTCGGTACCCCTATTTATGCTTCACACTAAAAAAATAGGATTAAGAGCTAGGGTTTAGGATCGAGATTAGAGAATTGGTGGTAGAATGTATTTTGTTAATGTATTTTCAGAGTTTAGGATTTATTTTGTTAATGTCTGAGCATAGAAAGATACATAGAGAAGGGATATATGGTTTTTGATCTATCGATGTATAATCTTTTATCAAATTTGAATCTATATCTTAGTAACTAAACCTAAAAAGTCATGGCAGCCATTAAGCTCAGAGTATACCATTTAAATTTCCAATTTTGTCAAGAACAACATTTTTTTTGACAAATCCAAAATCTAAACCTAATCCTACTTAGAGGGGAGGGGAAGGGAGGACTCTAAGAGAAGGAAGAGGAGTCTCGAATCCATGACTTATGAAAATATAAAGAAACAAAGATGGGCAGCTTGGCCAACTGGGAAAATATGCTTGCTCAAGAACAAGATCTTGTTTACCTTCGTAATTGTAAAAATCTGATTATAAAACCCAAGTCGTGACACCATCATCATTGGAAAAAAATTTGTTGAAAAATAAATTGTATTGCATTAGCCATAAATGGCATCATCGATTACAAAGTTTTAGATACAATCCGAGACATCATAGTCCAAAATGAAAGGCTCGTTACAAGACATAGCCTAATGGGCGAGAGAATGCGCTACCCTATTGGCCTCTCGGCCTATGTACGAGACCTTGAGACCGGCGTGTTCGGCGAGGATGGCATGCGCGTCGAGCATGTGCGAGGTAATGACCGATCTATCAAGCTTCTTGGCATTCAACTTGTTAACTACATCCATAGAGTCTCATTCAATGGTTGCTTATAGCCAATTGTTCTCCATGGCAATTTGAAGGCCCAACGTGAAACCACATGCCTCGGCTGTCTTGGCAGAGTGTGCCCCTTGGATATTGTGGGCTCTCACATCTAAGACTAGGCCGTATGAGTTGCGTGCCACCACTCCAACCAAAGCTGCCCTTGAGTTGTCCAAGAACGTAGCATCCACATTTACCTTAATGGTGCTCTCAGGTGGGCAAATCCATTGCTTGGCTCGACTACATGGGACTGGGGTGCTGATTGGATCAAGGGCAGTTGAGTAGTCTGAGGTCAGAAGTTGAACATAGTCCACCATTGCTCGTATCGAGAGGGCCTTGTTCCTCCGGTTCCACAAGAGAATGATGAGTAGTGTGAACCTTTCCTTATCAAAAGACTTAAGCACCTCTTCCAACCATGCTTTGCAGCTTGGATAGGTATCATTTGGCAATAAAGTTGAAAAGGCACAAAGGTCAAAGGCCATTTTTATGGATGGGCAGTCCCAAAAAGCATGGAGGCAAGTTTCAAGGCCATTGTTGCACATTTTGCATGTGCCCGGATCAAGTCCCGTTGCTGCAAGTTTGTGGCTCGTAGGGAATGCCTCATGACAAAGTCTCCAACCAAACAGACAGATTTTGGGCAGTGTTGGCATTTTAGCCATAACCTTCCAAATAGAGGAGGATTCTCTTACCTCATAACTTTGAAGAAAAAGCTAGTTGTAGCCGGATCGGGTGGTGTAGCTTTCGGATGAGTGGTGCCCCTATAAGAGTGAGTCACCCGAGAAATGTGCTATGGGGCACCGGTTAATTGAAAAGACATCCTTGTCCGAGAACACCTAGTTGAGCTTGGCAACATTCCAAGCCGCCACATTAGGCACCATGAACTCCCTACAAGTAATCGGGTTGGTGGCATTATCCAAGTGTCTTTCTTCCAACAATATTGGCTTTGTTCATCCCCATTTGTCTTGGAGGATCCGAACCAAACTATTACTCCCAAGTCTCCAATGGAACCCATATTTAATTGCCTCATTTTCCTTGAAGATGCTACTCCATATGAAGGATGTTCTATCCCCTTGCTTTGCTTCAAGCACATCACCTTGAGGGAAATACTTGGCTAACAGAACCTTGTAGCAAAGTGAGTCTTTGCTGCACATCAATCTTCACACTTGCTTGGCAAGTAAAGCAAGGTTGAAGGTTTTAAGGTCCCAAAACCCTAGGCCCCCAGCTTCTTCAATTTGCAAAGTTTTTGCCATGCCACATGAGGCCATCCTCTTTCTTTACTCTTGCCCGACCACCAGAAACTTCTCGTTGAGGAGACCATGGGATCAATAATACAATCCGGTAATAAGAAGCATGTCATGGCATATGCGGGTATGGCTTGGGCCACTGATTTGATGAGCACTTCTCTTCCACCATAAGAAATAAGATTCTTGGTCCAATTGCCCATTCTTTTATCAACTTTCACATCCAAGAAACCCAATGCCTTTGTTCTGTTTTTTTCCCACAATGAAAGGAAGGCCTAGATATTGCCCGATGACTTCATCTTCCCTCATGTTCAAGATTGATTTCATCTCAGATTTGCTTTGATTGGTTATGCCATTGCTAAAATATATGGAAGATTTCTCTACACTGACTTTTTTCCCCGATGAAGACTCATAGACCTTTAGCACATGCTTCAATCTTGTTGCCCATTTAATCGAGTTTTTGATGAACAAAAGGCAATCGTCATCATACAAAAGGTGGTTCACTCTTGGACCATTTAAACTTGCCCGAATGCCTCAAATTCTCCCTTCCCTTTGTTCCTTCAAAAGCAAGGTCGAGAGCTCTTATGTGCAAAAGAGGAAAAAATGGGGGGATAGGGGATCATCTTGCCTTAGTCCTCTAGATGGCCTGAAAGAGTCTGAAATGACACTGTTAATCTCGAAGCAATAAGAGACAGTAGTTACACAATTCATCACAATATCAATCCATTCCGAAGCAAAACCCATTTTGTTCATAACATTAGCGAGGAAATGTCATTCGACTCTATCATAAGCTTTTTCCATATCTAGTTTAATAGTAGCCCCTTTGTTAGGCTCGTTTTTACAACCCTTTAGATAATGAAATAATTCATGAGCCACAATGATATTATCGGAAATAAGTCTACCCGCAACAAAAGTACTTTGATTTTCGACAATACACAATGGCATGAGAGATTTCAATCTGTTTACAAGCATTTTCGAACAAGTTTTATAGACCACATTGCATAAACTAATTGGCCTAAAGTGTTTCATGAGGGTCGGTTATCTAGTTTGGGAATAAGTACAATGACAGATTGATTCACTTCACACATATTCACTCTACCCGCAAGCATGTCAAGGGAAATAGAAGTAAATTCAACATTAAGAATAGACAAAAACTTGCAAAAGAAAGATGTTGGTAAATCGTCGATACCTGGGACTTTGTTTGGGTGAATTTGAAAAAAGGCATTCTTTACTTCCTCCACCGTGAATCCATCACAAAGCTTGTCATTCATCTCCGGTGTTATGCAAGTCTCAATAGTTTGTAGGATCATATTAGAGGTTGAGCCATTGTCCGATTAGAAGAGATTGGAAAAGAAGTCTTGTACTACTTCGAAGACATTCTCCACCCCTTTCCACCCAATTCCCTTCATTATTTTCGATGCCCTTGATCATATTCTTCTTCCTTCAGTTGCTTGCCATAGCATTGAAGAAGCCCGTATTTTTACCCCCTTCCTTTAGACATTTGACCCAAGATCTTTGTTTCCAATAAATCTCCTCCCTGTCCAAAATTGCTTTAAACTCTTTCTTCGATCTCTTAAGTTCATCCAGGTTTGACTCTGAAATGCTTTGCTCCAAAAGGTTCTCAATCTTTATTTAGAGCTGTTTCTTGCGACGTACGACAGTTTTCCTTCTAGTCACTTGCCATTCATTAAGGCTTTCCCAACAAGCTTCAATTTGTCCAAAGTGCCCCCTAGGATTTGTCCATGAGTTGTTGACAATGATCGAGCACTCTTCCTCATTTGCCCAACACATATCAAACTTGAAGTAGTCTTCATGTTTACCTTGCCGAAGCTGATTGCCTTCAGTGTTGAGGAGAAAGAAGCAATGGTCTGAGTCCTTTGTGTACACGGTAATAATATCACATTGCCTAAACAATTGAAACCAAGGGATAGATTCCACGAACCGATCAATCATTTACTTAATATGATTTTCCACCACATCCCCGAAGTGTCAAGTAAACCATCCGCGGTCGGGTTTGATATCCCAAAGATCATTCCTCTCGAGGGCGTCCCAGAACGCATCCATTTCCACTCTCGGTTTCCTTCCCCCTCCCGCCCTTTCGTTCATGCAAAGAATATCATTAAGATCCCCCTAGTAGCCATGGCAGATTAGATTCACTTTTAAGTCTATCAAGTAGCTCCCAATCTTTGTGCTTTCTTGGGCGACCACAAGACCCGTACATGCCGGTGAACCTGAACTTTAAAGTCCTTTGAGTAACAACAACATCAATATGGGACTTCGAGAAGGAGAGCAAATCAACTTGCTAACTGTCTTTCTAAAGCAAAATCAAACCCACACAATTTTTACTCTTTTCAAAATCGAAACAACCAAACATATTCAGTCTTCTACGGACACTATCAGCTTTATTCTTGAAGAGGAGACGAGTCTCACTAATAAAAACCAAGTCGAGATCATTCAAGGCAACAAACCTTGACAAGGCTTGAACTATCTCGGGGTTTCCCAAGCCCCGACAATTCCAACATAAGGTTTTCATTGCTCCCGGCGGGGCTGAGAACTAGCCTCCACCGATATAGGTGCCTTGAGAGGGGACACCACCTCTTGTCTGAGTTCCACTTCATCCGAGAGTGGGCAAGATATAGACTTTGCCTTCTTAGATTTCTTCGAGTTGTTTCCTTCCATCTTCCCTTTCAACGATCACTTCGCACTCTTGGGCTTAGGTGTCGGGGTGGTGTGATGACTAGGCCGGTCCAAGGTAACGACCAGGCTGTTTCATTTTCCTCGATTGTATCCTCGGCTTTCCCTTTCACGTTTTTCCCCAAGGCCTCAATATTCTCATTTTCCTCTGTTGCTTCTATTGCTTTGCCTTTCAATTCCTCACCTGACTCTGAGGCTTCACCCTTTGACACATACACGATCCCTGGTCGAGTCTTCCTTCTAGTGAAGTTATTTGACTTGGGCAATTTCACCCTAAGCCAGTCACCAAATTGGAAAGGGGGAAGGTTCCCCCAGAGAGATTCGAGCAAAGTTGGTACTCATGTCCAATGACACCACAAAGAAAGCAAAATCGTGGTAGTCTCTCATACTTAGCCATGCAAACTCGGGGCTGCCCAGTTTTGATGTTTCTCCCCATGGCCGTGCATCTTTTAAGAGGCTTGCTACTATCAATATCGACCCTTAACCTGAGATATTCTCTCATACATCCGTTCTCGTCTCTCAAATCAGTGGCAATACTCTTCCCAAATTTGTTCGCAATGGCTTCTCCCACCTTGCTCATCATGAAATCTAAGGGTACATCATAGATGCAGACCCAAATAGGAAGAGGTCGAAAATCATAATCCTTCAGATTTAGCATCCTATCGAAAGTTTTGAAGGCAAGGAGTTCTCCATCAAAGTTCCAAGGGCATCTCCCAAGCACAAATTCTTTGCTTTCCAGTTTCTTAAACTTGAACAAGAACATGTTAGGGCCAAGGGCCAAAAACCCCAAGTTGATGACTCGGCTAATATTTTGATTTTTCTCCAAAAATACATAAAATATATACTAATTAAGGACAAAATGTAAGTCAATTACTTGGCTGTCAATCCCAAAGCTCCAGTCTGTGTTGCAGGCTGCATTGTAAGATCTCATTTTTCATGTCATAATCAAACTTTTACTGTATGATTATTCAAATCCATTTGATCTTTCTTTCTTGTTTGCTTACCATTCTATGTTCTTCTTAGTGCTTGTAGCCATGCAATTGTCTTATTCATTACTTTCCCGACAATATGATATCACGCAGATTGTGACATATAGATACTCCTCCGACATTTCATTTTTCTTGAAGCACTCATGTCCAAAACGACCGTTTTGGTCGAATATTCAGAAAAAAAAATCTTGTTCATATTCGAGTTCAAGTAACATAGTTTGAACCCGGATACCAACTGTTTGTCTAATCGACAGAGTCCATTATTCCAAGTGGCATTCAAGTAAAAATTGTTGGTTTCCATCAGTGGTGCAGGCCACCTTGGAAACATCAAATTATATTAAGGTTGCCGTTACTAAGATGTAAGAATCTGTCATAGAACAAATATACTATAATATTCCTTGTTCATTAAAAACATCGTGTTTACATCATATTGAAATAGTTGATTTCTTTCTATTTAGTTTACTTGAGGGATCTCTTAGTTTCCATTGCTGTGTACCATGGGGAATGATGAGTATTCTTGGGATGATTTTAATGTTTATGCAGCTCCAGATAAATTAAGTTCTTCGGATAATGAATTCGAGAGCTTTAATGGCGGAGTTAAAGGGAAAGAAAGTGGTTTCTATGGAGTTGAAGATTGGGGTGAAACTGGAGCTGTTGATTCCTTGCGTTCTGATTACGATCTCTATGGAGATGAATCGATGGTTTCCACGGGTTTCGGTCTCTCGAAACAAGGCCTGCAGCAGCAGCAGCAGCAGCAGCAGCAACAGAGTATTACGGGTTATGGTCTTCTTGATGGACTGAACTTCAATGCTCAATCTCCATTGATTCCGACGTGTTTCGGTGAAATCGCGGGGCTCGGTCGGATCAACAATGAAGTTTGTGAGGATATTGATGAGACAAAGAAGGGGAAACAGCAGCCTCTTTGTTTACCTTCCCTTGGACTGCTGAACAACTACGGCAATGGATTCAAACGGTTGCATGGGAAAAGAAGAACCGATGATGATATAACCGTATCGGACGCTCGGGACGATGAAGCCCGAAAATTTTCGACTGAAGAAATCATGAGGATTGCTGGAGAGATGTTTATAAAGTCATGTGGCCAAACTGTTGATGGAATCTCCATGATTGATCATCCTTTTAATGTTTGTTTTTCGGGATTGTCGGATGGGGAGAAGAGAGATGCCGAGCTTACCGTGCTTCTTCTAGCTGCTGCGGAGAAAATAGGGTGCCAACAATATGAAAGCGCCAGCAGATTGCTGAAACAATGCGATTACATGTCGTCGAAAACCGGGAATCCGGTTCAGCGAGTAGTCTATTATTTCACCGAGGCACTTCGAGAGAAGATCGAAAGAAGTTCATCGAAGGGCTTAAAGTGGAGACCGTTGTTTAATATCGATGAGGCAATGATGACCATGAACCCGATTGTATTGGCATGCCATCAAGAATTTCCATTTGCTATGGCTACACAATTTGCAGGGATCCAGGCCATTGTGGAAAATGTTGCCGAGGCGAAAAAGGTTCACATAATTGATCTTGCAATAAGACATGGTGTGCATTGGACTATCTTAATGCAAGCTCTTGCATCTCGACAACACGAATGCGGCCTGGAGCTCCTGAAAATAACCGCCGTTTCAACCGAAGAAAAGGCTTTAGTCGAGAACACCGGCAAGAGGCTCTCGAGTTTTGCTCAGAGCTTGGGAGTACCCTTTGCTTTTAAGGTTGTTATCGTATTGGATATGTTAGATCTTAAGGAAGATCTGTTTGAAATTGATGCTGAAGAATCCCTTGTTGCATATGCGGCGTTTACTTTCCGGAGAATGCTTGTGATGCCGAACCGGATCGAAAATATAATGAGGGTACTCAGAGTTATTAATCCTTGTATAATGGTGGTGACTGAAATCGAAGCCAACCATAACTCTCCGATCTTCGTGAACCGTTTCATCGAAGTACTGTTTTTCTTCAGTGCGTACTTCGATTGCTCCGCAACTTGCATGAAACAGGATACTAAAAACAGAGAGATCATGGAATCAGTGTTCTTCAGTGAGGGGATTCGGAACATGATAGCGACTGAAGGCGACGAAAGGAAGATCCGGCACGTGAAGTTCGATGTTTGGAGGGCGTTTTTTGTTCGGTACATGATGGAGGAAACAGAATTAAGCATGTCATCCATGTACCAGGTAGACCTTATTCTCAAAAGTTTTGCCTGTGGGACTTCTTGTACACTCGATATGAACGGAAAAAGCCTACTCATCGGTTGGAAGGGAACGCCGATGCATTCGATTTCGGTTTGGAAATTTCTATGAACCGACGGATTAACGTCCCTAATCTTTGATGCTTCCATTCAACTGTTTGAAGTTGTATGCTTTTGCTGTTTTGAATGTGTTAGTTTTTTATTTTATTTTCAAAATATTCGATATCGTCTTTGTATATTTAAAAAATGAATATGGGAATATGATTCTCCAAAGATCTTTTGAAAAACATCTCAAAATTTAGAAATATTCAAATATACTCGTTCAAACACGTACCGAAATTGTGCATGATTTGAGAACTTACATGTAAAATCACATGTTTTTTAATGAAATTGTGGATGATACAACAATGCATCTGCTTCATTGAAGAGCTTTAAGGTTACATAGGGCTGTAAACGAGACAAGACAGATCGTGAGTTATTCGAATCTGACTTGATTAGACTCAAGCTCAAACTCGACTTGAGTTCTTAACGAATTGAGCTGAACTACTTAAAAATATGATATACTATTTTTTTAATTTTGAAAATTAAATTGAAATCAAATGTATGTAGTTGGATAATAATAATAATTATTATTGTTGTTGTTGTTGTAAATAAGATAAGATAGATCACGAGCTACTTATATTCGACTCAATTAAAACTCGACCAATACTCAAATAAGATAAGATAGATCACGAGCTACTTATGTTCGACTCAATTAAAACTTGACCAATACTCAACTCGATTGGACCTGACTCAAGCTTGAACTCAACTTGAGTTCTTAATGAATTGATTCGAGCACAACACTAATGAGCTTGACTCGAATTCTGAACGAGCTGAGTTGAGCTCAGCACTACTCGAATTTAACTCGTTTACTCCCGTAACTACATATACGGAGACATTCCTTGTTATCTATCAGCATCTTTGCTTCTCATCCTAATCTTCCCATTGCAATATTATATATATATATATATGACTATGAAGATAGAGTAAATGATAAGCAACTGAAAGATTCTTCGATCTTATTCTTTCCATCTTTGATTTGATGGGAAATATGAATTTAGAAATGGTAACCCCTACTATGCCGTCAAGAATATGAACTCTACACCATGTGAGATTCCTGATAAGGAATATAAGGAATATATATATATATATATATATATATAACTTTACTCTGAAATTTCAAGCACAAACATTATTCCCCGTCATGTATTTCTTTTTTTCGAATTCGAATATAAGTGTTGGATTTAGTAAGCGTATCTATACCTGCATGTGTCATACATGAGGGAAAATATAGATAAAATCTTCGTTATAAATACAATGGTGGAGGAACAAGCCCGGGAAAAAGCAAAGAGGAAACAAAGAAAACCTAGGCCATGGGGAGGAACCAGCAGGTGAGGAACCATGTGAGTGATTCAGTAGAATACGGAATTGATAAGTTGCACCGCGTAGCCGAGCAGTTCCTGGTTTACCCTTTGGCCGCCGTCGAAGGAGCTATCCAAGGCGCCGCTCGAGGTGTTCACAACGTCGCCACTCATAAACACTATTTAGATCGAGCCGATGCCGCCGGCCACCATGGCAAGTGCAAGTATAAGAACAGCAAACCACATGGTTCTGCATGTGGACAGCATGCCGGACCATAACCGTATGAGTTTTATAGCTATACTCCCTCCTCTGCTCCTCTTGCGCCTCCGCCAGCACCGGCGGGGCCACAACAGTTTCAGTACCAGTACCACCCGGCGTTTCCGGTTCCTTGCCGCCCTCCCTACTAGTTGATGAGAGCAACTGTTATGGTCTTATAGCAATAACCATGTCAAGTATATGCATAATGAGAGAGAAAACATATTATACATGTTATTTGGTAAATTGTATGGGATGGTTTTAAGCTAATGTTTTAAATTATAGTTGTACTTTTTGACAGCTTTAGCAATCAAAGTAAATTTAATTACACGTATTTGTCACGGACTGCAAGCCCGCAATCGAGACAAGTGCAACCATGGCAGCCCAAGCCTATCTCCACAGCATTTTGGGCTTGCCAAATGACCCAAGAAAGCTGGTCATTTACCATGGTGAAATGAGCAAGCAGAGTATTTACCATGGTGAAATCCGATAAGGCATCTCACTTATCATTTTGGTGCTTATTTGTAAAGATAATTCCCACTTTATCTCTTATTTGAAATTCAAATGTTGTGGATAGGATAGGCTCTCATCTGGACCATTGATTCATTGTAATCTTGACCGTTGATTGTACTGAGCTCTCACTATAAAAGGAGGCTCAACCCAGGTCATTTCATCATTCATTCATTCATCACTTGCTTCAGTTTGTAAGCTTTTACCCAGAGTAATACAACTCGGTATTCACTCACTTTCTCTTGTTCTTTTGCCATCGCCTTTCTTTTGTTCTGCAGTGGTTTCTAAGTATTCTTACTTAGGAGTTTTTCAGGTGACTTAGCCCAGTTTTCAAACCGAGAAAGTAGCTAAGGCCGCACGGTTGTCTAGCAGAAGACTAGCCCCGTGACAAGTGGTATTAGAGAGAGGTTTTGCTGAGAAGCTGTTGATTCGAGATGGCACGTGATGGAGAGAACACTGCAGTGAAGAAGGGTATAGAGGCCACAGCTGACAAATCCAAGAGGGGTTCGTCGAAGGACATGATCACATCGATCCAGGGAAGGGTTAACAAGCTTGAAGAATCCATGGCGGAGGCCAAGGCGACGTTGGAACCATTGGAGTCGATGGACGTTGAGAAGCTGAGTTCGTTGGATTTCGAGAGCCCGAGTCCTTGGAGGGAATTCAGGATGATGTTCATGAGGCTCTTAATGGGATGGATGTGAAGATGTCTAAGCTTGGCGATGCCTTAGAGGCCATGGTGGTTGCTCTAAGGGATGAGGTCGAAGAGCTCAAGGCAAAGAGTTCCAAGTCCGAGAAAGATGAACTGAAGAAGGAAGTGGAGCTGCTCAAGACCGAGTTGCTTGTGCTGAAAGCTGCGATTGCGAACAGTGCGACTGTTGCAGCACCTAGAACCTCGGGAGATATTCCCAAAACAAAAAAATTCAAGGGGACGAGGTCCGCCCAGGAAGTGGAGAATTTTCTTTGGGGAATGGAGCAATACTTCAAAGCCGTGGGCATCGTGGAATATGCTAAAAAGGTAAGCCTTGCAAGTATTTACCTAATTGATCTTGCACAAACGTGGTGGCGACGTAGGTGCGAAGATGTGAAGCGTGGGAACACTGCCATTGAGACTTGGAAAGAGTTCCAAGAAGAGTTCAAGGAACAGTTATATCCTCCGTATGCTGAAGATGAGGCACGGTCAAAGCTGAGGCGACTCAGGCAAGAAGATGCCAAGACTTTGAGGGACCATGTCCGAAAGTTCGTAGAGTTGAGTTTGCAGGTCCCGAGCTTGAGTGAAGAGGATGGCTTTTTCACCTTCATGGATGGGTTGCAACCATGGGCGAAGATGGAGTTGCAGCGACGGGGAGTGACCAAGCCTTCTACTGCCTTGACTACTGCCGAGTCCATCATTGAGATTGGGCGTAGGAAACCTAACTCCTACAAACCAAAACTGAAGCAGAAAGGTCACGGTGGAGACAAGGAGAAGTCAATTCGATTCGACAAAGATTCGAGTGGCTGGAATAAGCCTTCGAATGGGAAACATGCATATTCAAGGGACAAACAGCATGTCAAGTGCTTCCATTGCCACAAAGAAGGGCATATTGCCAGGGATTGTCCCCAAAAGAACATAATCGCTGCTGTCAAGGAGACAGCTGATGGCAAGACTAACGAGGCTCTGAAGCTTGGCTCCATCATTAGTACAATGGAGGTCAAGAAGGGTTGAAAGAAGAAGAGGTTGATGTTCGTCGACATCACTATTGCTGGCCAAAAGTTGAGTGCACTAGTTGACATCGGTGCCTCTGAACTGTTCATGTCTGAGAAAACTGCCGAGAAACTTGCCTTACTGTCGAGAAGTCCAGTGAATCCATCAAGACAGTAAATGCCAAGGAAGTACTGATTGCGGGAGTCGCAAAGGGAGTTCAACTTGAAATTGGAGGTTGGACCGGTAAGGAAGCCATCAAGGTAATCCCACTCGATGACTTTGATTTTATGCTTGGGTTAAGTTTTCTAGACCGGATCAACGCTTTCCCTGTTCCTTTTGCGGATTGTCTGTGTATTCTAGATCTAAAGCATCAATGCATTGTTCCAGTGAGCCGAGGGTCAGGAGTAGATGCAAAAGTTCTATCCACAATCCATTTTTCAAAGGCGATGCGCAAGGAGGAGCCGACCTTCCTAGCAGCCTTGGTGTCTTGGTAGAATTTGAAGATATGATGCAACTGAGGAAGTCCCTGATGAGGTGGGACGTGTCTTGGTAGAATTTGAAGATATGATGCCTACCGAGTTGCCAAAGAAGTTACCTTTAAAGAGGGATGTTGATCACAAGATTGAGCTTGTGCCAAGTGCGGAGCCCCCCGCTCGAGCCCCTTACCGGTTAGCACCGCCTGAATTAGAGGAGATGTGCAGACAGTTAAATGATCTCCTAGATTTCGGTTACATCTACCCATCAAAGGCACCCTACGGTGCGTCGGTGTTGTTCCAGAAGAAGCACGATGGGTCCCTACGGATGTGCATCAACTACAGGGCTTTGAATAAGCTCACAGTGAAGAACAAGTATCCGATTCCTCTCATTGCAGACTTGTTCGACCAGCTTGGTGGTGCAAGGTGTTTCACCAAGTTGAACTTGCGATCGGGCTACTACCAAGTCAGAATAGCCGAGGGTGATGAGCCAAAGACAACTTGCGTGACGAGGTGTGGTTCTTTCGAGTATCTTGTGATGCCTTTCGACCTCACGAATGCTCCAGCTACTTTTTGTACCCTGATGAACAAGGTGCTACAACCGTTCCTGGACAAGTTTGTTGTAGTCTACCTCGATGACATCGTTATCTACAGCAAGACATTGGAGGAGTATGTCGAACACTTGCGGGAGGTGTTCAAAGTCTTGTGGGAAAATGAGTTGTATGTCAAGAAGGAGAAGTGCTCATTTAACCAGCAAGAGGTTCCTTTCCTTGGCCATATTGTTGGAGCAGGCATGATCCGAATGGACAAGGAGAAGGTTCGAGCCATTGATGAATGGGAGGCGCCAACTAAGGTAACCGGGCTGAGATCTTTTCTGGGGTTAGCGAATTACTATCGGAGGTTTGTCAAAAGGTACTCCAAAATTGCCGCACCATTGACCAACTTGCTGAAGAAGGACAAGGCGTGGGATTGGGGATCGGAGTGCCAGAAAGCCTTTGATGAGATCAAGCTCGCCATGGTGAGTGAGCCTGTCTTGGTGTTGCCAGATTACACCAAACCTTTTGAAGTTCACACTGATGCATCCGACATTGCCATTGGTGGGGTCCTAATGCAAGAGAGACATCCGGTTGCATATGAAAGCCAGAAGCTCAATGAGACCGAGCGAAGATACACAGTCTATGAGAAGGAGATGACGGTGGTGGTGCACTGTCTACGCACATGGAGACACTATGTGCTTGGGTCCAAGTTCGTGGTGTACACCGACAATGTCGCCAATAGTTACTTCTTGACTCAGAAGAAGTTTTCCTCGAAGCAAGCTCGTTGGCAGGAGTTTCTTGCCGAGTTCGATGTTACTTTGGAGCACAAACCAGGGAAGGTGAATTCCGTGGTCGATGCCCTAAGCCAAAGGTATACCATGGAGTTTGCGAATTTGCCAGAGGGACCGATGCTGGAGTGCATCAAGGAGGGATTGACACATGACCCAACGGCCAAGTCATTGATCGAACTTGCCAATGAGGGCAAAACTCAGAGGTTTTGGCTAGAGGGAGGCTTGTTGTTTGTTCGTGGACATCGCCTCTTTGTGCCTCGGTTTGATAAAATTCGAAAGGAGCTCATGAAGGAATGCCATGATTCCAAGTAGGCGGGATATCTGGGGATGCACCGGATATTGGCCTTGATGGCGGAGCACTATTATTGGCCGCACATGGGCAGTGATGTCGAAGCCTATGTGAAGACTTGCCTTGTGTGCCAGCAATACAAGATCGAGCAGAAGAGTCCAGCGGGGTTGTTGCAGCCTTTTCCAATTCTGAAGAAACTATGGGTAAGTGTTTCCATGGATTTTATAGTCGGTTTGCCAGTTGTTGACAAAAAGTCTAGTATTATGGTGGTCGTAGACTGATTTTCCAAGTATGCGACATTTATCCCAACACCCAAGGTGTGTCCAGCCGATGAGGCAGCTAGGCTTTTTCTCAAGCACGTGGTGAAGTACTGGGTGTTCCACAATCAATTATCAGTGATCGGGACACGAGGTTCATAGGGAGGTTCTGGACAGAGTTGTTCAAGTTGTTGGGCTCAAACTTGAACTTCTTGACAAGTGTTCACCCGCAGACCAATGGGCAAACCGAGAGAGTGAATGCACTCGTTGAGATCTACTTGAGGCACTATGTGAGTGCTAATCAGCGTGATTGGCCGAAGCTGTTAGATGTGGCCTAGTTCTCTTACAACTTGCAATGGAGTGAGGCGACAAACCAGAGTTCGTTCGAGATTGTAACCGGGCAGTAGCCGCTTACACCGAACGCGGTTGTAACCGGGTATTGGGGGTCGAGTCCAGCTGCCTATCATTTTGCCAAGGGGTGGCATGAGCTTTATGACCTAGCTCGTGCATGCTTGCGCAAGGCGGGAAAGCGGACCAAGAAGTGGGCAGATCAAAAGCATCGTGATGTGTACTTTGAGGTTGGTGATCTAGTCCTTGCCAAACTGACTTCGATCTTGAACAACCTAAATCGCAAGGGGCTTGTGCGACGATATGAGGGGCCGTTCAAAGTTGTGAAGCGGGTAGGCACCATGGCCTATCGACTAGAGTTGCCGCCGACTATCCGAGCTCATCTGGTGTTTTATGTGAGTTTGTTGAAGGCATATCACCACGATGAGGATGATCCAGATCGGGGCAAATCACACCGAGCGCCAGTCGGAGTAAAGGTCTCATACGAGAAAGAGGTAGAAGTGGGAAATCGACCAAGGTATGAGTACCTTGTTCAATGGAAGGGTCTTCCCGAGTGCGAGATGAGTTGGGAACCCGCCGATGCCTTATGGCAATTCCAGGAGCATATCGACCAGTACCATTCTAGCCACGCGACGAGGGCGTCGCTATAACTACTGGGGGAGAATGTCACGGACCGCAAGCCCGCGACCGAGACAAGTGCAACCATGGCAGCCCAAGCCTATCTCTACAGCATTTTGGCCATTCAGAGAGAGGCGTTCGTCAAGTGGGAAATCGACCAAGGCATGAGTACCTTGTTCAATGGAAGGGTCTTCCCGAGTGCGAGATGAGTTGGGAACCCGCCGATGCCTTATGGCAATTCCAGGAGCATATCGACCAGTACCATTCTAGCCACGCGACGAGGGCGTCGCTATAACTACTGGGGGAGAATGTCACGGACCGCAAGCCCGCGACCGAGACAAGTGCAACCATGGCAGCCCAAGCCTATCTCTACAGCATTTTGGGCTTGCCAAATGACCCAAGAAAGCTGGCCATTTACCATGGTGAAATGAGCAAGCAGAGTATTTACCATGGTGAAATCCGATAAGGCATCTCACTTATCATTTTTGTGCTTATTTGTAAAGATAATTCTCACTTTATCTCTTATTTGAAATTCAAATGTTGTGGATAGGATAGGCTCGCATCTGGACCATTGATCCATTGTAATCTTGATCGTTGATTGTACTGAGCTCTCACTATAAAAGGAGACTCAACCCAGGTCATTTCATCATTCATTCATTCATTCATCACTTGCTTCAGTTTATAAGTTTTTACCCAGAGTAATACAACTCAGCATTCACTCACTTTCTCTTGTTCTTTTGCCATCGCCTTTCTTTTGTTCCGCAGCAGTTTCTAAGTATTCCTACTTAGGAATTTTTCAGGTGACTTAGCCCAGTTTTCAAACCGAGAAAGCAGCTAAGGCCGCACGGTTGTCTAGCAGAAGACTAGCCTCGTAACATATTACTACTAATCAAAAGCTTCTTGCAAACTGGCATTACATTTTTATTTTAGTTTGGGTCCAAGTATCAACGAGGGCAGGCCCAACATGACAAAACAAGAGAAATAAATTATAAATAATTAATATAGCTATATTAATTAAACAGTTACCGTAGTTTAGTGGTAAGAATTCCACGTTGTGGCCGTGGAGACCTGGGCTTGAATCCCAGCAGCCACGTTCATCAATTTTTTGTTTCTTGCATGTTTGTGGATAAGAGATTTTGCTACTTTTAGTTTGTTGGGGCGGAGAAGGGGAAAAAATCCAAAATTGCAATCACTTTGGCATGAATTTTCCCAGATTTGAAGAAGAAAATTCCACTTAGATAATGTACAAATAATAGTGTCATCATCCTAAACCCTCCTTTGCTTGTATGTTTAGAAATAAAAATTCAAACCCGAAAAGGGGAGGGGACGCTAACACTCATACATGGCAAGTTTTACTCCCCATTCTATCTGTCCCGGTTCAGTATGTTAAAAAATATTAGAATATTTGTACAATGTGAAAAATTAGCCAAAACACAGGTAATGTTCTACAGAAGCATCAGTTTGGTGGTGAGCTCAAAGCATCAGAAAGGCCTGGTGGTAGCCTTGGTTTTTCGCATAATTGAGTGTAATTTTCCCTTCCCCTTCCCCTGCCCCTCCGCCTATTAGCATAACAGTGTAGTTTACTCGGGATCATCCATCACCCCCCACAGACAAAACAATATGGATTTCCTTCTCATTGACATCCTGATGCTTCTCTGAATCCACTTTGGTAGCCCATACTGAGAGCACAGACTTGAGTAAAATACAACAAACACGAAAACGAGTTAAAACTGCGCATTTGAAATTACCCTTAAGATCCATTAACAGCCATTTCAGGTGAGGATTTCGGTGGTATCAAGGGACAGTCCTCGCCTTTTAGTTGGCTACTATCTGAGGGGCTATGCAAACAATCTGAACAGTTTCTGGGAGGTTCCTTCTCTATGTGGTTGTCCTCTTCTGAACTACTTTTATCATAACTTCTCGGACTGTGAGATTCTTTCTCCGTATGATCTTCCTCACCTGATCCTTCGTTCCCATCAGCTGATCGACCAGATACAGGCATCGCGTTTGCAATTGTCTTACTTGGCAACACTGCCTGGCTTAGGGTTGAACATAGAGTCGCAAATACACTCTCTTGATTTGGAGCTTTTACCCAGACCCTGCTTCTTACAAGCTAGGTCGCTCTCATGCTCCCTAGAAATCAACTTTCACTTCAACTGAAGGGACTCCAGGGCACCTTCATCAGCCTCCGACGTTTCAGACTGCTGCTTGGGAGGTGGTCTGTAGTCTTCATCATCCTCATCATCATCATAGTCCACGAGTCCGCCAGACCTTGGGCTACAAAACCAGAACAAAAATATAAATTATGAACCCAAGGACACCATACAGCATTTCCAGTCATCAAACATCTAGGATGAGGCCAATGAAATACCTTAACAATGGGCAGCTTGCAGCAACTCCATCAGATGAAACAGGCTGAGATTGTACCTTCCCAGTGCGAGATTCAGATGTCGTATCCTCTTCGTCACTGCATATGCATCCAGATATAATATAACTATAGTGGAAATGGCTCTGAGGAAAAAGTGTTAAGTCATCTGTTGATGAAACTTGAAAGCATACCTGCCCTCGTTGAAATATTCTTCGTCCTCTTTCTCCCGAGAATGCTCATCAATTCGTTTTCTTGAGTCCAATACATTAACATCCGCTTTTGTTCCACAATTTTCCAAGCACTGCAGACAGACAAGTCATATCAATGAAATTCTAGATCAAAGTCTAAGCAGTAAAATAGGTTAGTAACTGGAATACCTGTTCATATTTGACTTTCAGTGAGTGAACCGAAGCCAAATTCTCAAACTTAACCAACTGGTCCCAAAATGAATCAACTGTGTATTTAACTAATAATTTTAGATTTTCCTGCATGAAACAAAGTTATTAGCAGAAAGAATCATCAATAAATGTCTAACATCACTATATAGAGTAGATAAACATTGCACCTTGCGGATATATTCGAAAAGTTCCAAGACTGCAGAGTTGAGCAAATTGCAACGATCTCCATTAGCAACAAAAGCATCTACAACTGGTTTGAGAAGGTTTTTCTTAACAAAATGATTTATCAGATGTTCATCCTGCAAAATCAAAGCTTAACCATTTAAAACATGTAACAACTTCTAATCAAAACGAGAAAAAGTTCAGAAAAGAGAGTGAAAAGGCACCCATCCTTTCCTTTTAACATTTGTATACCCTTCCCAATTATGTAGCAACCATTCAAACAAAATAACTCAAATTTTAACCGAGCCATCTGAAACGACAACAGTAGAAACACCAGAGGCAGAAAGATATGCCGACAATTAGCAAACCACATTTTGTGTTATTCATTACCCCTATATGAGAGGGTATGCGTCCATTACAATTTGGTGTCTCTAGGCCCAAGCCTATGTCCACTTTGAGAAAGGTGTCAAATGAGTATCCAACATAACATGAGATAAAAATGAAGAATCAAAGCCACATATACAAACCACGTCTCAAAAAATAAATAGATCTTTAAACTGAGAAACTAATTCCCCATGTCCCCATAAGCAACCAACAACAGTCAAAAGCAAAGTTGGACACTCAACAGTTTCATCTCCAATTTCATTCATATCATCAATGTCAATGTCATTTTTCATTCTAAATATACCATCAAGGGTGAGTGTGAACAATTCAACTTTGATGGGAAAGAATCATTCTAAAGCTTAAACTGAACTCACTTAGACGACGAGAGAGGATAGTGCGAACAAAGCGAACTGCAGCAACTACTAGGTATTTTTCCCTTCTCCGTGTAAGTAACAGAACTTTGTCTATGACATTGTTAAGGAGAAAATTACACCTGAACAATTAAGAAAAGGCCAATTAATATCTTAGATTAATAAGCCACAATTTTCTAGATGATACACAAAAAGTATCCAAGAGATTACTTTATTCTATAAGGATGGTGCACAACACAAAAGCAAAGCAAGTCACATATGTTTAACAGAATTTCAGGCGTTGTGCTATTTTGATTTTCAACTCTTTCGGCATTGCTTGCCAAATTACTCGTTGACTGGTCAACCTCATCAGGACATGATAATATTATGACTTCAATTAGCTGACCCAAATGCTTCTCATAAAAGATATCAATAATTGTATCTCTGCAATAAAAACAATATGAAGTCAAACACTTGCAGAAAGAAATGGAACTAGTAAATAAAAAAGGAACTACCAATGAAACCAGCATAAAGAAAATAAATTAAAACTTATCTGAAAGTTTGACATTTTTCCAATGATAAACAGATGCACATAATAAAACAAAATTCAACATCCAACACTTTAACAGCTGCACAAGGGAACGCAAAAAATGTTGTGGATTCCAAATATTGTGATAACCAAAATATGAGGCATGAAAATCAAATTCTAAACTTTCTTCTGCCATGATATCTAAGTTATATGGCAACAACCTCAGTAATCTACAGCAACCAGAGGATCAAACATAAGGCTAATGAAGCTCTTTTAACACGAAGCCAACTGAATTTTGTTTAGGCAAGTTAGAGTTAAAGTAAGAATTTAGCCAACTTTTGTGAGACCTCATCTAATTAGTTGACTCTATAACTCCATGCATAAGTAGCCAATTCAACTTGTTTTCAGGACTCATCTTCCAACCACGCTAGAATCTAATTTATAGAATTATATGCTTCTCTAAAAACTGCAGTAAAGAAAAGCACCATACTCTCACGCAGAAAAGCAACTTAAGACACGTAAAGGTTGGAAAAGAGGATAAGCTAGACCCAAAAGTCATGTGACCTTGAATAACTCATATTACCAACCCCAATTATTTTGTAATTTAGGTTAAGTGTAAGTGTACAATTTCCCATCTACCAAAATATAACATTTGTACATAAAAATAAAGATACAGGTAGGCACCTGGGCTCCCGAAAATGAGAATGAATCCAGTAAACTACGGAGAATTTCAAGAAACTGGCAGTGCATATCATACCCAAAATCTGTTACCATCCCTTTAACCTGTGAGCATACAACTATATTAGTTCTAATTCTATCTCCACATAAAACATATTTAACACAGTGATGGATATCTCATAAGTTCGTCCAATGCCAATTCTTCCATACAATAAGTACACATCATATCATCCAAAAATCTTGAATAAAATACGTACCAAAAGTCCTAAAAGTGGAATCCCTTCCGGGCGAACAACATAAGACCGCACAAGATTTGGATCCTGATTCAAGAACAGTATGAGGAGGTCTGTCCTGCATCCATTATAGAGACCTATTAGTAGGACTGTAATTAGGGGAAGAAGTTTACACACTAAGCTAGAAAGCAGAAACATATTAAAGAGAACTAAAATTGAATTACCCGGTTAGTACAAGCTTTTTATCATGACTAAGCAGAGCATCAGTGATAATGTCAAAGATGCCTTCATTTATAAGATCCCTAAATGATAGGGAAAAATAACCCTTCAGCCATAAAATATAAACAATTAATTGTTTAAAATATATTTCTGGATAAGTGGTAGCTTTCGGAATAAAGATAGCAACATGAAAAGAATGCTGATATGGGATGTCTAACTTGTAGAAAAGCCTACCTAAATAGTTGAAGCTGCTGCCCCATCTGCAGGCTCTTGCTTAAACTACAAAATTCGCGCAAGAAATATACCTATTGAAAAAAGAAAAAGTCAACACAATTGATGTCAAATCAATTAGAACAAATCATATAGGTGAACCATGAAAAGAGCCACAGATAACAGATATTCATTGTGTAAAACATTCAAATATTTGACAGCACCCAAAGCAAGACCTTTCAGGACCTAATAAAAATCTAACATCTAAATGGCATAGAAGAAAACACAAAAATCGATCACCTTAAACAAAGTACTAGCAAGGGAGGGATAAGCAAACTCACAGTCCAGACCTAAGCATTAATTCATTTAACCTCGGTTAAATCTAAACATTTTATGAATGAATTACAATATATGATAAAATACTAAAAGAAACTCCTAAAGTATTCACTTTTTTAAGTAAACCCCTATACTGTTATTGTACCCCAAATAAACCCTTATTCTTCAATTTGTATCCATATAAGCCTTTATATCAAATGAAAGATAGATTTATGTTAAGGGCTTTCATACAAATTAAAAGTTAAGGGCTTATTTAAGTACTAATAAAGGTAAAGGGCATATTTCAGAGCAAGTTAAAGGTCAATGACATATTTTGGTCAAATTAGGTTAATGCCGTATTTGGGTACAATAGAAGTATAAGGACTTACCTTGACAGAGAGATAAAGTTCGATGGATTTTTTTGTTATTTCAGCCTAAAATATAGGTTAATATCGTATTTGGGTACACCAGAAGTATAAGGATGTTATGGTCTCTTGAACTGAATCAAGCTATGGGTCTATTTAACAGGGGAATGGAGTATGAAGATCAGGGAAGGGGGGTTTCTTCTTTCAACCTATGATTGCAATTGTTTAGGCTCCAAGGATGATGGACCCAGATGACCTCTTGAACATAAGATGAATTCTGAAGTACAAATTGTTAACTAAATTTCTGATGTCATGACTACAGAAGAGAAACTGACAACTGCATAGGAAAAAACTTAAGTAAAAGACCTAAAAATTATTTAACGAGTTATTTTACAGCCTACTCTTTGACTTGACCCATGAGTGTAACGCTTGTAAACCTGATAGGGCTTGCTAACAAAGGGCTTACCTAGACAAAGTGATAAAATTCAAAGGATTTTTTGTTATGTCAGCCTAAAATATAACATGTAAATGGATTTTTTGGGGAAAAAATACAAAATCAATCATCTCACTCAAAGTCTAAAAAGAGACGGGTAAAACTGAAAGTCGACAAAGTTATATCTCCAACAATCACTCATACCAACTAGTTTCATAGTAAATGAAGAAGCATTCATAACCAAAAGCAAAATAATTATACAATTAAACTTCAATATCAGTAGTTACCAAATTTTTCTTTGATTCAGCAGATGTGGTGGGTGATCTCAATCTAGCAAACAATTCCTGAATAAAGGTGATGTCATCCTTCCATAGAGAAATAACCTACAAACCAGTACCACCGTTAGTGCAAAAGAAACAAATAGCCTAATATATTAACAAGAAGCAATAAAAATCTTACTATAGCATTGTTAGAATGAATTATAGAATTGAGACTGGCAACTGTAGCCTCATCCAATACCCTTGCCAAAACAACATCCTGAAAGAAGCAATCAGAAGCAAGAATTACAAATCTAAAGACGTGACTCGGTATGTCTGGTGAATTTTTGATAGGACCATTGGATTTTTTATTGGAACAGCCTGCAATATGAATAAACTTTTTTACATTCTTTCACCAGATTCAAACTCCCTATATACACCTCCACAGTATGCAGTAAAACCCACCGAAGGATAAATTACCTCCTTAAAAATAACATGTTCTTTCAGAAAATTACGATAGTGTTGCACCCGAGGAACATCAGGATCATCTGCAAACCAAAGAAGAAACCATCTTACCAAAACAAGCTAAACTATCAAGTAATGGACAAATTCAGGGAAATGAACTTAAAACAAGTTAAACTATCAAGTAATAGCCAAAGGTTACTGGCATAAAAAATAATTGAACACGGCTTCATTACTGGAAGGCTGTACACATCAAAACATTCATATAAGTAAAGTTGTAAATTGAATATCCAATTCAATCCAGCAACAGTCACTGATGATAAATCTGTAAACAAACAGTGATATACTTACATTCAAGAGAACCAATAACATCCATGATCAATTCATCCCCAAATATTTTCTCGAAAATTTGAGCACTATTGAGCAAAACTGTAAGACAACCAATAACAGCAATCATGGATTCATGAATCAGATGTAAAATACAAGCATGTGTTAATAAAATTATAAAAATAAAGAGCATTCAAGTGAAACTGTACTAACTTATCCCCTTGACTATTTTAAATATCTTGTGAAGATCATCCACATTTTCCAAGTCTTCACACATTCTAAATAGCTCCATCAGCTTCTGAAAGAAATCTTGCTGCATTGAGATCAAACTCAGTTTAGCATGTCTGAACATTTAGAATTAACACGGGTAGAAAGTCGAGACAAAATTATTAAGCTATAAAGTTGAAACAGAAACAAAGAAAACCAGGAAATCAAACAATAAAAACATAGGGAAAACTTAAAAAAAATAATAACAAAGAAATAAAGTTCATAATTACATGTAGAAGATGTTTAATCTCTCTCCCATATGACGTGGAAGATCACTGAGATTACACAATCTCAGAAGGTCGACAAGCCAGAAGAAACCAAATTACTAACTTCATAACACATCCACAACTAATACCTTAATGGCTTAACATGACAGCGTACCAACATTTTCAATGGTTCAATGGCAGTTAATCACAGAATACTATACGGCAGAAGATATAGATACAGAAGAAATCAATATGCTTGCGCAAAGTTTTCAAAGAAGCATACATAATTTAATAGCAGCTCTGTCAGCCGCATCTGATCAGCAATGCCACTCTCAGTCACAGTCTGCAGGGAAAAATGCATAAACAGGTATTCCTGAACAGAGTAATCTGAAGAAGCTTTCCAAGAAATATAAGCAGGGCATACAGAAAATATAGGGACTAAAAAATTATCACGTAAAGAAAACAAAAATAGACCACTTACCCTATACTACAATTTACAAGTAATTATAACATAAGCTCAAATATAGATAACCAAGACATGCATAAATAAAAAAACAAATAAAAAACCCCCTTAAATTCAAATGAAAAAAAGAAAAAGAAGAGAAGAGGATAAAAAGCATTCTGACTGAAAATATCCAATATTTTTTTAAAAGAAAGAACCCTCCCCAAAACTCACACCATGCAACCAAAATAAAGCTAAACAGAATGCAATCAAGAGGACTGAATCATTCATCATAACCTTGAGGATTATCGGGAGAGTGGAAAGCTCCACAGCTGGCAACTCCCTTAACTCACTATTCATTGAGTGAAATGTTTCACCTGTGGTAATAACATATGAAAGAGTTGTTATTCATGATACTCCAAAATTGCACAACGTTAACTTTGATATTATGTCTAATACAAAAACACTGCACATTCTCAGAAGACGGCTGTTTTGTGCATTAAGGCCGAAGATGATGACCGCTCAACAAAAGAATCCCATTTAAGTAATGTCTTCCTACCTCTAAGACAGAAGAAAAATATATTATTTGATTAAAAAGAACATTTTGCAAAATTTCCAGTTTCTGGAACTTAAAGTCTTTATTTGGACCAGGGTTACTAAGTTAAGTTAACCATTTACAGGGATCCAAATTTGGATCAACTTGAGTGAGAGTTAAGAGCATCAAGGATTTCAAGCGAAACTTACTGTTGAGAGAACTGAAATGTGTATTTCTTTGCACGTTACAGATGTTGTCCCTGCAACGAAAAAAAGGATAAATAAAGGGGAGAAGAAAAGGAAATAAAGGTTGACATCATAAACTTCCAGCACAGTGAATTGGAAGAGGAAGGATATAAAAATTGAGATCAAAGGCATTGAAAGAGGATGAAGCAGTTTATAGACATTATTACCATATGTAAGAGCATCCTGTGTTCTCTTGAAAACTAAGAGCTAATTCTGTAGAATATTCGGAGTCTCTCCATGATAGGATTGTATCTGATGATAAATGCACATATCATCCAATCAAATTGATATTTTCGCAAACAGAAGCGGCTATTAGTAAAGGCAAAAGAATACCTTCTTGTTTTCTGTAAATGTCATCAGGGCTGATACGGTGTACAAGCAATGTCTCATTGTCTTCTTCATCAAAAACAAACAAAGCCAGCTCTACTGATCTCTGAATTATAATATGTGCATTCATTTAAAATGGGGAAGACATTTTCATCTAAATAACTTATTTTCAAAAACCAAATCCCGTATATCCAGATTCAAAACAGAGAAACCTGAATCAAATAGAAGATTTGAACAGACCTCCAAGTAATCAACAGTAACATTCCCAGTTCCTTGATCATCCCATTTACCGTCCTCATTTAAACGATAGACCTTTACTCGCTGAATTTACAAGTAACATAATTTGACCCAAAAGAAAAGGAGATGAGTTAAATAGCATTTGAAGACTCATGCAAAATTCAACAAACAAAAATCAGAGACTGAAAAGGGTCCAGTATACTAAAGGATTATATCATTAAAACACTGCATAGACCCACAACATGAAGTTAAACCTTCAGCTGCTATATAAATAAATGAAGATAATTAGAGAATATTTAAATAGAATTCCCAAACACGCTGAATTCACAGAATATACGACACCAGCCGAAAATGGTACAAATCTAGTTCACTAAACAATGATATCAGTGCATACTCCCATTAACCGAAGTTGGACCTGGAATGCTATTTAAGCTATCTCAAGACGACAAGAAAAACTTCTCTGATCTCACAACCCCCCCCCCCCAAAAAAAAAAAAAAAAAGAATATATATATATATATATATACAATTGCCAGCTATGGCACTCCAAGATATCAGAAAGTTAAAATCTGACACTAAAATTAGTCTATCCGCAGAGGACTTTTCCTCCATAAAATAACATCTACAGTTAACTAACATAGCAACACAAGCTAAAATCCAGTTAACTAGTAACCTAAACAGTCGGTGCAGTCTAGTACACATCCTTTGACATCAACTAAAGTAGAGTCATACTACAAAATTTCTCATGTGTAAAATTTATTGAAGACTAAAACACAGCCTGACCACATTTTATAAGCTAATCCACTTCACCAAACACTCCAAACCAAAACCTAATAACTAATACTATGAAACGGGGAAAAAAGTAGCAACTTTACCTATAAAGAAGAAGTTAATTTAAAACTAATCGAAACATAGGAACTTCAGTCAATTCCAATTATTCCTCAATAATGAAAAATAGAACTCCAGAAACCGAAACGAATACCCAACTCATTCCTAGGAATGAACTGGAAGAAATAAGGCAAGATTCTAGGGCCCAAAAAAGAACAGCGAGAGATGAACTGACCTGAAGCGAATTGGAGTTGCCTTGAGATTTCTCTTGAGCGCCCATCGCAGCTTCTCGCTCACCGATTCCAAAATTTCTTGAATCCCAAAATAGCCACGAGAAATCGTAAAGATTGAAAACTCGGAAGTAAAAACTTGAGAATTTTAAAGGAGATACTGGAATTAGGGCTTTTGGGAAACGAGAGGAGAGAGAGAAGCCCGGGGTATTGGAATAGTAGGCGGGAGAGAAATAAGAATTAGCTTTATGAGAGGGGATCAGTAGAAAACCCTAAGCACCATTAACGAAAGCTGAAGAAACTTTCTTTTGTCTTACCAGTCTGGCTCTTCTTCCCTATTTTCTGCGCCAAGAAGAGCTTGACCTTTCAATGAGCGAAAGGAAAAGGAAAGGAAATTAAAAAGAAAAAACAAATTGAAAGTTTATTTGTTTTTTCAACAAATAAACATGATTAATAAAAAATTAATATTTCTGATAAATCCTAATCTTAATCCTAACTACAACTCATAACCGTATGGAAAATATATAAGAACAAAAGTTGTCTTCAAAGCATATCAAAGGACCTCTAAATAAAATAAGAAAATGAGTTAAGGTTTGTGAAATGTAGTTGAGTAATATTTAATAATTTAATTTAAAATATTGAGCGACTTTTTTTACCAGAATTATTGAGTGGCTTTTAAACACACAAATTTATCTGTGAATATGTCCGTTCAATAATCATAATTTTATACATTAAAGAATGGAACATAAACACACAAATTTAATAAAAATATACAAACACAATTTTAAAATTCTTAATAAATACAATCAAATTTAAAACAAAGAGATGAACTTGAACATATACCTATTTATTCAAACACAATTTACGGGTTTACTCTTTAAGTTTTGCATAAATTTTTTTACTTCAACCAAATCTAAAGAAAATCACATACATTGTATTGAAATATAATCTCTAATGCTCTATTTGGAAACTTGAATTTCAAATTTTTGATGGAATTCATTTGCTGTAAATAAATTATACGAAAGTTTACAAAATTTGGATTTATCAAATCCAAAACTAAATTAAGAAAATCAAAATTACAACTACATAGGCATATAGCAATTCCAAGGATTTACCAAATGTTTGCTGGATAGAAGATAAGGAGTCGAGCGATGTTTCGTGCTCAAATATAATCAAGACCTATATGACTATCGGACACTAAAAGATGTGAATATAGAACATAATTGAAACCAACAACGGATTCCGAAAACAGCAATCTTCTCTAAGCATACGCTAGCATATGCAAAATAAGGCCAATGTTCTGATCAATAGTGCTAAATGAACAATGGCAACTTTGAGTATGAACCATATAATCAATGACAATTCTTAGAAGGAACTAGTTCAGACTGATGACCAGATCATCATCAGGAGGAACAGTAACAATTCACAGCCTTTGACCAACACTAGAAAAACTAGAACCAATACCAGTAATCATGTATCTTAGGCCAGACATTGCTCAAAATATACGGCAAAACATAGAAAATAAAATAAAACCGCAAGTGTAGGATTTCTAAATTTTCTATTTGTACCATGAAATGCATCATCAAAAGCAAAAGAGAAATCTACTTGGACTATAATGCATCATCCGTACCAAACTATGAACTCAACCAAATAGAATACATTTCCATGCAACATCAATAGCAAAAGATCCCAAAAATTTTAATGCCAAATGATTTAGCTACTTGAACATAATTAGAGTAAAAAGGATATAGTAATTAGTAAATAAGCTCAAATATGTTCTTGGTATTCAAAAGCTCAAAAATTCAAATCTTTTCTAACAAATTTATAATCAACAATCCCAAAAATAAAATAAAAAATTAATACCAATACTAAAGTTCAGTAAACACTAAAATCCAAAGAAGAAAATAAAACAGCCATAATTAGAAAACCCTAATCAAGGATAATTCTTTTCCCCCATTAAAATTTACTCTTCCCCAGAGGCGGACTCTCCATTCTTCTTGTTGTGCTTCCTCGCATACCTCTGGTTCCTCAAGAACTTTGGATCCATCTATACAAATCCACAAGAAAATAAAATTTTAAAAAAATAACAGTATTACAAATTTACTCAAAAATCAATCGAGAAAAAGGACGCAAAAAATGATACCCCTTTGGTGGAAGTATGGCGGTGCCTCTTGGGCTTCTTGATGCCATTCTTGTGAGCCTTGTACGACTGATTGTGAGCGGTGTGGTTCTTCGACTTGGCCATTTCTGCTCAACCAAAATCTGAATCAAATCCAACAAAAAAATTGAACAGAAAAAAGCGGCGTTAATTCGATATACTAAAGAAAACAAGTGAAGACAGAAGGAAAATGGAGTTAAAAGCTGACCTGATGTATATCAAGATGCCGTTGCTGAGGCAATTACTAGGGTTTTTTCGGATTTTATATAGGGGGGAAGTTTGGAACCCTAATTACTTGGTGGTTGGAATTTGAAAGACGAGAATGCCCCCGGATCTATATATTAATATATGGGTCGGGTTGTAGCCATCTCGGAAAATGGGGCTAAACTCGTTTATTGGACCTCATTTTGGGCTTCGAAAATTTCTATAAAGGCCCCCTTTTCTTGGAATTTCTCTCTTAAAAATAAATGCATAATGCCTTGATTGTACAAGAACACGGGTGAGCAAAATTCGACTCGAAAAAATTAAATTTTTTATTCAATTCGAAACGAAAATTTTGACTTGTCTTGACGCAACTTAAAATTTTATAAATTTGATTCGACTCGAAAAAATTTCAAAAAAATTGAGTTGTAAAATGAGAATTCGAATAACTCGAATTTTTTAGTAATTAGTGGATTGATTTTTAAGTCCGAGTCAAATTTATGAAATATATATCAATATAAAAAATACGAAGAAATATATGTCACATATGAAAAAATATGAAGATATATATATATATATGATTAGAGAATGTCATTTAAACTCGAATCAAATTGTACTATAACATGATAAATAGTTACAATTAAATTTGTATTGGAACTCGAAAACTCGACTCGAATCGAAAAAATTCAAATGAAGTTTGAGTTGTAAAATATGACGTGTTAACTCGAATAGCTCGAAATTTTTTATTCGACTCGATCGAATGATCACCCCTAAAGACATTTTGTTTTTTTTTTCTTTTATAATTTGTTGATATGAAGTGTCATTCATCGGATAGTAAATAAAATTCTTGGTAATTATCAATTTTTAATTTTAAATATATCTTTCATTTTAATTGAGAATATTAAATGATTTGCATATTCAGGGGAAAAAACATCTTATTTGCATGAACTAAAGGGTGTCGCATAGGGAATAAAACTCGTGTCCTACAACATTTAGGACATTTCAAGCCAAACCAGTTTTTGAAGTCGTGAGCAATACTAAATGCATAACTTTTTTAAGTCATTGATTTTTTTAAGTCAATTCAAGAAGTTAAAATTTTTAGATTTTGTCTTTTAAAATATTTTAGTTTAAAATAATTAATTTTAGAACTAATTGAGTGGTCTCGGAGAAAAATGGAAGTTGTTATCTTAGAATATTTGAGTTCGAACAGTTTGTTTATACGGTATGTGTATATTTTCAAAGAGATGAGATTAAAGATCATATGATATCTTATAATCACACCATAATATTTAAAAAATATTTTTACTTTTTTTGACTAACTATTTTTACTTATTTTATATTTTTCAAAATTATTTTTTACAATAATATTAAACATTTAAATCTTGAACTAAAAATTTTAATAACACTTTTTCACGTCTCTTTCTAAAAGCATTAATAGCGTTAAAGATGTGGTGTTAGTTGTTGATAACGTACATAATATAATTCAAATTATTATTAACCAATTTGAATCAAGAAGTTAAGTTTAAGTATTAAAATAAATTAAAGAGTCAATTTTAGATACCAAATTAAACTTTAAAATCGGATTTAAATACGTAAATAAACCAAAAAAAATTAAGTGCCAAGTTAAACCTTAAAATTAAATTAATGTAACACAATATATATTATCACCCTTACCCAAGGTTTGGATAAAAACCGAAAAAGGAAGCTATGGGAGAAAGAGAGAACCTAAATAAAAGAATATATATATATATATATATATATATCATCTTTTGTTTGGATAGTTAAAATTAGGTTTAAAATATAGAGAATTTTTATACTATTGTAAAATTTTATTGTTGTACTGTAATTTTATAAAATTGAATTTTTATACTATTTTTTATTTTAAATTTCTGGTCTTGACCTAACAGTTATAAAAAAAGAAAATATTTTTTTAGTTTGAGTCTTTCATGCTTACAATTTTATTTATTTGACCCTTATTATTTAAAAATAATAAAATCCGTCATCAATTTAACTATACAGTTTTCTAATATCTATGTTTAAAACTTTTTAATGGTCAAATTGATAAAATTATAAACATGAAGGATTGAAAAAGATTTAATATTTTAAAACTGCCAAGTCAACAATTAATGATAAAATTAAGCATAAGTAAGGAAAGATAGAATTTTCCAAATTAAAAATAGTAGATTTTTTTTTAAAATATGAGTGCGTCAATTTTATTAATAAAAGAAAAATTAAAGTTGAAAGTCTACAATGCAGGTAAACAAACATGATCCGGACATATTCTTAAAAATTCGAAAACCAACGTCTCTAGATCATAAACAAGACCAATTCAAAGACTCGAAACAAAGTAAACACAAAACATCACCAAAGCTTGACGATGAAGGTAAAAAACATCAACAAACAATATTAGAAACTACATATTACATAATTGAGGCACGTTGACAACACGTTTATTACCACAACTTAATCGTGAACAAAAGCGGTGACTAAACTTGCATCTAAATCCAGTCTCAGAGTCCAAAACAGGGAGATCAACGGAATAGTCAAAAGGTCATCTTGATCAATCGTGGCGACGTCAAATCCAACCCTAACAAAAACAAAAAAAAACAGATAAACGTGTTAAAGAAGCAGAAAGCCGTGCAAAGAAGCAAAAAATACATACTAAAAAACAGAGAAAAATGTGTCATAAAGACAAATTTATTAAATTAAAAGAACTAAAATCAAAAGAACGGCGTAAATAAATAAAAAAGAGGGTGATTAGCGATTGACAACCAACACTAAAAATTAATGCGGTTGTCCGCCATAACAATAATGAAAAAAATAATGGCGGCACTGAAGAGAAACAAAGCAGCTAAGTTTTGAGTCGAAAGCTCTTATAAATAAAAATAGTACAAAGATTTAATTGTGCAAAAACAAAATAAGAAGAATTAAGTTTAAGATGTTAAAACAATACATATAAGGACTTTGATTTTGTTTGGTAAATAAAGTTTTGAGTTAAAATTAAATAATTGAAATATTTTAAAGGATCGATAAATTAAATCTGATGTCTTAATTATTTAAAAAAATTATAACGAATTTACGTAAAAGCGGTGTTTTGAGTTTAGAAGATTGAATATTAAAATTCGATCTCACACATATTCTGTTTCTGATGCACTCTGTTGGACCAGATCCTTCCTCCCTCATGCCACGTAAGGAATCATCATCACACCTCTAATAGGAAAAATTATTAAATAAATTATGTTTATAGTATCATTTGTCGTCTCAAAAGATAATTATTTTAAGATGTACAAATTTAATTTATTAAGATCACGAATAATGTGAGGAATAAAATTTATCTAATAACTTATACTCCGATAGACATTCTGTTCTAAAATCAAAAGGCCACGCCACCCCTTATGACGCCTACCAACCAATCACCGTCCTCCACGGCGGCAAACCTTTTAAAAGTAACCGGATATTTCCAGTAACTTCTCTTTCCATTCCACGACCACGTCAGCAACGTCACCGGCCAAACCAGTCCCATTTACCCAGCTCACTACTATATATATCAAAATCCCGGAAAATTCTTCACGAAATCCACCAACCCGAAGCTTAGAGAAGAAACTCTCCTTTTAAATTCTATTTTTCGTTTCAATTCAATTTTAAAAAACCCAAAAAAAGAAGAAGAAATGTTTCTTGTAGATTGGTTTTACGGGATTTTAGCATCTCTTGGTTTGTATCAAAAGGAAGCAAAGATCTTGTTTTTGGGGCTTGACAATGCTGGAAAAACAACTCTGCTCCATATGCTCAAAGATGAGGTAAATTCTTCTTGTTTTTCAATGAATTTTCGAAGTAATAATCAGATATGAATACCCTTTTTTAGCTTTAAGCTAATTTGCTCAAGCTTCTGAGTTTGCTTGGTTGCTGAGAAACTAAAGGAAATGATAGCTTAGTGTATTGAATTTGACTGAATTGAGGAGTTTTGGTGAACTGAAAATTGCAGAGACTTGTTCAGCATCAGCCGACACAGTACCCCACATAGGAAGAACTAAGCATAGGGAAGATCAAATTCAAGGCCTTTGCTGGAAGGACTATTACGCCAAGGTATTTGCATTTATGTGTATGTTTATTGTGTACGTATATGTATATATATACACTTTCTGGCAAGTGTTAACCAGATATTATCATCCCTTAAAGAGCTTTGATTTTGAATGTTTTGATCTGCATTCAAAGGTCATTTTAATATAAGCTAAAGATATGTACTCATAGTAACCTTGAATAGTGTGATTGTGTGGATATGAGCTATGATTCGAGTTCCATATTAGCTAAAGATATACATATAGTTACACTAAAAATTGTTTTTAAGACACCCATTATTTGATTCTTCAATTTGGTTGCTTTTCTATGTTGCTAAAGTGAAATGCATGCAATCTCAATTGTAAGCTAGGTCGATGCCGTGGTCTACCTGGTCGACGCATACGACAAGGAGCAATTTGCAGAGTCAAAAAAGGAGCTCGACGCCCTCCTTTCGGATGAATCACTTGCAAGTGTACCGTTCCTCATTCTAGGGAACAAGATCGACCTACCGTACGCTGCTTCAGAAGACGAATTACGCTACCATATGGGCTTGACGAACTTCACAACAGGGAAAGGGAAGGTTAATTTGGAAGGCACCAATGTACGCCCGCTCGAAGTTTTCATGTGCAGCATCGTGCGGAAGATGGGATACGGAGATGGCTTCAGATGGCTCTCTCAGTACATTTAAGTAAAAGCAAAACCAAGCACACAATCGCCATGTCTACATAGTTCGCAAATTTCCTACAAGAAAACATGTTGTATTTGTTGAGAAGTTCATTTTAATGTAGTATTTTAGGTTTGAAACTCTGTTTATTTTGTTATGTTCTTTTAGAGAAAGGGTGGTAAAGTTACTTTGGTTGCCAGTTTGGTGTGTGAATCAAATATAGTTGGGAGTGATGACAGTTCAATTTTTGGGGGAAAAGGGTCTAATTCTGTCGGAGGTCCCTCAGATTTGTTATTGTTAACAATTGGACAGCAGAGACAAGAACAAGCAACCCTGCAAAATTACAAAGCACTCTAATATTAATTGAGTAAGCATCTTCTGGATATCAGAATCCTCAATACTCTAACCTTAGCAAAGTGATAATGCAATACATGGCACATACACCGGGATAGATATCGCGTGTTACCGTATATCCAAGTTCCACCTAAGTCTTACACCTAGAGCGACTGAACTCAAAATCGAAACTAAAGAAAACTAAAGGATCTGCAGTAACTTACCATCTCCCCTCAAAATCTTAAAACGGTGACAAGGGGACTGATGGAAGTCGGTTGCATATGCAAATGTACAGCTCCCTATGGTTACTCTTCTACTTAAACGTCGCGATACTAAGCTTCAATGTCTGCAAGCATCCATATCTGAAGGCAGGCCAAGAAGGCTTTCATATTCCAACTGCAAAAACGGAATTTTGTAGGTAACTGATCAACAGAAAACAGAACTTTTTTGGAATTTTGGAGAAATCACCTACCTTTGCTTTATCATGAGCCAACTTCATTCTCCGGTACTCCTGCTGTGCTTTCTTTGACCGGAACAAAGTCTGAACACGAACAACAGCTTTTCCAATGCGTTCTTCAGCTTGTTTCCGGCCGTCTCTGTAGAAGTCATCTTCTGTGTCACTCTCTTGGCCTTGATCCGCAACTGGTGCAGCTGTATTAATTTGTAGTCCGCGAAAACCTTTTCTCTTTAATCGCCAACGCAGAATCGCTTTCTCGACGACACCAACTGACCAAAGAATCTTACGGTAGTGCCTCCTTACTTGGAAGCCCCGGAAAACAGCCTGGATTATATTCGTGCAATGTCAATTGTCAAAGAATCTTTTCTATTCTAAGCAATCTTCATTTAGACAGAGAACCTAAGAAAATAATTCGAAACTCTAGATATTATATTTTGGCCATAATGAGGTTGCAAGTATGCTGTTAATGTATGAAAATATCGGCCATCGGGTGAAAAGTCAAACTTAAGTTAAAAGTTTGAAATTTGTTTGACAGTTTAATCAGACTCATTGAAAAGAAATCATGTCCGTTTACAGTTGCAAACAATAAAAGGTTTAGAGTTTGATATAATGTATAATAAAGATACAAAAACTAAATCTGTAAGAAGAAAAGAGAGTATTTACTTGGATTTTGATAGCCTGACGGCGCATATTAAGGAAATCTTTACGCATTTTCCAAGTACGGAACCTGTACTGAATATGGGAAACAGCGGCCATCTTTTTCTTCGTCTCATAGTTGCGGAAGGCGTGTTGAATCTTCATAGCTGCAACTATATTCCGAGCTTCATCCTCCGGATTAGAAGCCTCAACTGCTTTAGTTCGTATTTTGAAGGAGTGATCCCTGAATGCCGTCTGTATCCGTGCAGCAGCAGCAGCGGCTGTTCTATAAGCTGCTAAAGATTCCTTCAAATATAGTTCATCTTCGTTAAGGTCCTCGACATTTGTCGACTCTGTTCTACTAGTTTGAAGAGAGCCGCTAGCATTTCCAGCCACGGCCATATCGTTGAAGTGTGCTACTAGAGCCTCTTCTGAAAGATAGGCGGCTAGCCCCTCGTAACCCTTCCAAGATGCAAGATCAGCAGCAGTGAAACCATTTGGATTTCGGGTGGTGGGGTCTGTCACCAAGTTTGGCTTTGCCCCTGCAGACAAAAGAACAGCTACCATTTTTTCCCTGCATAGGAATGTTTTTCGAAATCAAATAAACAATTCGAAGATGCTTCACTGATTGAAAAGTTGAATTTATAAAGAACAAAATGTGAATAAGAGCATGACAGAAACAAATAACAGGTAGAAATAACATTAACAATCATTGAAACATTACCGCCCATAACATGCTGCCCAATGAAGAGCTGTCCATCCATATTTATCACGAAAATCCAGCGAGAGACCGGACCATGAAAATAGATGAATAGCCCAAGTATAACCAAGAATGGCACACAAATGGAGAACTCCTTGACCTCGAGTATCGTATTCAGTTAATTTACCGCCTTCAATTATTCTTTCCAACAGCCAGTCCCTTAACCTGTTCTTTAAAGCGATTTCAAGTAAACTATCTTTAGCTTGTGTAAACGAAACCCGATTTTCTTCAAATGACTTGATCAAATATGTCCAACAATCGGATATGTTAGTAGTCATTTGAGCAAAGTTCTTAGCCTCTTTCAGGGTATTTGGTGACACTATACTCGACAAAATGTTAAGGCTCTTGGAAGTAGAGAAGAGTAAATAAGCAAGCCTCAACTGCAATAGGAGCTCCTCCCACCTGGACTCATCTTCTGGAGGAGCTATCAGATCACGTGAGAAAGGAGTACGATACTCGAAACTAAGCACTTGACTGATGGGTTTATGGCCGTCAAGGCTCATATACAGGTTCACTAGTCCTGGGGAATGCTGTGATAACAAACAGCGATAAACCCCAACCTGGACAATTTCTGCTGAGGTACATACATCACCGCATATGCAAAACAAATTGGACTTAGCAAGATGTTGATAAGCTTGATGAAAGACTCCGGTGACCAAAATCTGCAAAATTAACACAACCAAGATTAATCATTGCAGCATGGCAAAGAGATTTCTAACATAGAAAGTGCGAGGGAGAGAACTTTCAGAAGAAAAAAAAACCTTGGTTTTTTCGGTTGAATAGGCACATCCAGGTGAGACTTCGGTGATGCAAAATATTTGCGCTGGAGAGCTGAAGAAGTCTTCGGCAGATGAAATTGATGATTCCAGCACAGGGTAACCTCCTGAACCTAGGGGTTCAGTTATAAAGTCGTTGATCCACTTTCCAAAACTATCCTGACTTTGTAAACCGTCATTGACCAAAAATTCTAACGAATCACCAGTCCCTAAGGCACAAGAACCTCTCCTCGGCTCAGTACTATTTACTTGGCCATCTGATATCTGATTGCAAACACACCCCAAAGTGCCAGGGTGAGCATTACTACTTTGAGCAACAGGCTCAATCGAATTAACATGCAAAATGGTTTCTGTTTATAAATTATGGGCAGGGATAGGGCCGCCCTGCTGAAATGAAGCAGCTTGAGTGGTTATCAAGTAAAACAATAGAGTAACCGAAAAGGAAACAGGAGAATACTGAGTGATCTCGATGATATAGAGAAATGATAGCTTACATGTCAATCAAAAAGAAGATGAACACACAAAAATAAGGATGAAAAAGACATCCAAGTGGATGCTTCAACGCATGCAAGGCATATATGAATGTAATAAAGTACATATATTTCTAGAGAAGGTAGCATAAATCATATACGCTGAGATCTTAAAATTAGTTTAAAGTCTATCTTTCCAATTTCTGGCTTCTTCACTACACAATATTGTTGGGTATCACAGGCAAGCTAAGAAATTATTTACTAAGATAAGATGCAAAACAATGAACAATCAACTCTATTTGCCAACATGCACTACTAACGAGTAGCCATGTATACTAATGAAAAAGAAGATTAAAAAGGGTAAGAAATGGTTCAACTTACATCATTTGAGAAGCCATTTACTGCCATTTGATTTTGTTGGTCAAAGCAAGAAATTTTGTCTGCTATCACGACAAAATAGGTTCAGCAACTAAAGAAGTGCTACTGCATAAAATAGAAACTAACATGCTACCTCTTTTAGATGCCATTGAGTCATTAGCATCATTTGTCACCAGAAGCTCATCCCATTCAAGTGTATTAATCTCATGGATCCTCAATTCTTGATTTTTGACCTTGACACTGTCATCAGGTTCTGTTCACTTCCCATAACAGCATGCAATGAGAACATATTGTATTTATGTCGGAAAAACTACATAACAGTTAGTTATGCCATTCAATGAGAATAAATGTTCACATGATTAATCTTGAGAAAATTTCAACTTCACTTAGAGGTCCTCTCTCACCTTCATAAAATGCATTAGCAATTCCAGAATCAAACTCTTCTGTGACAAGCAAAGGAGTAGATTGATCCGTTATTGAACTGGAATTTGAATTCACCTGTGTGGCTGGAGAAACCTGCAATTGTAGCACAAATCAACAAAGGTCATTCACAAACTGATTACAAGGAAGAAGAAACATAAGCCTGCTTTATTCGGATATAGTGCCTCCAAGTTTCTAGTTGCTATTATTTTAACACCAACCTCCTTTGTTTCACGATAGTGAACAAGAACTATATGTTCCAGAGACCTGAAACAAGAATAATAATAATAATAAGGCAGGCTGATCATGATCAAACATTAACAAATGCAACTAGAGAGAGAGTTTCATAATATTTATTTCAAAACAAATGATTTGGGGGCAAGATAGGCGAGGATAACTTCAAATGTAAGTTACATAATACATACTTATCTAGCAGCCAGTAACACCTGCGAACAAAAGTTGGGTTATCTTGGCCATGTGCATAGTATACATGAATCCTTTCTGCATCACCAACCTGGAACGTGATCTAAATCAACATATAATACTTCTCGAGATAATTACATTTTGTCCAGTCAAAATAACAAATAACATAAGTTCCCAAGTCGGGGAAGAAAATATGGAAGCAACTTCAACACATTTAAAGCGAGCAGACTAAGTTTAAAATGAAAAAGAAGCAAAACGGCAAATAGAACAACAACAGAAACCAAGAATTTGAATCTAGATATACCATAAAGTGATCATGAGCTGTATTGGTAACAGGTTGCATTCGCAAGACAAAACAAGAAAAAAAGCTTACTTTTAAGTGTTCATGAGCTTCTTTAATAGTCTTTCCGTCTTTCTTCTTTTTCCAGCTATGCCCATCTTTTCGAAAGTTCCTGAGCATCTTTCTGTCAAACAATACAATAGTCCCACCTACAATTTCAATAATAGAAGTTATGTTCATAAGTAAACTTCTTTCTTATTCAATCATGTTAAGTATAGAGGTTGCAAATAAGCCTCCATTTCATATATGCTTTTGCAATTTACTAGATGCCCTTTTTGGCAAAAAAGAGCAGAAAAAAGAGCTTCTATGAAATGGAGACTAAATTTTGAAATTATACAGCATTAAAATTCAGTGACTAACATTGAAGAGATTCTTGGTTCATGAAAAAACATATGAACGAGGCAACAAACGGAATTAAAATTAATTATCAATACGTTCTTACTTTTTGGCAAGTTCACCGGCTTCACATGGGTGGTGAAACATTTATGGTTCAAAAGTATAGCATGAATTTCATTCGGCCGTAGCCATCTCGACTTGGCTTCTTCGAACATGCTTTGAACATCCAAATCTGTCCACCAAACAGAAACAAATTTTGATAAATAAAATTGCCAAAACAGTTACTTTTGCATAACTGCATTCCAGAGCACGACATTACCAATTATTAGAACAACATTTTAACAGAAGCTCAAACAAACAGTTCACACATCCGTTTAAACAAATTTAATCTGAAATATACAGACATTGATATTCTCTTGAAATAAAATCAATCACTTCTCAATCTTCCAAAAGAAGAAGAATAAAAAACTCCAATTCATCAGCATTTTGAGCCAAAATTAAAATTAAAAGGTAGGAAAATACTCGCAAAAAGCTAAAATTACAGTTTACGAGTGATCAAACAAATTTAAAATAAAATTAGCAAAAGAGGGACATTTGCATAAGCGCAATCCAAAGCACAATATTTTCCCAATTATTATAACAAAAATTTAAAAGCTAAAACACTTCACAATTCAGTTTATGTAATTTGAATATGAAATACAGAATAAAACCAGCCCCTTTCTCTATCTTTCAAAAGGGCAAAAACTCCCACAAAACTCCAATTCTTTAATATTTTGAGCCAAACTTAGGATTAAGAAAGGTAAGAAATTACTCACAAAAAAGCCAAAAATACAGTTTACGAGTGATCAAACAGGTTCAGCAAGTGAGAGAAAATATCACAATAAAGGAAAATAATAAAAACAAAACTATGTACAGTATACCTTCCAACGTCGGGAACCCATGAATGCCAGCGCCAACGAGAAGGGCAGAACCGCCACCGTTCATCGCCTAAATCAGACTCCGAGAAGAAAACTTCCGATTTAAGTAACTCTCCACACTAAAAAACCGAAATTGATTCCAAAAGGTTAAACGCGTGATTATCAAAAGAAATATAACGAAAAATACTTAATAAATGACAAAAACAGCTTATTCTAAAATCTCTAACCTTCTTCAAATCGAAGCTGTTGTTGGAGCTTTAAGCATGGAATAAATGAAAGAACGAGACCAAATAGCAGAGAAAGAGCTTTTAGAAAAGTCTGGAGATGGAAAATTTTCACATTATTTAACTCAATAATCAATAAAAAAAGAAAATTAAAAGTAAAGCATGTCAAATCAAATTTTCTTTTATAATCAAATTAAAAGTAAAGAAAATCTTAATTGATTTTTGACTAAATTATCAATTATATTCTTTTTTTTAAGTAATTTAATTTTTTATATTTTATTTTAAGTCAAAATGATACTTCTACGTATTGAAAACTATTAATCAATAATAATAAATCAGTAAAAAATAATTCTATATTTTATATAAAATTATTTTTTGATTTGTGTGACATTCTTTCAAATCGATAACTTTATCTATATTGTCATATAGGTTTGTCATATCATTTTAAGTCATTTACTGTTAGTTCACTAATAGTTTTAGGTCACTTTAACCTAACATAAAACGTTAATTATTAAATTACTTCAAAAAAAGAATATGAACTAAAACAACTAAAATAAAAATACTTAATTCGGACATATTCCTATAACCATTAAAACAAGACATTAGCGTCCCGAGTTCATAATAGTATCATACAAAGAAAAGATAAAAATTCAACTCAAAGACTCGAAACAAAAGATATATACAAATATTACCAAAGACTGACGACGAAAGGTAAAACCATCAACAAATAACATAAAATATATATATTCAATAAAGACATATTGACAACACGATCATTACTACAATTCAATCACGAACAAAAAATAATGATTATAAACGCGTATCCTAATCTCGAGAGTTAAAACAGATAGATTAAAATATTAAATTCTCGTATTAAGATTCGATCATATTTCCCTGATCAGAATAAATCCAGCCTTTCAATCCATCAAAAATACTCTGGCCGGTTGTTTGATTGTGCTACTTTTTCTTTAAGTGCCCAAGCTGATTCGTCACTTCAACCACTGCATGTCTGATTGGCCAATAGTATAATTATCTCTTTTTTTTAATTAGAGGAGGGCAAATATTATTACAGTCTTCGTTAAAAAAAATTAAAATTTAAATAACGAAAAAGAGTATTCGTAACAATATATTATAAAAACTACGAGATAAACTCGAACATAGCAAAATCAAACAACATCAAAACAAGTATAATCATCTCTTTCGCTATCCGTACAAATATGTATTTGTTAAGTTCCAATTATAATCAATAATTCATACTATTACATATGAAATTAATAGTTACAAACTACAGTTTATCGTATTCATATCAAAATCTAATCAATATGCTATTTTGAGAATAAAAATAAAACACGTAAAAATTCATAAAGAGTTATTATTTGATACACCACTATTACTGTATAAAAATAATTCATAAACAATGTTTAAATAATAACGAGCGTACTCTGAATAATTTTAAAATAATAAAAAATAAATTATAAGATATTTGACATCATTCAAACACCGTTTATAAAAAAATATACATGGCCTCAATTTCAAAACAGAAAATATTGTTTATAAAATTATTTTTTATTGACGGCAAAGATAAAAGCATGTTGAAAGTAGGAGGTGTTCTAACCCCTTCCAAAATATTTGGTCTAATGACACTTTAAGTTTTTATTAATTAAAACTTAAGTTAAAATAAGTCTTTATCCTCTCCGATGTTTAAAATTAAATACTTATTGAATCTTTATTATTTTAAATTTATACAATAAATCTTTTTTATTGTATTAAATAAAAATTTATTTAACCAACGAGTTAATTTAAATAATAAATAATTTAGTATTCGCTTAAGTAGATTTTGATTTTAAATTTAAAGTTTTACATATAAAAAAATCACCTATAAAAATTTATCTACTTAAATTAAATGTGCTACCTAATCCATTTGCACCAAAAAAAAAGTCCCCAAAACGAGAAACATGAACTTGGGTTTCTGTTTGTGAGAAAATCTTTGAACCACGTGTTACATGCTGATACATCAAAACCCGAAAAAGACAAGTCTTTTTCGTATGTATCTCCGAAGTGGTTGCAACATCGTTTTCATCGGATTAAAAGTTATTAAATATTCCTATGACGTAAAATATAGTACGACATTACTATATGTATTATATACATAATAATATAAAATGAACATTTAGATATATAAAATTTTCGGCCGTTATAGATAATTTGATCTTATTTAAAAGTTGTTTGTTGATATAATTAAAATTATGTGGCGGAGTAATTTGTTTAATAATTTGATTCGTTTACCACTCTTTTTTTACCTTGCAAAATAAAAAAAAATCGTAACATATCAGAATCATACGCCTGAAACAAAAAAGTTCATCTTACACTCTCGAAGATTACAAAAATAAATACGATCTTTAGAATGTGGGCCAAGTTTTCCCCCACTAACCAATTACGTTACGATCACTTAATAGACTTGGTTGACGAACATGGTTTATGCGCTGCTAATGTAGCGGCTTGTCGAGCATTTGACAAGTTTGAATAAAGACGAAGAGATTCATGAAAGTTTTTGGGTTCTTTAACAATGTATGTCAATATCAAAGGGAAATGTTTGTTTTTCTTTGCACCTTTAAGTCCCATATTTTATGTTTGTATAAAAAATTTTGTGGACATATTTTCCATCTTTCTCTTTTTAAGTGTGTTGTATTTGGGATACCTTCAGTTGTTTATAATAAAATCTATTTGTTATTGTTCAAAAAATATATATGAAAATTTATATTATATTAATTATTATTGCTATTTTCTAAAATTAATAAATCAATACACCAAGCTTCAAAGAAACTATATAATAAATTTACAAAGTATCCATTAAAAGCTTCAATTAATGTGCACTATTTAATAATTTTAAAATTTAATTTCGTGAATTTTTAATATCGTCGTTTACGTATGTATCGTGATTTTCGTTTAGATATGATGGGTTGACGGTGCAAAAGCAATGCGTTTAGCAAAGAAATATCAGATCGGACCCAAGTCAATGTTTTGGTCTTCAATATTAACATCATTTAAACTATTATCAATTCATTTTAAATTTAAATTAATTTGATAGTATATTAATATATTTTTTAATATATGATTTTGAATCTTGTTTTATATGAGTTTGAATCTTGACATGAAAATGTCTCTATTTAATAAAAAAATAAACTTTTTTTTTAAATTAAACAAAAAGCTAATTTGTTCCATTTTCCTTGAATGAAAGATAGTTCGCGCTTTTAGTCACGTTTATTTGAATGTTATAATAATAATTATATCAATTAGATTAAAGTCAATAAAATCTTTCTTTTTGAATATTCATAAATCAAAATGTGTTTAAATATTTACATATACAAAATAAATATGAAACACTCCATAATATTCCAATAGCATGGACGAAACTACCTTGTATGTTTCGGGTTGTGGCCTCCCAATTATTTTTAAATATATATAATGACTATGTTTGACAATTGGCGAATAGCTGATAGTTGATAGCGGATTACATTAACTGGTATTTAATAGTTGATTGCATTAGTTGATTTGACTAACGGATTGTATTAGTTGATTGTATAAAAGTGATTGGTAAAATTAACTGATAACTTATAGCTGTTTGGTTGTTTAAACAAGTACAATAACATATAAGGACATAATTATATTATATACTTGTTTAATTAGTTTCATTATGAAAATAGTTTTTTAATATAATATTACTAAGCATATTTAAAGGTTTTATATATTAATTTATTATTTATATATTTTTAATATAATTTAATTAATTATTAAATTTAACTACAAATATAAATGTGTGAAAATAAAAATAGAAAATAAAAGTATTTGTTACAAATGTCACGATGTAAACTCATGAGGGAGATGAATTAAAATAGAAAATGTTAAATTTGAGTTATTTTGAGATTTTTTATAATTATTAAGGGCGAAATAGTCTTTATAACTCTAATGTCAAAACATCTAATATCAAAAAGTTCATACTAGCAGCTTTTTCAAAATTAGAGGTTTCACCTCAATCCAGTATTCGCCAAACATCCAAATTAGCGGATTTGACTGGTAAAACCTCTAATATTAACTCAAACCTCTAATTTTAGCTCAAAATGCTATTTACCAAACATGGCCTATATATTTGTCACCTATTTGGACCATTAATTTTTTTGAAATAAACTAGATTATATTTAAAGTGATAGGATTACAAAGGTATCACACCACAAACATTAAAAATTCAATGTGTAGAAATAAATACAATAAAATTCTAAGGGCGTGAAAGACATTAAAATACAAAACCTATCACTTTCTGAAAGACTTAAATAATCTTCTGAATGAAATCAAACAAACAACTACTTTGACCAGAGTGCTCTACAAAGAAAGTAAATTCTTCCATTACTTGTTATTGGCATATCGGAACAACCACAAAAGGGAATCATAAGCATATACAGATCGACCTCCTTCGCAAACAAGAACGCTCGTTGATACTCGTCACTCAAACGTTCAACTGTCAAAAGATAAACTATAATTGCTATTGTAACCCCTTAGACCCCCTATACGTTACAACTGATTCTAGGATGTCACATCAGGGTCACAAGAACGACCCACAACAAAAACCCAGATAAAATCATTTTCTTTCTAATTAATTTAAATTCGTAAAATAAAAAACTTTGTTAGAACATCGTTATAGAAAATCATAAAATAGAAATCCAAAAAGTATATTACAAACTCTAAATTAAATAAGATACGACATACATGCCCACTAATTATACCAGTACTGTACTACACAAACAGTGCCAAAGGAACTCTCACACTGATGTCGATAACTGCTACATCTTTAATCTTTTAACCTGCGACGGTAAAAATATCATGAGCTTAGAAAAGCTCAGTAATTCAGAACTACCAAAAGATGTTAAAGGCACATGCAGGTATATCGCAAAACATAATATTGTCATGGTGTTTCGGGAAACATATTCCAATTGCAATTCAATATCCCAATATAACTTTATATCTACAGGTAACAGAGATATTCATTATTCGGTCACCCGAGTATCAGGCGAGAAGCCTATAATTAGGAGAATCGGAAGAGTAATGGATTAAAAGAATTGAACTAGGGAGTTTAGTGTGTTCTAACAAATGCAGATTGAAACTTACAGAAAGTTTCAAACATTGATAAGTTAATTCTACAATGTAGATTTAAAAGCGGCAATAAAGTTTTAATTACCCTCCAACTGAACATCAATATACAGATCCCTAAACTGCATCTATAAAGGCGTCAATCCAAGCTCATTGGGTATAAGTGCCGACCGAAGGGAATGTCTTGGGTCCAATAGGAATCACCTTATCCAAAGTGTAGGAACCTAGTACTGTAAGAATCACACTAGCCGAAGCATATGAACCAAATACATAAGGAATTACCCTTGGCAAAGCGTAAGAACCTGATACATAAGGGATTACCCTCGCCGAAGCGTATGAACATGATACATAAGAAATTACCCTTGTCGAAGCGTAGGAACCTGATACATAAGGGATTATCCTGGCCGAGGCGTAGGAACCTGATACATAAGGAATTACAGTCTAGATCAAGGCTGAACCTTTAGAGACTTCATATCATAACCCAAGTACCCTAGTGAATCAGTATAGCCAGTATTATAGTGTGTAACAATAAATAATAATAACAGTAAGTAATAAATAGGCATTTGTATAAAGATAAACAATAACTAGAGAGCATACTTGTCATATCGGGTACTAGGGCATATATTAGACATATAATATAATCATGATCATGGAAGATTCAGATACATCATGATTTATCCTTTCATTAAACCTACAAGGGCCTTTTAGTCATTTGGTTTCTAGGGTGTATTTAGGTCTTTTTACACTTCAAGGGTATTTTCATAATTTCTTACCCAAATATTTCAAACATTAGATCTTTTAACAAGAAATAATCTAAATTGAAGGTTTCAAGATTAATTGCTTTATCGATTATTCACTAAACTTGGATTTCTTACCGGTCGTCAATTTCTTATTCAAGTCACTCGGTCCTAACCAATTTATTATCTTATTACCGTGAACCGTATCATTTTAAAATAATCAATGATAATCATATGACTAATCATATTTATTCATACATTAACCAACTATCAACGAGTTCCAAAAAGCATAAAAAAGGTAGTGAGGTATTACTCGGCTCCGAGCTACATTGGTTAACCTTTGATACTTTATTCGATCGCTTTTGAACTCAAACTCGACGTCCCTCAATACCTTGAATACATGGCAAAAAATTTATATTAGAAACAGAACTTAAACGCGATAATTAGATTTATCTAGAAGGTCAAACGCTGAATAATAGCAAACTGGGTTTGAAATTGGCAAAACAAACTCAAGATGTCAAAAATGATAAAATATGGATTTTGGAAAATTTGACTTTTTAGTCAAAGTCAACGCTTACGTCATTAGTCAAAGTTAGCACTGATGTCAACAGACAAGGCCAGCGCTGCCGTCATCTGCTATCGTCAATAGTCAACGGTCAATAGTCAATTGGGTTCACTCACTGAGTTGACTCGAATATGTTGACTCACTAAGTTGATTGGGACGGGTTGACTCAGTCAATGGGTTAATAGATCAGGCAAACGGGTCAGATTGGGCCGCATGGGTCGAACTCAGGTTTGGTAGACTGGTTCAGAGCTGAACTAATTTGGTTTATAGGCCAGACCGGTCCATAACCGATCAGACTGGTCCAGGCTGGTGATTAACCAAAGTGGCCACCAGATATCGCCTTTGGTGGCGCGTGAGAGCCACGCGCGGCCAAAGTCATCCACAACATTATTGGATAAATGCAGGAAATATTTCAAACACAACTATTATCTCAACTAACCCAGAATCATGTCAAAACCTTACAAAACTTACCAGAACAGAGGAGAAATGGCTGGATTTAACATAGCTCCGACGAGGTCTCTTCTAGTGTCAGAACGGCGGTTGATTAGAAGGGTTTTACTATTCTCCTTACGCTGATAACGTCTAAACTGTCGACGCGCCCTGCTGGCGACGGAGTCGGCCGCGAATGAATTAAAACATAAGGTGGTTCTAGGGGAGGTTCGACAAGGCTTCAATCAGATCTCCACATCAATCGATAGTTGTTCACTGCGAGTGATGGCCAGGGACGAGTCTACTGTAAGGCGACGATCACGTCGATCATGGCGGTGAGAGCTACGACGCGGCGGTAGAGTAGATCGGAGCTAGAGACAGTGATGGTTGGGGAAAAAGACTTGAGAGTATTCTCTCTATTTCCAAATTCAAATCGCATTCCCTCTTGAGTAGGTGAAGGGTTAAATCATATTTATTATTGGCACAACTTTACTAAACATTACATAATGAGAAGCTGGTGCATGATTAAACCAATTGTGATCTTTAGCCCAATGGTTAAGACATGGGTTTACCATCCATGATGTCATAGGTTCAAACCCCATGGATAACCATTATTCTTTTTTTCCTCTTAACTTTAGTTATTATTTTTTTATTACTTTAGGGGTGTTACAACTTTCCCCCTAAAAAAAATCAGCCTCGAAATTTACCTGAGTCAAACTGGTGTAGAAACTGTTCTCTTGTTGATTCTTTAGTTTCCTCAGCAACTTATGTAGGGCTATGATTACACCACTGAACCTTAACCATAAGGATATGTATACTCTTCAAAATTCTACCGTCATGATTTAAAATACATACAACTTCATCGTCAAAAGATAGATATGGCCTCAGATCAACGTCCTCAACCTGAATAATATGTCTCGAACCTAGATTGTATTGTCTCAGCATGGAAGCAAGGAAAACATCATCATACGGTTAAGCTGGGAAGGCAACACAAGTTGAAAAACATTTTGCCCAACTCTCTGAATAACTCTAGTAAACTAGAGCTTTACTTGTCCATACGTTCAAATCTCAATATTTCCTCATACGAAAAATACTTGATTAATACCAAACTCCAACACTAAACTTGATGCCACAATCTTTCAGTTTAAAATACATAAAATCATTATTTAACTCAAAAATTATGTATCTAACATAACTGAAGCTGTGGGCCGATATAACTTGCTTACTTACATCGCAACATTCAGATGTAGACTTCTTTTCGGATATAACAAAATCAATACAGAATCTACACTTGCACCACTCAAACAAATATATTCCTTGCAATTTCATAATAATTTTATCAAATTTCCATCAGAATATTCTTAAACATAAGCATTATCAACAAATAGCCTTACATGTAATCTTATATAGGTTACCTCACATAATCAAACATTTATTCTCAATCGGAATCAAATCTTCAATTTCACATGCATGAACCATCACAAGTTCTTTATCCCGATTTAAATCCATCAAGTTTATCCAAATTATAGACAAATGTTACATGATAGCACAGATCAAGCTACAGCAGACAGAATACTAAAGTTCACTTATTTCAGGAAAATGATTCGATATCAAAGTTTTGGCTCAGAGGAGTACAATTATGATATAAAGACATACACAGACCAGACACTCTATGACAGACAATTAATAGATCTACCCAGAAATACGCAACTCTAAGATCTGATACCACTAAATGTAATCCTTTAGACTTATCTATACGTTACACCTTTGTTAAGTGTTGAAAAGTACTATTTTTATAACCTTTTTTTACTCATATTATTGTTAGACTTAGGCTCATTTTAGTTGCATTATTAGGCATTCATGCATATTTTCATGATTTCCTTCACCGTCATGCTTGATTTTATAATTTAATTGATTTTGTGGAAAAAGGTACTGTTGGTGTGTGTTTTTGTGTATGCAGGATCTAATTGCCCAAGCAAGTAGGAGATTGTCATGGCAATTAAGGAAGAAAACTGAAGGATCTGCCAAGACAATCAAAGTTATTTTCTAAATGCCATGCCGAGCAGATTGTCGAGGCATGTCGGGACAAAGCCACATCATTAGGGATAAGCACGAAAAGCATGGGATAAATCCCAAAGATTTGGATTTCCAAGCAAGAAGTTTTTGGAGGAATAAATATATAATAAAAGAGATATATTTCTTTTATTCTATTTAATTCCAACTTAACTTCCTCATCAAGAAAGACTTTGACCTAGCCATCTCCTATAAATAGAAGACCTAGCCGCCTACCTAGAGCCATCTCCTATTTATTTTATTCTATTTCTTTTATTTGGCTTGGGTTATTGTATTTTTGTGGTTGTGAAAACGATTGGATTTGTTTAGGTATTTGAGTTTGCAATTTTACTTCAAAGTTTGTTCATTATTGGTTATTAAATTTTGCGAGTGAATTGGGAGATGATCTCGTGAAGTCATCAATTTATCCAACATCGGGAGAGTTAGATTCAAGAAATGAATGGGTATGGTCTTTATTCAATCAATTGATGGTGAAGACTAATTCGAATTAGGTATAAGTTACGAATTATCAAGGCATGTACAATTACAGTGTTTTGAGTTAGGGATAACCAGAAACAATTGAAGAATGCTTCGCCGAACTTTGAAGGTTGTCGCCCAATTTTGCCAGGCAATCGCTCCACTCCCAATTGCCCAGACAATCGCAGACTTACCCAGGCAATCGCAGAATTGGCCAAGCAATCCGACTAGATTCAATTGTTGAAGTAATTGAGCTACTATAGCACTCAATTACCATGATGATCCATTCAATTATCACACCATGACTCACGATAACACGACCTACTCTCTCTTATTCAATTACAGCTTTGTTTTATTTAATTGGTCTTTTATTTACTCGTTAATTAGAACTCCTACAATCATCAATTTGTGTTTTTACTTTCAGTGCGAGAAGTTAGATTCCCAATGTAGCACCAATCCATGTGGAGATGATATTTATACTATACTATACTATAACTTGCGACGTGTACACTTGTACCAATTGCGAAGCACTTAATACGAGCAACAAGTTTTTGGCACCGTTGTTGGGGATTGGCAATAGCAACTTTATTTTTAATTTCTTGCACCTTTTTTTTCTTTTTCTTTTTGTTTTATTTCTAATTTCAAGGAACTTACAACTTTGGTTTTGCATCTGTGTATGACCAGGGCGAGACCAACAGCACAAGACTACCCACTTGAACACGAGATAGAATGAGTTCTTCATAGAAGAAGACGAGAACAACAAGCAGCAATGGCAGAACAACCTAATAACCTAGTCGGCAAACTGAATGCTAATAGTAACCAGAATGTCGTAGCAAGAGGAGAAGAAGATCCAGTCGTACAACCTATTCGGAATAGACTTATCCGAGACTACTTAGAGGAAGATCTTAATAGTCTCAATCCAGGAGTTGTCGCACCCGAGATAGAAGCTGCCCACTTTGAATTAAAACCTGTGATGTTCAACATAATCAACACAATTGGTCAATTTGGCGGCTCGGCAACTGAAGATGCCAGACAACATATAAAATCATTCATGGAGATTTGTGATTCATTCAAGCTACAAGGAGTTCATGAAGATATCCTAAGGCTGAAATTGCTTCGCTATTCACTGAGGGATAGGGCAAAAACATGGCTGAATAGTATTTCATCTGGATCTATAGGATCTTGGACAAACTTGTGTCGAGATTTCATAGCTAGATTTAATTCTACAAATATCATTAATAAGTTGCGTAATGATATTACTTCTTTTCGGCAGACAGATGATGAATCCATATACGAGGCTTGTGAGTAATACATAGAGCTTTTACACAAATGTCCCATGTACGGATTCCCATTGTAGACACAAGTGATGATGTTCTACAACTCAGTAAACACACCGACAAGGATGATGCTAGATGCCTCGGTAAATGACATACTCATCAACAAGTCACCTAAGGAAGCGATAGAGATCCTGAACCGTCTTGCCAATAACGATTATCAGTTCCCAACCACCTGAAGAGGAATAATCAAATGCAATGACACGATAAATGAGCTTGATTCATCATGCTCTATTTTTGCACAATTGGTTACTTTAACCAATATGGTTAAAAACATGCAGCGGCCTAGCAACACATAGGAGATCAAGGTAGTTAATTCAATTTGTGATTTATGTAATGGTAACCACGATTCTTCTGAGTGTTCACATAACCCAAAATCTAGCTTTTGCGTTAAAAACTACAATCGGAACAACAATGTGATGTCCAACACATACAATTCAGCCTGGAGAAAGCACCCTAATTTTTCATAGAACAATCCAAACAACGCCATTAATCAGAACAGTCATAACACAAGCATCGGGATTCCAGCAGAACACGCCATGGTAACAGATGTTGCAGCAACAGATGCCGCAGCAACAGATGCTGCAGCAACAATCGATACGATCTAGTTCTTTGGAAAATCCTCTCAATGCTTTCATGTTAAAAATTGAATCTTATATGGTAGAGAATAGTAATTTCGTGAAGAAGATTGATACTTTTGTGAACAAAACGGAGATGAGATTGCAAAATCAAGAGGCATGCTTGAAATCCTTGGAGACACAAGTTGGGCAATTCGCTCAGAACTTGAATATGAGACCACCAGATAGTTTACCTAGCAATACTGAGGTCGCAAAAGGAATAGGTCGTTAGCAGTGTAAAGTAATCACCACCCGGAGTGAACGAAAGCTTAATGATGCACCTGCCCAGCAAATAAACCAACCAGGAGAGCAACCTCTTGTCCAAAAAGATGAGTTTATCAACAAAACCTCTGCCAAAATTGATAAATCGGAGAATGCCAGGTAATTCCATATGCCTCGACAACCGTACATACTTCAGCAAGTCCTGATGCCTCGAAAACTCATTTCATCAAGTTCCAAACCAATGAAAAGATTGAAGACATCCTACTTCAGCCACCATTCCCACAGAGGTTGAAACGGCAAAAACAAGAATACCAGTTCAAGAAGTTTCTTGACATCTTGAAGCAAGTCCACATCAACTTGTCATTGGTTGAAGCAATAGAACAAATGTTAAACTATGCTAAGTTCCTTAAAGACATCGTCTCTAAGATGACTAGGCTAGGGGAATTTGAAACAGTTGCTGTGATAGAATGATGCATGGACATGTTATATAATCGCATGCCACCCAAGCTTAAATATCCCAACATTTCATAATACTGTGTTCGATCGAAAACCACTATGCCGAGAAAACATTGTGCGATCTTGGAGCAAGCATAAATTTGATGCCCAAATCAGTTTTCCAGACATTAGGAATTAGGAAGGTAATGTCTACAACAGTTATGATATAGCTTGCTGACAAATCCTATGTGCATCCAGAGGGAAAAAATCAAGGATATACTGGTAAGAGTTGATAAATTAATTTTTTTCGCTGACTTTATTGTTTTGGATTGTGAAGTATGTGAGCTTGCAAGCATTATCCTTGGGAGACAATTCCTAGCAACATGAAAGACCTTGATCGATGTCAAAAGAGGAGAACTCACGATGAGGGTGAATGATCAACAAGTCAAACTCAATGTTTTCCAAACCCTCAAGCAAGCCAACGATCCAGAGGAGTGCCAAGTCATCTATGACACCTCTGAATTCCATTTCAACATGGATGGAGACTACCTTGACAATTGCCTCAACAATTGTATTACCGAACCTGATGAACTAGAAGAGCCAGACGATGAAGAGCAGGATGAAGTCAATTGGATAACAAGTCGTCTAGGTAAGTGTTTTAAACCATTGGATTACTCAGGTAAGGAAGGTAAAATCGAAAAACCCTTTTATTGAGCAACCTCTTATTCTTGAATTGAAACCATTGTGAGGGCAATTAAAATATGCTTATTTGGGAATTGATAACACTTTGCTCGTAATTATCTCTTCTAAGTTGCAGCCTAAATAGAAACAAATATTGATTGACATGTTGATGTTGCACAAAAAGGTAATAGGATGAAAAATTGTCGACTTGAATGGAATTAGCCTGGCAGTGTGTATTCACAAAATTTTATTGGAGGATAATCATAAACTGACAATTGAGGCACAAAGGAGGCTTAACCCTGCTATGAACGAAGTCGTGAAGAAGGAAATCATTAAATGGCTTAATGTCGGTATCATATATCCTATCTCCGATAGTACATGGGTAAACCCGGTACAATGTGTACCGAAAAAAAGAGGTATAACCGTGGTAAGTAATGAACTAATCCCAACTAGGACTGTGAATGGTTGGAGGGTTTGTATCGATTAGCAAGTTAAATAAAGCTACTAGGAAAGATCATTTTCCTTTGCCATTTATTGACCAAATGCTTGACCGACTTGCAGGTAAATCTTTTTATTGTTTTCTTGATGGTTATTCAGGTAATAACCAAATCACCATAACACCGGATGATCAGGCAAAGACCACTTTCACATGCCCGTATGGTACTTATGTTTTTCTAATGATGCTGTTTGGATTATGCAATGCTCTAGTAACTTTTCAGAGATGCATGATGGCAATCTTTTCTGACATAGTTGAATACTTCCTCAAAATCTTCATAGATGATTTTTCGGTATTCGGAGACAACTTCGATAATTGCCTCGGTAATTTGGAGAAAGTGCTAACACGATGTGAAGAATCAAATCTAGTGCTCAATTGGGAGAAGTGCCACTTTATGGTAGATGAAGGTATAGTGCTCGGTCACAAGATCTCCTCCAAAGGAATTAAAGTCGATAGAGCCAAGATGGAAGTGATCAAAAAATTACCACCACCAAATTCGGTCAAAAGAATTTGAAGCTTTCTAAGTCACACAGGTTTTTACAGAAGGTTTATTTATAATTTTCTAAAATCTCTAAACCTTTGTGTAACTTGCTTGAACATGACAAAGCCTTTAATTTTGATGACTAATGCATCCAAGCATTCTAAGCCTTGAAGAAGCAACTTACCTCGGCACTCATTGTCGTTCCGCCCGATTGGGCTTTACCTTTTGAACTCATGTGTGACGCAAGTGATTTCGCGGTAGGAGCTATTCTAGGATAGCGCACGGGTAAAACTTTTCATGTGATTTACTACGCTAGTAAAACTCTAAACGGTGCATAATCAAATTACACCACGACAGAGAAATAATTACTAGCAGTAGTTTTCGCATTTGATAAGTTTCGTTCCTACTTGATTGGTACTAAGGTAATTGTTCATACTGACCACTCGACAATTAAGTACCTTTTCTCTAAGAAATATGCAAAACCTAGTTTAATTCATTGGATTTTACTTTTACAAGAGTTTGACATCGAAATTAAGGACATGAAAGGAACAGAAAACAAGTTGTCGATCACTTATCAAGGTTGGAAATTGGCGATGAAGATCCAAACTCTTTAGAGATCCATGACTCATTCTTGGATGAGCAGTTGTTAGTTGTCTCGGTAACTCATTGGTATCCCGATTTGGTTAATTTCTTGGTTAGTGGTATTTTGCTTTATAATCTTACTCACCAAAGAGAGAATCGGTTTTGACATGATGCTAAGCATTATTATTGAGATGAGCCTCTTTTATTTAAGCAATGTGTAGATCAGGTGATAAGACAATGTGTTACTGAGGAAGAGCAGGACAATGTGCTTTAACAATGCCATTCTTCACCCTATGGAGGCTTTTTTGAATGAACTCGCACCGCGGCCAAAGTCTTATAATCCAGCTTGTATTGGCCCACTCTTTACAAATATGCTCAAGAATTCTACAAGAGGTGTGATCATTGTCAGTGAACAGGGAATATTTCACGCCGACACAAGATGCCACTACAGATCCCCAAACTGAACATCAATGTACAGATCCCCAAACTACATTTATAAATGTGCCAATCCAAGCCCATTGGGTGTAAGTGCCGATCGAAGGGAATGCTTTAGGCCAGTAGAAATCACCCTATTTGAAGCGTAGGAACCTAGTACTGTAGGAACCACCCTAGACAAAGCATATAAACCTGATACATAAGGGATTACCCTCGTCGAAGCATAGGAACCTGATACATAAGGGATTACCCTCGCCGAAGCATAGGAACCTGAGACATAAGGAATTACCCTCGCCAAAGCTTAGGAACTTGATACATAAGGAATTACCTTTGCCGAAGCGTAGGAACTTGATACATAAGGAATTAGCCTCATCGAAGCATAAAAACTTGACACGTAAAGAATTGCCCTCGTTGAAGTGTAGAAACTTGATACATAAGGAATTATCCTCGCCGAAGCGTAGGAATTTGATACATATGGAATTATCCTCACTGAAGCGTAGGAACTTGATACATAAGGAATTACCCTCGCCGAAGCGTAGGAACTTGATACATAAAGAATTACCCTCGCCGAAGTGTAGGAACCTGATACATAAGGAATTACCCTTGCTGAAGTGTAAGAACCTGATACATAAAGAATTAGCCTCGCCGAAGCCTAGGAACCTGATACATAAGGGATTACCCTCGCTGAAGTGTAGAAACCTGATACATAAGGAATTACCCTTGCCGAAGCATAGGAACCTGATACATAAGGGATTACCCTCGCCGAGGCATAGGGACCTGATACATAAGGAATTACCCTCGCCGAAGTAGAGGAATATTATACATAAGGGATTACCCTCAATGAGACATATAAACCTGATACATAATGAATTACATTCGAATCAATGTTGAACCTTCAAAGACATTGTAACACCCCTTTCTCGGCCTGGTAGGGAATTAGGTCAAAAAGTGTTACCAGAAACAGTTTCAGAGATCAGAAGCTTATTCGAAGTTCATAACCTTGTTCAGAATATCTTATTAATCTCTTTTAAGACCTATTGAACTAACTTATTAAAAGCTTACTCAATTTGGGATCAATTTTAAACTTTTTCGAATTTAGGGACTAAATTATAAATTTTACTATTTAAGGGTCTTTATCAGAATTTTCTTTTCCTAGACTTCAATTAAACTTACAAATTATTAGCCTGTAAAATTTTGTTGTTAAAAGAGGTCTTTTACCCATCGGATTAACCCTCTCAACTTTAGTTACTATTTTGTAAATTGTTTAAAACCATGGTTTAAGTCTTCTAACAGAATTAACTGACATCGTACCGATACACTTAGGACCATATCAATACTCTAAGATAAATTTTTTAATTCTAGAACTAAGGATAACAAGCCCGTATCGATACATCTAAGCCTGTATCGATACACGTTGACCAACGTTGACCCGTTTTGGTACAACCTAAAGTCGTATATATCTAATTTATTTCCCAATCCTTACTGCCCAAGTCTGTATTGATACATCTATACCCGTATCGATACGCTCTAATTTTTCAAGTCCAAATATGCAAGGTCGTATCAATACAGCTCAACCCGTATCGATATGCCTGTCTTGTAATGATAGATTTTATCTGGTTTTCATTCGAATTAACCTATTGAATGATTTCCAAAAGCCATGAAATTTTACCATAAAGTTATTAATCCATAATTCTAGCAGCATGTGAAATTTTAGACCAATTCGAATTCATTTACTAGGATTTTACCTTTTAGTGCATTATAGGTCCATTTTAGCAATTTTGTTTAATCACCAAAGTACCAAATATGCACATGTGACCTTCTTAACATACCAAATTTTGCACACACGTCAAACTAACTAAAATATACATTTTTGAGTCATATGCCACCGTACTAGTAGTTTTAAGACAAAATTAACATACATGTACTTATGGGAAGTAACTTGCAACGCAACCACACGATCGAGCTTGGAATTCCTTTAAGGCCTTGAAAATGCATGAGACACTAAAACGTAAGGCTTACGTAGCCTAGTGAGGTAGTTATAAACAAATGCATATTGAGCCCTAAATGACATGTATAACATATAGCATGCTCTCATGACCATTTACAACTTATTAAGCATGAATACATCATATACGACACTGAATGTCAACTTTTCATAATTCATAGCATGTCATCAATAAATAGATCATAATCAATTATTCCTTGGACATAAAAATCCTTGGATATGCAGATTCCCATGTACACCATACATATTTGAAATAGGTCATAGCCTTGAATCGTAGCTCCGAAAAATATCCTTTACACAAACCAACCTTATCTCACCACATATAGGCCGTAGTCCCGGACCAAAGTCTAATCCCTTACTTAGTGAGCTTGAATAGTACTATGGTATGCCAATTGTATAAAACATTTACAAGTGTCCAAGGAGCACAATTTTATATTTTTACCTTAACAATTGCCCTTAGGCCATAACATATCATTTAATCACATGTTGAGCCTTAGCTTATTTTCACGTATCATATCACAAATCATATATTACACGCACATATAACCTCAAATATGTATCAAAAGTAATAAGTTGACCTTACCATGGCCGTTACCTTGACTTCACAATGTTTGCTCTACTTGAGCCCTTAAACAGATGCAATTATAATCACAAAAACGAAAGCAACGAGATGGCACATTGCCTATCCCTTGACACAACTTCACTCACCTTGGATATTGATGCTTTCAAGGCTCCCAAATTACCACTACTTTGTTCCTAGACTTGGTTGGGGACGATAGATTGGTTTCCTCTAACTCTTGAGCTATAAAGAAAACACAATGAGCCAATTATAATCAATACAACGATATGATACTCATTTCAAAGATTAGGCTTAGGATTTTGATTTGAAATTAGACTCCAATTAGTCATAAAATTCGACAATTGATCGGAGGCTTTTTCTTACCTAATTGGTAGCTTTGCTATGATGCTATTGAATCGAAGAAAACTTAAACTTAAAGAAGTTAATGGGAGAGGTGTGTGCTTGAGCTTGAGGTTGGGGATAGCAATGGAAGAGTGAGCTTATTCACCCAAGGTAAAGATTGAGATTGGGTTTCGGTAAGAAGAAAAACAAAAGAATGACCCCTTTCTTTTGTTAAATATAAGAAAACCATAGGCTTAATGATTACCCACCTTACCATCAACCAATAGGAGGATTTCCCTCACTTGAGGGTTTGCTTAGCCGCCAATGTTTAGAGCCTTTAAAAATTATTTCTTAGGACCGAAAATGGTCAATATCACGTGGGGTGGTAAGCAAGGAGGTGAGTCAGTCATTAAATCTCCATTTCTTTCAATTTAGTCACCAAAATAGATTTCTGCAGAGACCCATATCGATACCTTATGGCTATATCGATATGGCTAAGCTAAATTGGGTAAGTTGGTTAAAAACAGTTAGGCTGTATCGATACAGGTCTTACCGTATCGATATGCTTTGCCCAAAATCAGCATTTTCAGCCCTTTTCAATGGAACCCTTAACTTCCATTCTTTACAAAAAGGTCCAACAATTTCAAATAAGCCCAATTATACTTTCATTACTTCGAAATTAGGCATAAGATTCGACAATTACATCATTTAAGTATAATCAGTATAAAATTTTTGATCACTAGAACCTAATTCTGACTAGACCGGGTTTTGGGGTGTGGTAGACTTCATATCAAAACCCAAGTACCAAGTGAATCAGTATAGCTGTTATTTTAGTGTGCAGCTATAAACAGTAAAAATAGTAAGTAATAAATAGGCATTTGTATAAAGATAAATAATAACCAGAGAGCATGATTGTCAAATCAGGTAGTATGGCATATATCATACATATAATATAATCATGCTCATGCAAGATTCATATACATCAGGATTTATCCCATCATTAAGCCTACAATGGCCTTTTAGTCATTTGGCTTCTAGGGGATATTTAGGCATTTTTACACCTTAAGGGTATTTTCATAATTTCTCACCAAAATATTTCAAACATTAGATATTTTAACAAGAAATAATAAAAATTGAAGGTTTCGAGATTAATTGCTTTATCGATTATTCACTAAACTTAGATTTCTTATCGGTCGTCAATTCCTTATTCAAGTCGCTTGATCCTAACCAATTTATTATCTTATTATCATGAACTGTATCATTTTAAAATAATCAACGATATTCATATGACTAAGCATATTTATTCATACATTAACCAACTATCAATGAGTTCTGAAAAGCATGAAAAAGGTAATGAGGTATTACCTCGGCTCAAAGCTACATTGGTTAACCTTTGATACTCTATTCAATCGCTCTTGAAATTGAACTCGGAGTCCTTCAATACCTCAAATATACGGCAAAACAATTTATATCAGAAACAGAACTTAAACGCGATAATTTGATTTACCCGAAAGGTCAAACGCTGAATAACAACAAAACGGGTTCGAAATTGGCGAAATAGACTTCAAAACCGAACTCAGGATGTCGAAAATCATAAAAAAAGGGGTTTTTCAAAAATATTGACTTTTTAGTCAAAGTAACGCTAACATCAACAGTCAAAGTCAACACTAACATCAACAGACAAGGTCAGCGCTGATGTTATCTGCTGACATCAATAGTCAATGATCAACAGTCAACTAACTTGACTCGGAAGAGCTGACTCAATGAGTTAACTCAGACGTGTTGACTCAATAAACTGACTCAAACGGGTTGACTCATTGAGTTAACTTAGACGGATTGACTCACTGAGTTGACTAAGACGGGTTGACTCAACCAACGGGTTAATGGGTCGGGAAGACGGGTCAAATCGGGACACATAGGTCAGACTCGGGTCCGGTTGAATGGTTTAAAGTTAAACCAGTTTGGTTTATAGGTCAGACTAGTCCAAGCTGAGGATTAACCAAAGTGGCCATCGAAAATCACTTCCGGTAGTGCGTGAGAGCCACGCGCTGCCAAAGCCATCCACAACATCATCGGATAAATGCAGAAAATATTTCATACACAACTATTATCTCAACTAACCTAGAATCAGGTCAGAACCTTACTAAACTTACCAGAACGGAGGGAAAATGACCAGATTTAACGTAGCTCCGATGAGGCCTCTCCTAGTGTTGGAACGACGGTGGTTAGAAAGGTTTTACTCCCCTCCTCACGCTGATCACGTCTGAACCATCAACGTGCCCTACCGGCGACGGAATCGTCCACGAACGAAGGTAAACAAAAGATGGCAATGAGGGAGGTTCGACGAGGCTTCAATCAGATATCTACGACAATCGACATTTGTTCACTGCGAGTGATGAGCAGGGATGAGTTTGGCGTAAGGCGGCGATCACGTCGATCGTGGCGGTAAGAGCTACGGTGCGACAGTGGAGCAGTTCGGAGCTGGAGACAATGGTGGTTGAGGAAAAAAACTTGAGAGAATTGTCTCCATTTCCATATTCGAATTGCATTCCCCATGGGTAGGTGAGGGGTCAGATCAGATTTATTATTGCACAACTTTATTAAACATTATAATGAGAAGTTGGTGCATGATTAAACCAATAGTGGTCTTTAGCTCAAATGGTTAAGACATAGGTTTACCATCCATGAGGTCAAAGGTCCAAGCCCTATGTATAACCATTATTCTTTTTTTTCTGTTAACTTTAGTTATTATTATTTTTTATCACTTTTGGGGTGTTACAACTATAAAAGTAGACGAATAAACTGACATAAAAGTTGAAAAGAAAAGAAAATATCACGTAAAAGAACTTTGAAAATTTGAAAATAAAATATTCATCAGCAAAGATGAATTTTATTTATATACAAAACCAACAAAACGGCCAAAGGTTGCCGTCAACGAAGAAAAAATATCACGTAAAAGAACTTTGAAAATTTCTTGTAACCGCCGTAGAGCAAATGAAATAATTGAGAAAAATTATAATGTTTAAAATAATATATTTTTTATGTTTAGTTTTATTTTGTTTTTAATCATTGAGACCATTAATTTTTTATTTATTTAAACTTTATTCATCATATTTTTATGGTTAATTATATATTGTCCCTTGATCTTGACAATAGACCTTATATGGCAATCAATAGATACCAAATTGAATTAGCTGATTTGACAAATGAAGCTGATTGGACAAATAAAGCTGATTGTATAAAAGTATTTGATAAAATTAATTGATAGCAGATAGTTGTTTGGTTATTTAAACAAAATATATATATATATATAAGGACATAATTATATGGATGGAAATCATATGCCCCAAACTATGCCCCTTTTGGTGCCTCTACTTTAAAAAATGAGTTTAAGTTTTAAGGTTAGGGGTTGTGGTTAAGGTTTAGGGAATTAAGGGTAGGGTGTATTTTTAGGGTGTATGGTTTAGAATTTTGGATGTGAAATTTAGGGTTAGGGTTTAGAATTTAATTTTTTTGATATTTTTAGTGTGTGGCATAAAAAGGGGCATGATTAGGGGAAGATGATTTTTGTTCTGATTATATTCAATACTTGTTTGAATAATTTATTAGTTATCGATATTTTATATCTATTAATATTAATTGAATTATGGAGAATGTATAAATTAATTTTTTATTTATAAAATTATATTTTTAATAATTATTAAATTTAGATGTATACATAAATTTCTTATTTATGAAATTATATTTTGTATATAACTTCATTAATTATTAAATATAAATATATATATATATATATAAAATTTTCATTTATAAAATTATCTTTTTAGTTTTATTATTTATTCAAATTTATGTTATTTAAACAATTTTTTTGTAATTGTCAAAGATAAAAAAGTCTTTACAACTCTTTTATCTAATCTTCTACCTCAAAAAGCTCATTTCAAATTGAAAGATTTTACTCTTAATATGTTGTTACAATCATTTATTTGCTAAACATCTAAATTAGCAAAATTTTACTGATCAAATTTTTTAAAAATAATTCAAATCTCTAATTTAACTAAAAAAAAGCTGTTTACTAAACACGGTGAAAAAATGTGAGATTTTTCCAAAGAAAAAAGTTCTCTACCTATGTTTGTTTATTAATGTTCGACCGCCAATGATTTTAGTTAAACTTATAACAAGCTATTATTAATGACTTTTCAAGTCATTCTTTCCTTAATAGCATAAAGTATCGGATAGCTGTTATTATTGGCTAATTCACGCCCTTTCTCAGATCCATTTATCATCTCACCATTCTCGTTTCGGGCATTCGCTCTAATCATCGACGGAGTCAGATCGAACATCGAAATAAGTAAAACTACTAAATTTTAAAAATATAAGGTTTATTAAGTTTTTAAACTTAAATTTTAAGAGATAATGTCTAATTTATCTAATGTTTAATCTTATATAGACTTAAATTATTATTAGACAAAAAAATTTGAAGGTTATATGAAAATTTAATATCAAGTGATGCGGACTTTTATATTTAACAAAACTATAAGAAAATTTAAAAATTTAGGGCTACGAAATTAAATCATCAGTAAAACATAAAAAAATAAAACATATAAATTATATAAAACTTTGAATTTTTTAAAGTGTGCGAGCTTCCCTAACACCTTCCTCAATCCATTCGTGATTGGAAACATGTTACACCATATCATTCGGGGAAAATAAAACTTAATTTTACTAGGAACATGAAACTGCCATATCAGTTGCTAATCTTTCTTACTAATCACAAAAAAAAAAAACTTAATTTAACAAATGGCTTCAATACTTTGTAATAGTTCTTAAAGTGGTATCTAATTTTTTAAGGAATATTATCTCAGCGGTGAAAACTTTAATTTTTATATGCAGCATAGTTTGGGGTTTAGATTGTAGGGTATAGAGTTTAAGGTTTATGATTGAAATTTAAGGGGAATAATATTTAGGGTTTAAAGTTTAGTATTTAGGGGCTTAGGATTAGAGATTTTAAGTTTAGATTTTAGTCTTGGATTAGACATACTTGTATTAAAAAAACTATTACGCTGCCTACGTATAGAATAATTGTCCTTTTTTAATCACTTTACATGGGTCGAATCCGTTAAGACTTTGGAAAGGAGTTGTGTCTCTATTTTTTGATATAATAGTATTTTAAGTACTTTTTAATTTAAATATAATTCAAATAAGGGCTTTGTCCTTTCTAGATTTTAGATTTAAATACTTTATTTTAATGTAAAATGATTTAATCTCTCTCAATATTGTATCGTACCTTTATTCATTCACTTTAGTATCTAAACTCGACAACCACTCTCAAAGTGATACTTATGACTATTACCGTTAAATTTTGGACCACTTTGATATCTAAACTTGATAATTGTTATGAAAATGAGACGTAAACATTATTTTAATTACTTTGATACCTGAACTTGGAAATATTTCTCAATTTATTAAGTTAATCCTATAAAGAAAATAAACGACCTTAGCCAGGTATTGCTTTGAGAATGGTTTCCATGTTTAGGTAGTAAAGTGATAAAGAAAATATAATTGCCAAAGTTTAGGGACCAATTAGTATATTAAGCCTTTAAACAACTGATACCTAGCCAATGGGCAAAAAGAATGGATAATAATTCGTATCAGGGATTGACCTAGAGAGGTGTAAGGGGATGGTCGCCCTCCTAAAATTTTAAAATTATTATATGATTTGGATTTTTTTTAATTTTTTATATATTTTCTATTAAAAATTTATTTTCACCCCCTAAAATTTTACAAATTGTCTCCCAAAAATTTTATAGGTTCGCCCCTGCCATAAAATTCTGCGTTGGTCCCTAATTCGTATGCTATGTTAAAAAAATCGTATGTCTGCTATGTTCAAAAAAAAATCGTATGTCTGCTAATACTGAAGTTGGACACCATGGGATAAGCCATTGACTTTTTTTATAAGAAAATGATTTATGATTAATATATTTATATTTGAGGTAACTGAACCATATGTCCTCAAATTATGATCTTCATTTTAAACTGGTCCTTAATTTTTAAGATCTTTCAATTTCATCCTTAAACTATGACCCTCATCCTAAATTAGTCCTCAAACTTTTTGAGCATTCTAATTTCATCCATAAATCATCAATATATGCTAATCATATTTTATGTTAATAAAACCATTATAAAAATGGTTAATCGTCATGAAACACTGATGTATATTATGTAATAATATGATGCGGTTCATACAATAATTTTAGGATGCAATTGGAATATTCAAAAAGGCAAGGATCGGTTTAAAATGAGGGTCATAGTTTGAGGATGAAAGTGAAACATTCAAAATTTTGGGGACCAATGTAGAATGAGATCCATTGTTTGGGGATGAAATTGAAATATTTAAAATTTTAGGTACCAATTTAAAATAAGAGTCATAGATTGAGGATGTGTGATGTAATTAAAATTTTATATTTATTTTCTATAACTGTATTTATCTATTTATATGACGAAATTAGTTTTAAATGATAATTTTCTAATTATTATTCAATACATAGTGTCGCACCCGTACAACCTCGTAGTCTCGAACGTGCGGCCTTAGACACTCTCGAACGATGCAACGCCTAAGTCAGCCTGACGATCAAAGCTTAACAAGCTAAGACCCTTGCGGAAAACAAAGAACAACTGAAAGGAAATGGCTAAGAAAAGCTAGGCAAGGAGAATTGAGTGAATGCTTTGTGTATTCCTCAAACTGAAGTGTGTCAAATGAGGTGGGGGTAAGCCTCTATTTATACTTGAAGCACCCTACATCCAACGGTTAAGATAAGAGTACATCAATGGTCCATATTAAAGCAGCACAATCATATCCCTTGATCCTAATTATTTGGGTAAAACTTTCCGAAGATAAAGGGCTACAACAGATATGGTAAGTTTAGAAGGATAAGGCTTGTTGACTTGAGATACTTGCCATATTTGATGTCTCTTCAACCCCAAGTGATGGGACATCTCGGTTTGGTGCTAGCAAGCCCAAAATGGTGTGCAGGGCCTCTTCGGTACCCTGGTATGCGTTGGGCTCGGGCCCTAGGGTCTGGGCCGTGACATTCTCCCCCACTGGTTCTGGCGGCGCCCTTATCGCTCGGCTGAGATGGTATTGACTCACTTGGTCCTTGAACTGCCATAAGGCCTTGGCTGGTTCCCAACTCCATTCATTATCGGGAAGTCTCTTTCATTGAACAAAATACTCGTGCCTTGGCCGATGACCTGGTCGTCGAAAGACCATCTCTGTTTGGATGTCTTGAACTTCATTCTCATAGGAGACCTTTATCCCGACTGGCGCTCGGTGTGACTTGCCTCGATCTGGATCCAACTCATCTTGATGGTATGGCTTGACTAGACTGATATGGAACACTGGATGAGGTTGGATGTTCGATGGCAACTCCAATCGATAGGCCATGGTGCCTATCTGCTTCATAACTTTGAACGGTCCCTCGTATCTTCACACAAGTCCTTTGTGCACGGTTGGGTTGCGCAAGATCCCGGTGAGCTTTGCAATGACTAAATCACCAACTTGGAAGTTCACGTCCCTACGTTTCTTGTCCGCACACTTCTTGGTCCGTTTTCCCGCCTTGTGTAGAAAAGCTCGAGCTAAATCATGATGCTCTTGCCACTCATTGGCAAACTTGTGTGCTGCTGGATTAGGCCCCTCATACTTGGTAGCAACTGTGTTGGGTGTGAGCGGTTGCTGCCCGGTCACGATCTCGAGCGGACTCTGGTTGGTCATCTCGCTCCGTGTAGGTTGTAGGAAAATTGGGCCACATCCAACAGCTTTGGCCAGTCGCGCTGCGTGACACTCACATAATGTCTCAAATAGATCTCCAATAATGCATTCACTCGTTCGGTTTGCCCGTCCGTCTGTAGATGAACACTTGTGGAGAAGTTCAGGCTTGATCCCATAAGCTTGAACAACTTGGTCCAGAATCTGCTCGTGAACTGCGTGTCCCGGTCACTAATGATCGTCTTTGGCACTCCCCAATACTTGATCACGTGTTTGAGGAAAAGACGAGCCGCTTCCTCGGCTGGGCACACCTTCGATGCTGGAATAAATGTCACATACTTGGAAAACCTATCAACCACAACCATTATACTAGACAGGCCGTCAGTGTTGGGCAAACCGATAATAAAATCCATGGAAACAATTTCCCATGGTCGCTCGAGAATAGGCAATGGTTGCAACAGTCCCGCGGGTCTCTTCATCTCGATCTTGTTTTGTTGGCACACAAGACAAGTCCTAACATAGGCTTCAACATATTCGCCCATGCGTGGCCAATAGTAGTGCTCCACAATGAGTGCTAAGGTTCGGCTTATGCCCGAATATCTTGCCCACTTGGAATCATGACATTCTTTCATGACTTCCTTTCACAATTCCCTAGGCACATAGAGGCGATGTCCTCGAGCATACAACAAGTCCCCATCAATCCAAAATCTCCTGGTTGTCCCTTCCTTGGCATAATCGATTAACATTATGGCCGTTGGGTCATGTGACAGTCCCTCTTTGATGCGCTCTAACAAATTTCCCTTTGGCAAGCTCACAACCTCGATGTTGTACCTCTGGCTTAAGGCATCAGTAATAGAATTAACCTTCCTCGGCTTGTACTCCATGGCAAAATCAAATTCTGCAAGAAACCCCTGCCAACGGGCTTGCTTGGGAGACAACTTTTTCTGGGTTAGAAAATAACATTTGGCAACATTATCAGTGTAGACCACAAACCTCGAACCAAGTACGTGGTGTCGCCAAGTGCGCAAACAGTGCACCACTGCGGTCATCTCCTTCTCATAGATCGTGTACCTCCTCTCGGTCTCATTGAGCTTCCGGCTTTCATAAGCAACTGGATGTCTATATTGCATAAGGACCCCACCAATAGCAACGTCGGATGCATCGGTGTAAACTTCAAAAGGCTTGGTGTGATCCGGCAACACCAACACTGGTTCACTCGCCATGGCTTGCTTCAAGTCCTCAAAAGCTTTCTGACAGTCGGTACTCCAATCCCATGCCTTGTCCTTCTTCAGCAACTCGGTCAAAGGTATGGCGATTTTAGAGTAGCTTTTGATGAACCTCCGATAGTAATTGGCTAGCCCCAGGAAGGATCTCAACCCTGTCACCTTGGTTGGCGGCTCCCAATCAACAATGACTTGAATATTGGCCCCGTCCATCCGGATCTTGCCACCACCAACAATGTGGCCTAGGAATGAGACATCCTCTTGAGCAAATGAGCACTTATCCTCTTTGACGTAGAGCTCATTCTGCAGCAGAACCTCTAACACCTTCCTTAAGTGTTCTACATGCTCCTCAAGTGTCTTGCTATAGACCACAATATTTTCAAGGTAAACAACAACGAACTGATCAAGAAAGGGTTGTAGTACCTTGTTCATGAGAGTGCAGAAGGTAACAGGAGCATTCGTGAGGCCAAAAGGCATCACCAGGAATTCATACGAACCGTAGCGAGTCACACATGCTATCTTCGGTTCATCACCTTCTGCGATTCTGACTTGCCAATATCTGGACCGCAAATCCAACTTAGTGAACCACTTTGCACCACCAAGTTGATCGAACAAGTCTGCTATCAGTGGGATCGGGTACTTGTTCTTCACTATGAGCTTATTCAAAGCCCGATAGTCGATGCACATTCGAAGCGTTCCATCATGCTTATTCTGAAAGAGCACCGGCGCACTATATGGTACCTTTGACGGTTGGATATACTCGGCATCGAGGAGTTCCTTCAATTGTCTGCGCATCTCCTCTAACTCGGGTAGAGCTATTTGGTAAGAAGCTCGGGCTAGCGGCTCCGCATTCGGCACAAGATCAATCTTGTGATCCACCTCTCGCTTCGGTGGGAGATACTTGGGCAACTTGGCAGGCATCACATCCTTAAAATCTGCCAAAACTTGCTTCACCTAGGTTGGGATCTCTTTGGACTGACTTGGCCCATCATGGACCAATGTGGCCAAGTAGGTGGGTCCCTCCTTGCGCACCCCCTTGCTGAACTGGATGGTTGACAACATCTTGGCCCCAACTTCAGCATCTCGATTCACCGGAACCATGCATGGATGTGTCGGGTCAAGTATGCACAAACAATCGGTAAAAGAAACAGGGAAAACATTAATCCAGTCAAGGAAGCTAAGCCCAATCACAAAATCGAAGTCATCAAGAGGGATTACCTTGATAGCTTCCTTACCGGTCCAATCGCCAATTTCTAACTTGACTCTTTTTGCTACTTCTGCAATCGGATTCTCCTTGGAATTCACGGTTTTGATGAACCCACTTGCCTTTTCCACATGAAGGCCAAGTCTCTTGTCAATTTGTTCTGACACAAACAATTCTGAGGCACCGGTGTCCACAAGTGCGCTTAACTTTTGGCCCGCCACAATGATGTCCACGAACATCAGACCCTTCTTCTTGGAACCTTTCTTAATCTCCATGGAACTGATGATGGAATTAAGTTTGAGGGCTTCCTTCTCTTCGACACTCTTCTCTTAAATGGTAGCAGCCTTTGCAAGCTTGGGGCAATCCATCTTCAAGTGATTACTTCCACAACTGTAACAATTCATATCCCAAGGCTTGTTGACTTTATTGCCTCTATTGGTTGGCTTTTCGGATCCGTTCTTGGCATGCTTGTCCTTGTCTTTCTTGTCGTTGCCTTTGTACTTCGACTTTTCTTTGGAATTGTCTGACTTCTTATGTTCAAACTCTACAAGGGAGTCGGCAGCGGCCATCGTCTTGGAAAGATCTTGGACCCCCATTCGGTGCAGCTCCATCTTTACCCAACGTTGCAGCCCATTCTTGAAGGCAAAGAGGGCGTCAGTCTGCCCATGCCCTGAATTTGGAGCCTAAGCTCCATAACCGCTTGACATACTCTCGGATAGAGCTGTCATGCTTTAGCTGGTGTAGCTTCTCTTGAGCCTCGTCTTGAGCATTCTTTGGGTAGAAGTACTCCTTGAACTCGAATCGAAACTCCTTCCACATCTTGACGGGAAGAGTCTCGTCCTCCTCTTGGGAGCATCTATGTCACCACCATAAGAGAGCGACATCAGTCAAATAAACAGAAGCTGTGTTTACCTTTGTGGCCTCATCATCGATGCCTATGAGTCAGAAATACTGCTCTAACCCCCAAATGAAGTTGTCCACTTCCTAGGCTGCCCTCGCCCCTTTGAACTCCTTCGGCTTTGGAACATCGATCTTGGGCTTAGCTGCAGGTGCTTCACCCACCATACTGGTCAATACGGTATTCTTGTAGAGAGATAGCTCGGCAGTGACCTTCTTCATCTCTCTCATATGTTCCGCCTTCATTGCCTCCATTGCACCTTGAAGGGAACGTACTTGTTGATCCAATTTCTCATACATCGCGTTGAGAACTTCTCGGACCTCCTCGGTGATTTCATCCTTGAGTGAATCCACCTTCTCGAGGCGTGGCTCGGCCTCCTCCTGGGTCTCCTGAACATTACCCATTGCTTCCTCCAAACGAACGACCTTCTTCTCCAAAGAAGAGATGATGTCCATTAAACTTTCACGCTTTTTCCCAACAGCTGTAGCACGAGTCTCTCAGTCAGTTGCTGGAACCTGGCAGGTGCTTTGTGGTGCCATTTCTCTCGGTCAAACTCGCTCTGATACCACTTGTCACGCCCGTAGAACCTCGTAGTCTCGAACGTGCAGCCTTAGACGCTCTCGAACGATGCAACGCCTAAGTCATCCTGACGATCAAAGCTTAACAAGCTAAGACCCTTGCGGAAAACAAAGAACAACTGAAAGGAAATGGCTAAGAAAAGCTAGGCAATGAGAATTGAGTGAATGCTCTATGTATTCCTCAAAACTGAAGTGTGTCAAATGAGGTGGGGGTAAGCCTCTATTTATACTTGAAGCCCCCTACATCCAACGGTTAAGATAAGAGTACATTAATGGTCCAGATTAAAGCAGCACAATCATATCCTTTGATCCTAGCTATTTGGGTAAAACTTGCCAAAGATAAAGGGCTATAACAGATATGGTAAGTTTAGAAGGATAAGACTTGTTGACTTGAGATACTTGCCATATCTGATGGCTCTTCAACCCCAAGTGATGGGCCATCTCGGTTTGGTGCTGGCAAACCCAAAATGGTGCGCAGGGCCTCCTCGGCACCCTGGTGTGCGTTGGGCTCGGACCCTAGGGTCTGGGTCGTGACAATTGTAAGCGAAAAAAAAACAAGATTAAAATGAAAAGTATAATAGTGATATTTTGGGTAAAGTATACAAATGTTATTAAGCTAAGTAAAATGATCATTTTAACCACTAAAATTTCAAAAATTATAAAATTATTATTAAACTTAACGATCTATTACAAAATGATCATTACAAATTATAAAATAGTGATAAATTTTGATAAGTTTAAGTGACCATTTTGAAACATTATGTAATAGTTTGACAAAATTTAGCGACTATTTTGTAATAGTTAGAAAAATGTAATGGTCATTTTATAATTTCTAAAATCTCAATGGCCAAAAAAATAACTTTATTTAATTTAATGACTATTTGCGTACTTTACCCTATTTTCTTCAGCATTTCACGTGGCTTGACACTGTTCCCATAAAAAAAAACACACTCATTTATAAATCTGCTTCAAAACAAAAGTCCAACCAGAAAAGATTGAACCAAAGATAAAAAAATCCAACGAATAAGGAAAATTCTGAGTAAGTTGGTGAATCGACGGTTATGGAGATTGGAGATATCGACGATCTTCCGAAGAACGCCGCCAACTACACGGCGTTGACGCCGTTGTGGTTCTTGGAAAGAGCCGCTACTGTTCATCCGACCAGAAAATCGGTGGTCCATGGATCTCGGACTTACACGTGGCTCCAAACTTACCAGCGCTGCCGTCGCTTGGCGTCAGCTCTCTCTAAACGGTCCGTCGGAGTCGGTAGCACGGTAATCTAAATATTCCCCCGTCATTTATGTGTTTCTAGTTACGTTTTACTTGTTGAGCAGAAAATAGAAAACAAAAGAGAATGAAATTAATAAAAGAAAGAAAGGAGAACATTTCAGAATTTTTGATCCGCTTTTTAATTTTTTTTAGTTGCAATATAAGAGAATGATGTTTATTATTTTCAAAGTTATAATTATAAACTGTTTTAGTGATACTTTTAGATTTGTCCCTGTGTATATGCATATGTATAGAGGTGATTATTCGATGAGTAAAAAAAATTGATTTAGTCAAGTTCAATAATTCTATTTTATAACACAAGTTTTATTTGAATTTTTTCCAGTCCAGTTATGTCGAATCGAGTTGTTTCCGTTTAAATTTAATTGTAAATATTTGTATTTTTACGGCACTAATTGATTCGAATTTAAAGGACTAGCCATATAAACATGCATATAAATAAATACATATATCAGGTAGAGTTGAGTACTTGAGTTGAACTTAATCGATCCATTAGTTACTAAAATTTTATAGTTATTCAAATATTATTTTATAACTCAAATTTTATTTAATTTTTCTTTCAGTGTCAAAGATTTTGTACTTCGAGCCTAATTGAAAATTTTTGTTTTTTTGAATTGAGTCAAGTTTTGTTAATCCCTAAATATGTATATATGTTTTGTTCATATAAATTGCATGTTTATGATCAGTTTTCTAAAAAAAGATGGATTTCTGTACTTCAGTCAATATTTGGTAATGGTGTCGCAATTGTTAATTGTAATACTCTTATTAGAAAAACTGGAAATGTTTAGCTTTTAAGAACAAGTAGTTATATTACCGAGAATGGTTATTGAGTTTCGGATATGAATATGAAAATATGTTCGATACGAATATGTTAAATCTTTTATTTTTAAGGTTTCGTATATTTGGAGGATTATATACTTTTAGAACATAAAAGGAAGTGTTACATAATTGTCTGTTTTTATGGAAGTTTAGTGATTCAATTGCTCTTAATTCCTGTTGTATTTTGAACCATTGGCAGGTAGCTGTGATTGCACCAAATATCCCTGCAACCTACGAAGCTCATTTTGGCATCCCCATGTGTGGTGCTGTAATAAACCCGGTCAATATTCGCCTAAATGCTTCAACCATTGCTTTCCTCTTGGGCCATTCACAATCTGCCATTGTCATTGTGGACCAAGAGTTCTTCACTTTGGCAGAGGATTCTTTGAAAATCATGAAGGAAAAAGGCCAAGGCCATTTCAAGCCTCCCCTTCTTGTTGTCATCGCGGATGAAGCCTGTGATCCGGAAGCACTCGGGTACGCTTTGCGACAAGGAGCCATCGAGTACGAGAAGTTCTTAGAGAGTGGTGACTCCGAATTCGCTTGGAAACCTCCCGAGGATGAGTGGCAAAGTATAGCTTTGGGGTATACTTCAGGCACGACCGCCAGCCCGAAAGGGGTTGTTTTACATCACCGAGGGGCGTATTTAATGTCTTTGGGTAATCCTCTTGTATGGGGGATGAATGAAGGAGCTGTATACTTGTGGACTCTCCCTATGTTCCATTGCAATGGTTGGTGCTTCACTTGGGCACTTGCAGCTCTTTGTGGAACAAACATATGTTTTCGGCAGGTAATTTCGATGCGCAATAGTTGCTTTACTAAGAACATAAGTGTAGGAGTCCAGAATATATCAGACATATGTATCTCTCTCTGAATGTGTCGGACACTGTTCTTAAATACGGGTACTGCTTTGTATCTGCAGGTAACAGCAAAGGGAATCTATTCGGCTATAGCAAAGTATGGCGTGACTCACTTCTGTGCTGCACCTGTAGTGCTCAATACCATAGTCAATGCCCCACCTGAGGACACAATTCTGCCCCTCCCTCATGTTGTTCAAGTAATGACAGCCGGTGCTGCCCCGCCTCCTGCTGTTCTCTTCGCAATGTCTCAGAAAGGCTTCCGAGTCACCCACACTTATGGTCTCTCAGAAACCTACGGTCCTTCTACAATTTGTGCATGGAAGCCTGAGTGGGATTCGCTCCCAACTGAAACCCAGGCTCGTCTAAATGCACGTCAAGGTGTTCGATACACCACTTTAGAACGCCTAGACGTCATTGATACCAAAACTGGTGAGCCCGTCCCAGCTGATGGAAAAACTATTGGAGAAATAGTGATGAGTGGCAATGCTGTGATGAAGGGTTACTTAAAGAACCCCAAAGCAAATAAGGAAACGTTCGCAGATGGCTGGTTTCACTCCGGGGATCTCGGGGTGAAGCATCAAGACGGGTACATTGAAATAAAAGATAGATCAAAGGACATCATCATATCTGGAGGTGAAAACATCAGTAGTGTTGAGGTAGAAAATAGTCTATACTTACATCCCGCAGTGTTGGAGGCATCCGTAGTGGCCAGGGCGGATGAAACGTGGGGAGAGTCGCCTTGTGCTTTCGTGACTTTGAAGCCCGAGTTCAACAAATCGGACGAGCAGCAGTTGGCGGAGGACATAATGAAGTTTTGCAAGTCCAAGATGCCTGCTTACTGGGTTCCGAAATCGGTGGTGTTTGGTCCATTGCCGAAGACAGCTACAGGTAAGATCCAAAAGCATGTGTTAAGAGCTAAGGCAAAACAACTGGGACCTGTCAAGAGGAGTAAGTTGTAACTTTGATAGTATATATATTTATACAAGTTTCGATACACTAATGATTCATAATGGGTGGTTTTTTATATATATATTTGTGTATCATTTCGAGTTACTTTTTTCATGTTATGTTTTAATTATTTTGTAATATTATGCTAATGTCATGTAATTGTACCTTGTTTAAGGTTAATGTCTTATTGTAATTGAAATTTATATGATTGGGCTTTTTGTTAAAGCTTAGAGTTAAAAAAACATAATGGATCGAAAGGTGTTAAGAGACTGTCACACTTTTTAAAATTTTAATTTTTTTATGTTTTAATGATAATTTAATTTTGTATTTTTTAAAATTTTATAAGTTACACAATTACGTAAAATCTTGCGGCTATACCTGGTTAAGAGGATCTAAATAGTATATGCTCAAAAGATCTTCCAACGGGGCCAATAGTGCTCGTAATTTTCATGCTAAAAACAATTTTTTTTAAAAATTTAAATTTATAATTATATGATTTGACTTGCATATACATTCCCAAACCAAGCTGTAACAACTTGGTTTTGCAATCTCATTAATCAGTTGTTATAAAGTTATAGTATTGAAAAATAAAAAAATTATTTATTTTAAAAATATAATTATATTTAATTTAATTTAAAAAAATCATTATCCAGAATGTTGAACACATGACTATATGTGCAATCTCAAAATAAGAGTGAAGTAATAGTTTATAGACTATCTAAGTAATTTACAACAAACGTTCTAATAACAATAAATTTACGAATCAAAAATATTAATGACCATAACGATTAAATTTAAAAATGAGTGACCAAAAGTGTACAAGCTTTAAACAGAAGTGACCATTCAGTAGTTTTCCCAAATAAAAAATAAATGCAACCCACTCTAGCTGCTTTCCCTTTATGTAATGATTTAAATTCTCTCCTAGTAAATAAATAAACAAATAAAAATTCAAAAATCCTAAAATCTAGGGTTTTTCTTCTTTCGATCCATTTCTATAAAATCTCAAATTTCTTCGAGCATTGTCCTTTCCCTGGTTTCATTTTTTGAAGAAAAGCAGCCGCCAAATATGTCGTTGAGACCGAGCACTAGAACTGAGGTCCGCCGTAACCGCTATAAGGTGGCGGTTGACGCGGAAGAAGGTCGCCGTAGAAGGGAAGACAACATGGTTGAGATCCGGAAAAGCAAGCGCGAAGAGAGTTTGCAGAAGAAGCGTCGCGAAGGCCTACAAGCTCAACAATTGTCCGCTTCTCTTCAGGGTTCCAACGTCGAGAAAAAGGTAATCTAAAAATCGCTTAAGCAGAACATCCAATTTATCACTTTTTTACGCCTGAATTTTAATTGATTTAGGGTTTTTTTATTGCAGTTAGAGAGTCTTCCTTCGTTGGTTGCCAGCGTTTGGTCTGATGACGGTGCAGCGCAGCTAGAAGCGACAACTCAGTTCCGGAAATTGCTTTCAATTGGTAATTTTCATACATTTATATCTTCTTTTTTTGTTAATTGTTAACCAAGTTTATTTAAAGAAACTTGTTTTTTTTTAATAAACAGAGCGGAGTCCTCCTATTGAAGAAGTGATACAGTCCGGAGTCGTTCCCCGCTTTGTTGAGTTTCTTATGAGGGAAGATTTCCCACAGCTTCAGGTACAAGTTCTCGAGTGTAATAACCATTTGTGGAGTTCAATTATATGCTAGTATTGTGATGCATTGGAAAAACTTGTAGTTTGAGGCTGCTTGGGCGCTTACAAATATTGCATCTGGAACATCAGAGAATACAAAGGTAGTTATCGATCATGGGGCTGTTCCTATATTCGTAAAGCTTCTTGGTTCTCCAAGTGATGATGTTCGTGAGCAGGTATAATTTTAAAAGTTTTATCATTTGGATTGAGTTAGGGACTTGAAATTTTGAAATTATTGTTGTTTTAACTTGTAATGATGATAAAGAGATTTGTATTGAGTGATATGTTTGTAAATATTTAGGCAGTGTGGGCATTGGGGAATGTTGCTGGAGATTCCCCTAGATGTCGTGATCTTGTTCTCAGTCATGGGGCTTTGATGCCGCTGTTAGCGCAGTTGAATGAACACTCGAAGTTGTCAATGCTGAGAAATGCGACCTGGACATTATCGAATTTCTGTAGGGGCAAGCCACAGCCTCCATTTGATCAGGTTTTCATCTTTTTTTCGTGCATGTTACTTTGTACTCGTCTATTTTATTTTGTGTCTTTAATCAAGCTTTTAAATGTTGGATATCTGTTGGCTAGGTGAGGCCTGCTCTTCCTGCTCTTGAACGCCTCATTCATTCAAATGATGAAGAAGTTCTCACCGATGCCTGTTGGGCTCTATCATATCTGTCTGATGGCACAAATGACAAAATTCAAGCTGTGATTGAGGCAGGAGTTTGCCCACGACTTGTTGAGCTCCTACTGTGAGTACAACATCTAAAAACATCTTTGGGCTGACTTATTTATTTTTCTGGGAACCAAAAGGTTTATACATGATGTATTTTTGTAGTAATTCGTCTCCTTCAGTGCTCATTCCTGCTCTTCGCACAGTCGGGAATATTGTGACAGGAGATGATTTACAAACTCAGGTACAGTTTAAGATTCTGTTTATTCTTATTTTTTGGTTTTCTGCTTCTATTTGTTTTTATTTTATGCATCTATTACTTCATGGCCTTCATTTTCAGTGTATTATTGACCATGGTGCGTTAACCTGCCTTTTGAGCCTGTTGACCCATAACCATAAAAAGAGCATAAAAAAAGAGGCTTGCTGGACTATCTCAAACATTACAGCCGGAAACAAGGAACAGATTCAGGTGAGTAATCATGGTAATATTTGCTTCAAACACGGTTCTAATTGTCTCAATTTACTGATTTACTGCCCTCTTTTACCAGTCGAAGTTCTCCCTCATGCTATGTTTGTTTATCATTAATTCATTATATTTAAAATTGTTCTAGGCTGTCATCAATGCTGGGATAATTGGTCCGCTGGTGAACCTCCTTCAAAGTGCTGAATTTGATATAAAGAAAGAAGCAGCATGGGCAATTTCAAATGCTACCTCTGGTGGTACTCACGATCAAATCAAGTATGTTATTTGCTCATCTTATCTGTTTTCTGTTATTGATTTGTTCCTTCCATTCTGTTGAACTGATCGCTAAATCATTCTCCGGATGTGAACATGTAGGTACCTGGTCAGTCAAGGATGCATAAGACCTTTGTGTGACCTCCTAGCATGCCCGGATCCAAGAATTATAACAGTCTGTCTAGAAGGGCTGGAGAACATTCTGAAGGTTGGTGAAGCTGAAAAGGCTGCCGGTGGTGGAGAGATGAACTATTGTGCCCAGCTGATAGAAGATGCCGAGGGATTAGAAAAGATTGAAAATCTACAGAGTCATGACAATAACGAGATCTATGAGAAGGCAGTCAAGATTCTCGAGACGTACTGGTTGGAGGAGGATGAAGAGACACTTCCTCCTGGTGATGGTACTCAACAAAATTTCCAGTTTGGAGGAAATGACGATAAGGCTCCAGCGGGTGGATTCAACTTCAGTTGAAGGTTTGTATTCTTTTGTCCCGATTTAACCCCAAACTTGAAGGGGGGGGGTTTATTTACTTGTTTGCTGTAGTTGACTGTTAATTCTACAGCAGGTCTTACCCGGTTGGATAAAGCAAGCAGTTCGTAACGGGGTATTGATTGATACTTGGGTCGAAGTTCTGTCAGGACACCTTGATGTGTGCAGTTATCTAGTCGGTCCAGTTTTCACCTGTGGTGAATGAGGTACCGGGGTAAGTCTATCAAAATATGATTTTCCGAATACGGAGGGAGTGATTGCTGTTGTGAGACCAAGAAATTACATGTGAACTGGTACAACCTAGTGCCATGGGAGGATCCTTGAGTTTTATCATTGCATACGTTGGGCCCTTCCACTCGAATGGCTGTGTCGGTAATTGTTTTCCCGTTGCGGTAGTTGCGTTATATTTGTGTAGTGTCTTAATTGTTTCGGTCTTTGGATGGTCGTTATTTGCCGTCGCATGTCACATGAAATAGGGTTTGAATGCTGAGTATTGATGAACCTCATTTTATGGTTTTTTATCTATTTGCCACAAGAATTAAAGAAATTTGGCAGTATGTCTTTACGTGTGTTTAAATATAAATATGATACTTTATATTAAATGTGTTATTTTTATCATATTTCAAAGGCTTTACTACAATATAAGTGCCTAAAATTTACCTCTTTTTCACAAATAGGTGCTTAAATTATTGTTGACTATAATATAAATATGTGTTTACGTTTTATATTGGCCTTTTTAAAGTCAATTTGTTAAAAAAATGATAACCTAATTATAGCTTGGAGCTTGACATGTGGTTTTTATTTTTTATTTAAAAAAATTAAATTAAAAATATCTCAAAATTTGCAGAAATTATAAAACAGTATCAAATTTTTTAAACCTAAAACTATTTTTTTTTTAATTTGCGGCATTTGTTGTCGTCGATAGTCTTATTGGGTTTTACCACTGTCGTCTGTCCATTTTCCTCGACCGCTCAATGATAGTAATCGGTAGTGCTGTTTATTGAGTGAGTTAATTGCGAATTAAGTAGCGTTTGATTTGTGTTCGTTAAAAATTTTCATTGTTTGATTTGTGTTCGTTAAAAATTTTCATTGTTCGATTTGACTTGTTACTTAACTCATGTTCGTTAAAAGATTCTATTGCTTGACTTAACTTGTTGCTTGTTAAGCTCGTCAAAATTTTTACTTTATTTTTTAAAATATAAGTAAAATCTAGTTATATTATTAGAGCTTAATATACGCATATAAAATCAACAAAAAAAGTGTGAATACTAAGGAGATAAATAAAAGAATATGTCATGATTGAGTTAAAGATGAAGTCGATATTCGAGTAGAGACTCTTTTTAGTTTTTCAACAATCTTCGATGAACAACAAATAAGAAAATGCCTTAGAGATTTCGGTGTTTTTACTTTCAATCATATTTTTTATGAGAATTAAATTTTTTTCTTTTTCTACTTTTATACATAAAGTAATAATAAAAGGAAAACGCTTTAATAAAAAAAGAAATACTAATTATTATAATTTAATTTTTTATTAAAACAAATTAACATTTGAATTGTCGGGAAATATCAAACGTTTTGAAAATTTAAAATCAAATATTTTATTGGTAAATTATCTAGCAAATCAATGAACTTTTTTAGAGTTTTCGACTAGCATTTATACTTCTTGAAATAATTTTTTTTAAGGTAGCTACCAAAATATAATTAAAATTTTATATAAAAAATAACGAGTTGCTTGCAAACTTATCGAGTCGAGTTAGACATTGATCGACTCGACTCGTTAAAATCTCGAGTCAAGCTCAAGTTCGAGTCGAGTCAACTTGAGTCGAGCATTAATCGAGTTTTGACTGAATCGATCTCGAGTTGTTTGCAAGCTACTCCGCTCAATAAACACCCCTAATAACCGGCGAGAGGCGTGTCAATCAGACGTCGAACGACTAACGCAAAAGATTCCAACCATTTGACGTTCGATTGACACACCACTCACTATTATCGGCGATAGGTGGTTGGAGAAAATGAACAAAGGACTTTAATGACAGGGTCAGACGAAACTATCGGCGATAGAAACGACGCTAATTTTGAGATTTTTGAGTTTTGGGTTTTTTTTAGAGATTTTGAGAAATTTTAGATTTTTAAAAAATAATTTTTCTTTTAGTTTTTTTAAAAAATAAATAAAAGTAAAATAGATGTGTCAATTTATGGTTGGGTGATGAGTTTTTTTAACGTTGTTAATTAAAAATAGTAACGAAATAAAATTTTAGACATTTATTTCAGTTAAAAAATACTTTAGGCGCTTATTGCAAAAAATAGATATAGTTTTGGTACATATTTTATAGTTAAGCCTATTTCAAATATATCATATTTTAGAGCAAGCATATTTGGCCTGATGACCAAACTCTTCATTTTTGTTCCCTCGTTTTCCTTAGGTCATGAGTTCTACTCACTAGAAACACCCACTTTTTTCCTAGAGTCATCTTTCCCTCTCTTTTAGGTAGGATTAAGACTAGATAGGATTTGTCAAAATATATAATAATTTTAAATATAAGGCTTAACCGTCAAATAGGTGCCCAAACTATGCATTTTTTCCAATTAGGTGCCCAAATTATTTTTTTAGCCAAATAGGGGCCTAATGTTTCATTTCGTGACCCATTTAAGGTTCTCTGTTAATTCTTATGTTAAAGGACACGTGTTATCTCCTGAAAATTTTAAAATTATATTAAAAATAAATAAAATTAATAAATAAAAATAAATCCTAAAATTTTTAAATATTCTTAAAATAGTCCCAAAATCCCTAAGCTCCCAAATCGGACCGCTCCCGCCAATTTGGTCGCATTGCCAGCGGCGGAATGAAGCGCCCTCCCCTCGTCAAACAACTCACACGTCGTTCATCGGCCGGCCGGCCGTCGTTCGCCGCGAATCTTTAGAAGAAACCATTTGACAATTTCAACATTTCGCACAGCTTCAGTCGATTTTTCGGAGACGGTGTGGTGGGAGAAGTGGTCGTGATGGTCCGACGACAGATGTGGTGGGTGGCGTTGTGACAATCGGCGGCGGACTCAAATCGGGATTTAGGTTTTGAGAAGTTAGGAATTTTAGAATTTGGGGTTGTTTTGTGAAATCTAAAAAAACTTAGAGATTTTCTGAAAATTAAGTAATTTTATTTATTTTTATATAATTTTAAAAATTTCAAAAGATGACACATGTCCTTTGACGGTGAGAATTAATGAAGAACCTTGAATGAGTCACGAAATGAAACGTTAGACACATATTTAACTCAAAAAATAATTTGAACATTTAACTCAAAAAAATAATTTAGACAACTTTTTCACGGTTAATCCTAAATATAAATATGGAGTAGCCAATCATTCTCATTTCCTGACTTCTTCCGACAGAAAATCCCATGATAATAAAAAGACGCGTGCCTTCCGCACTTATCATTTACTTCAAATAAATAAATATATATATATATTGATTTTTTTTAATTCTCATATGAATCCTGAAAATAAAATAATAAAATACCTTTATTCTCTAATTGATACCTAAAATTTTTGTAATTCTACATTTTCATATGTTTCTCAAACGTAAAATGAATAAATAATAAGTAAATAAATAGATGGATTCATATGAAAAACATGTATAAATTGATGGAGGAAAAAAACGTTTTATCTAGATATATTTTAAAAAAATAAATCCATATGGCAATCTGTTTTATTGGAGTCATTTTCTTACCGACATGTCAGCTGAAGATGTTATTTATTTGCCCATAAGTTTTGTCTATTTTGTTTTCCAATATTAAATAAATTTTGATCCCTTTTAACACCTGTTTACTTTATTTGTTGTCGATAGAATAATACCATTTTTCATTTATAGGAATTTTTAAATATTAATTTTTAAAAATATATAAAAAATCTAAAAATTATTTTAAAAATATAAAAATATTTTTAATTTTGAAGTATATTTAAAAATAAAAGATAATAATTTTTAAAGATTAAAATATGTTAAAATTTTAAATATTATTATAAAATTATAAAAAATAAATTGAAAAATATAAAACAATAAAAGTTATTTTGGTTTTTTAAATAACTTTTATTGTTTTATATTTTTAAATTTATTATTATAATTTTATAATAACATTTAATATTTTAAAAATTTTAAAATATTTATCCTATTTAAAATTATTATTTATTATTTCTAAATAAATTTTGGAATTAAAAAATATTTTATATGTTTTTAAAATAATTTTCCAGATTTTCTTATTTTTTAGATTTTTTTATATATTTTAAAAATTCGTAGAAATGACAAGTGACATCATCCTGTTACCACACGTGTTAACAAAAATTTTCAAAAAAAACCCCGTTAAATTTAAAGGTCAAAGTTAATCAAAAGGGTCAAATTAATTTTTTATTGAGCTTGAGGGCTTAATTAGGAGCAAAAAAAATTTAAGGGCTTAATTGATTTTTTACAAAAATTTAGGGATTTAATGTACCCTTAAGCCTTATTTAAACAAAAAAATTATTATTCAATATACCGAGGATGTATATTATTTTAATAAATAATGAAAGACACATAAGGTTTAATGATAAAAATGTAAAATTCGAAACTTTTAAAAAGTCTATGCATGATTGAGTCGAATTATTTTTTGAGTTAGTTAAGTTTGACTAGTTTTTTTTATAACTTAAATTTTAATTGAATATTTTTTAGTCGAGTCAAGTTTATAAAATTCGAATCGAGTCGAGTTGTTCGAGTTTCTGTTCAATTTTATTTGTAAATATTTATAATGTTATGATACTGATTGATTTCAATTTAAACGAATATTTTTCATATGTAATATACATATATCAAATAGAGTTAATGAAATCAACTTGGATTTGAAAACTAATTCACCAATTACTAAAAGAATCGAGTTATTTAAGTCTTATTTTATAACTTAAATTTTATTTAAAATTTTTTCGAGTTAAGTCGAATTATAAAATTACAACTTAACTTGAATTTTTTTTGGAGTAAAATAGAATATTTTTTTAGAAAAAAAATCTAATTTTACTCGCCTCTAATTCCCATCATAAAAATTACCGTTTGCTGATGACATGGCTCTTTCAAATCCAAAAATTTTCCGGGAAAACAAACAGTCAACGAAATCAAAATTTTGGAGCCCAAAACAGTAACAAATGAAGGGAAACTTGGCTGGTGGCAACAATCGATAAAAACTATACCTACCAGTGGTATTTCCGTCATTTCAGAATCCCGGAGCTAGGGTTTCGGATCCAGTTTATAAAAGGGATTTCCAGATCAGCCCTCCGTGCGGTGTTTCGTGTCGGTTTAATTTATCTACTCTTTGCTTTGCTTTCCTTCCACCTTTCTCTCCAAATCTATCCGCACACAAATACACAGTCTCTCATTTTCCACCATTTTCCCTCCAAAATCTTAATTTATCTTCGGAATGTGAAGTGAAAATGCCGGATCGAAGTGAAAAAGCGAGTGATCCGTAACTCTAATCAGCTTGTTTGATTCGTTATTGAGCTTCGCTTCGCCTTTCCGTTTGTCCGATCTGATTCTCCGTCTTCTTTTTTTTTTACAGGGATCGGGCTCCGAAGATCCAAATCAAGTCATTAGCATTGAAACAAAGAAGAATTGCGCCGATTGTGGCACCTCGAAAACTCCTCTCTGGAGAGGCGGCCCTGCCGGTCCCAAGGTAATTTTCAAATCCGTTTTTAAATTTCATTTTGATTTGATCTGATTTGTCGTTTAATCTTTCTCTTTTTGTTGTTTTACAGTCTCTGTGTAATGCATGTGGGATCAGAAGCAGAAAAAAGAGGGGAGCAATTCTTGGATTAAACAAAGGACAAGACAAGAAACCAAAGAACGGAAGCAAAGATAATTTGAAGCAAAGATTGTTGTATGTAGGAAAACAGATAAGAAAGCTGGGGGAGGAAGAACAAGCTGCTGTTCTTTTAATGGCTTTATCTTATGGCTCTGTTTATGCTTAGTTTATTATCATATGTATTTTTACAAAAAAAAATAATATGATCTTTGCTGGGAATCTAACCATTTTCAAGTGTAATCTTTCGTTAATTTCTAGGGTTTTTTTTCCAGTGTTGACTAACTCTGTATTGGTGGTGTTTGGAGAGAAGGATTTGGGGAAAGAAAATGTAAGAAAACGGAGGGTTTTTGTTATAATTTTCTTAATCGAATTATATTAGTGATTTGAGGAATGTGCGGTTGATATGTATTAGTCGAAAAGGAAAAATTCTCATTTTCTGTTGCAGCTTTGGATCCTAGAAAAAGGAAGAAATAAATGGTAGTGAAGAACTAAGGATAAGGGTGGAATTTAAAAAGGGAAATGAAATTTCAAGGAAGTCGTAAGATTTTCTTAGGCGCCAAACAGAATAAAGTAGATGTTGCCTTTTTGGTGGGGATTCAAATCTTTTTCCAAATTTACGCTGAAGTTCCTTTAGGGCAGGAGAATTTGAATTTTAAAAACATCAAACAGAATAAAATTTAAGAAAATACTTTTCATATACAAGTTTTTAATTTATGCAAGTCTTTTAATTTTAAATTTAAAGTTTTAAGTTAGGGTTCAAGGGTTTAGTGTGTAGAGTGTAGAATTTAAAGTTTATATTTAGAATTTAGGGTGTTAGAGTTAAGGATTTAAATTTTAAATTTTATTGAAGGGTTAGTGTACATTTTTTATACAATTTATTTATCAAAATATAATCTTAAAATCTAAAAGGAATTTTTTAAAAATAGCATGAAATAAGTGTGAACAAGATGGAACCAATCTTATTTATTTATAGTGGGAGGCACTTGATAAATATTTAATTTAGGCATAAAGTTAAAAAATGTCCTAACATTTACTTGAATAAGTCGGTTTGATCTTAATTTTTCTTTTGGAGCACTTAAACTCTCAACGTTTCATTTTAGGTCAAAATAGCTCAATTGCGGATAAAAATTGTCAGCCAACTGACAATAAATAGTTTGAAATGACGTAAAAAACCTATATGTCAATGCATGCTGACATGACAATATCATATAGACAAATGCGTTAACTTGAAAAAACGTTACATTAGTCAAAAATAATTTTATAAAATTATATAAAATATAAAATAATTTTTTTGTTGACTTATCATTCTTTCAAGTCATTTTAAATTGTTTATCGTCAGTTTCTTTTAACAATTTTCATCTGCAAAGAGATCATTTTGACCTAAAATAAAACGATGAGGTTTAAATTGTTCCAAAAAAGTCAAATTCCATCGAATGTTGAGGATATTTTATTTTATGCTTTTTTTAGATGACTTTATGCCTTTTAAAAACATTAAACAAAATAAAATCTAAAAGGAATTTTTAAAAAGTAGCATGAAATATGTGCGAACAAGATGGAACCAAGCTTTATTTAATTTTAGTATTAAATTTAAGGTAAAGTATATTATATCATTAACCCTTAATTTTAGGTGTATTAGATAGTGATAGTGTTAAATTTTAGGTGTTATATCATTAATTATAATTCTAAACTTTTAATTGTTTCAATTATAACACTTAATTTAGTTCCATTTCAATTATGTTATAGGCTGTTAACTCACAATCACTAGTGACATGTTGATATGAACTTCAGTATTGACATAAATTAGCATCAGTTTACCAGGCTCAACGAGCACCATTAACGATGAACACCGATGAGCATTATTAATTTAATTTATAAATATTTAAAATTTAAAAGACTCGCCATATGATTATAAATTATTTAAAATTAAAAAGAAAAATTGATTAAAATGCATTTTTTATTTTTAATTTTCTTTTAAACATAATTAGATCAAAATACCTATTCCTAAATCACAAAACCCTTTTTTTTTTTAATTCAATCCGTCGCATTCGCAATAATCAACAATTGACAGGTAAATATGATTTCAACAATTGCCACATTCACACTGAAATAGGTTAACGTATTCGAACAAGCATAGAATCAAAACCCTAAATCACAAGCATAGAATCAACAATCGCCACATTCGCACCGCCCCTAATTCCAAAAGTAGGTTAACGCATCTTAAAAATGGCAACAACCGCCACATTCGCCCGGCCACATCATCAACAAGTTTGTTCGTTCAATATTTGTATTGTGTTTAGTTTTGTGTTTGTGTTTGTATTGTTACTCCTATACAAGCGCATGGGGCTGGGTATTGGGTCCAATGTCTTTTGCTAGAAAGTTGACAGCCCAGCCCCATATATCAGAATTCCCACGTTTCCAACCCTCAATTCTCTCACAAAATCAAGATTTTATTCTATTAAAACAAAATTCAATTATTGATCGTTCGATAGATATTTAATTAAATTTAAATTCTAAAGTTTTTGTCAATTTCATCTAAATGAAATGAGCTCAGTAAAGTTATTTATTTTTATTGGAATATTGACATAATCTTTTAGCTCTTTTCTATCGTATTATCAAAAATTCTGAAAAATATCTAAGTTGTTTTTATTAAAATGTTGATATTAACTTTTTTTTATTAAATTTTAATAATTTTTTAATAATATTGTAGAAAGAACAAAATAATTTTAGTTAATATTTCAATTAGGACAAAATAATGTTACTATTCCATCAAATTTGGGACAATTCACAAAAATTAAAATTTAAGGGTTAAAATGAACAAAATAAAGTTTGATGGATAAAATAACAAAAGATCCACCGTCAAAGAAATTGAACGGCTGGCGAATGCTTTATTGTTGGTGGCGAAACACTCTTTAGCGGCTTTCAAATTGCTTACGACTAGTGTTGGGTATGCCTAACAAGGATTTAAATAGCGCTATACCATTATAATAGTAGTTATTATATAATAGTAGTAATATTGTTCGAAATTGTTATTATAAAATATAACGGTTTATAATGACTGTAATAATATCATCTGTAACTGTAATAAAATATTACAATCGAAAACACAACCACAACTGTAATTTAAATTTTCGATGTCTAGTCTAACGGTAAATATTAGTTTGTACTCATCAGTGAAAGTTTCCTTGCATAATCTGAGCTGGTTTGACTCTCTTAACAGGTGAAGGTGGTCGGGAAATGACCTTCCACCGGTTGAAGAAGACAACAACAATGAACTTTAACTTATAATGCCCGAATCGTAAAGAAAAAATAATATAAATGACCAAAATATTATTTTTTAAAATTAATAACTTAAATCAAATAAATCAAAAACTTAAAGGGTAAACTACACTGATGACCACTTAACTATGAGGTTAGTATTAATTTGACCTCTATACTTTTAATTTTGGCAATTATATCACGTAGCTATTTAAGTGGTTTCAATCAAGCCACTTGATGTTAAAAACATAACGGAGATGATGGCGTGGAAGTTAATAAACATTTATATAATTACACATTAGTCATTGTTATTTACATATTATATTAATTTAGTCCAAAATATTAATTAAATTTAATAAATTTAATCTTTCAATCAGATGATGACACGTGTCACCATGTAGGTAAACATGTAGGTAAATTTATTAAATTTAATTAATATTATGGACTAAATTAATATAATATGTAAATAACAATGACTAAATGTGTAATTATACAAATTTTATTATCTGCCACATCATCAACTTTGTTAGATTTTAACGACAAGTAGCTTGATTGGAACCACTTAAATAGTTACGTGGTATAATTGTCAAAATTAAAAGTATAATGATTAAATTAACGCCAACCTTATAGTTAAGTGGTCATCTGTGTAGTTTATCCAAACATAAATGACCAATCATATAATTTATCCAAAACAAAAATGTGAACTAGATCGATCTATACATATAAAATGAAAAACCGAACAAAGCGTTGTCGTGTCGAGTAAAATAATTTCAAAAGCCTCATGATTTCAAAAATTCCCAGCTTTTGCTAAACTGTCCTATTTGAACACCAATCCAACGCGTTTCTTTTTCACTACAAAAATCACTTTCGTTGTTTCGATCCCTTTCCCTTTCGAAATTCTTAAACTTTCATGGCGTTAAACAAGGACTACAACCCCTTCTTCATCTTCAACCTCTCACTCATTCTCACTCTTTTCCCCTTCTCTTCATCTCAGGCCGTGGGCGACGCCCCATCACCCGCCGCCGATTCTTGCAACGGGATCTACTTATCCTACGTTTACACCTCCGGAACCAAGCTAAAACCCACGGATCCCAAGCACCAGCCCTACAGATTCGAGTCGGTTTTGACCGTGCTGAATAACGGCGACGAGAAGCTTAAATCCTGGAAGGTTTTTGTTGGGTTTAAAAGCGACGAGTACTTGGTTTCGGCGTCGAATGCGGTTTTGGCTGATGGGACGAGTTTGCCTGCCAATGTTGGGAACGGTACCATTTTCGCTGGGTATCCGATGACCGATCTGAAAACGGCGATTGAGACTGCCGGTGATTTGAATCAGATTCAAGCTCAAGTTAAGCTTCTTGGGACTCAGTTTGGAGTGAAGCCTCCCAATGTGCCTTTGCCTGAAACCATTCAGCTTGCTAATGATGGGTTCATTTGTCCTAAGCCTTCTATGCAAGGTACAAAATATGGGTAAAATTTATTTATTTTTATATTATATATGTATATGTATATGTGTTTATGTTTGATTGTTTGTCCTGCATGGATTTTTGTGAATTTGGTCAAATTTCTATGTTTTGGTTGGATCAATAGATTATCATATATAAAAGAGTGGAAATGTTTTGAATTTAAGATGTTTTTATGATTTATGATTTGGTTGGAGTGAATCGTTTGTTTATAATCTGAAGATTTTTCAATAGATTATTGTCTTGCAATGAAAATCATATGTTGTTAGAGATTTTATCACATGGTTAGCCTCTTTATTCGGTTTTTTCTATGTTAGTTGTCCTTTTCTTAACCATGGTTGAATGGAGATGGAAACTCTTTGAACTTGTTTCAAGTTCTTATGGCTCCTAATTTGACTGATCGGTGTCATCGGATCATAATTTCGAGCATTGTAATATGTCTTGCAATGAAAAACATATGTTGTTAAAGATTTTATCACTGGGTTAGCCCCCGTGTTTTTCGATGTTAGTTATTGTTTTCTTATCCATGGTTGAATGGAGATGGAAACTCGTTAATCTTGTTTCTAGTTCTTATGGCTCATAATTAGACTGATGTTGTTGTCGCCTGTCGGATCATAATTTCGAGCATTAGTTTAGTTTACTTTAGTTTTCTTGACCGTGGTTGAATAGAGATGGAAACTCTTTGATCTTGTTTCAAGTTCTCATGGCTGCTATTTAGACTTATCATTGTTGTCGGATCATAATTTCGTGCATAAGTCTAGTTAGTTGTTCATCTCTGTTTCCGATCTGAATTGTAAAAGGTCAATTTTAAAAATGAGAAAATATTTCTCTGACCGGAGTTATAATTGTAGCATAGTCTTAGGGTTGCTTTAGTTTTTTTTATGAATTTTATTTGGATATGGTGTTTGTGTATTGATGGACATATTTTGCTGTTGCTGGTTCTTCCAGGTAAAAGTGAGATGCAAGTTTGTTGCTCCAAAGATCCAAAATTCAAAACGAATGTTACGGTAGACGATGAGTTCCTACCTCGGCAAAGCGGTGATCTTACGATAATGTATGATGTGACGAGAACATATGATTCGAACTACTGGGCACAGGTTACTATCTCAAACCATAACCCCCTTGGACGGCTTGATAATTGGAAATTGAGTTTTGATTGGATGAGGGATGAATTTATATATACAATGAAAGGGGCGTATCCATATGTTGTCGATTCATCGGACTGCTTGTTTGGTCCGCAAGGGCAGTACTATAGGGCTCTAGACTTCGGCAATGTGTTAAATTGTGAGAGGAGGCCAACGATTATTGACCTGCCTCCGACAAAGGCCAACGATTCAACCCTTGGGCTGATCCCGAATTGTTGCCGGAATGGTACAATCTTGCCCTCAGCAATGGACCCTAGCAAGTCAAGTTCAGTATTCCAGATGCAGGTCTTTAAAATGCCACCAGACCTCAACCGCTCTGAGCTCTCTCCTCCTCAGAATTGGAAGATCAATGGCACATTGAACCCTGATTACAAATGTGGCCCCCCAGTCCGCGTAAGCCCCAGCCAGTTCCCCGACCTTGGTGGTTTGCCATCAAATATGACGGTAGTTGCTAGCTGGCAGGTGGTTTGCAATATCACTCAGCCTAAGAATGCAAAGCCCAAGTGCTGTGTGTCCTTTTCTGCATACTTCAACGAATCAGTCGTCCCATGCCCGACTTGTGCATGTGGGTGCCCTCGCAACTTGGACAACACTTGTAGAGCAAATGCTCCGGCTATTCTTGTTCCACCGGAGGCACTTCTTGTTCCATTTGAGAACCGAACTGCTATAACCAAAGCGTGGGCAGATCTTAAACATCTAACAGTGCCGAATCCAATGCCATGCGGTGACAATTGTGGGGTCAGCATAAACTGGCATCTTTATTCCGACTTCTCTCGAGGGTGGAGTGCTAGGATCACTATCTTCAACTGGGATGAAATCGCCTTCCCGGATTGGTTTGCTGCAGTACAATTAGATAAAGCAACCCCTGGGTTTGAAAAGATGTATTCCTTCAATGGAACTGCCTTGGAGTTGGATGGTGTTAACAATACTATATTCATGCAAGGACTTCCTGGATTAAACTATATCGTTGCTGAAACCGATGGAGCCAACCCCGAGAAAGATCCTAGGGTGCCCGGAAAACAACAAACGGTTATCTCTTTCACCAAGAAAACTACCCATTCCATTAACATTGCTGCACGAGATGGATTCCCCTCGAAAGTGTTCTTCAACGGCGAGGAGTGTGCACTCCCTTCGGTGTTGCCAACAAGCAGCGGTCATCGCAAGGGCTCGAGGATGGTAATCTCAATCTTCCTAGCAGTTCTTGTGTTCGTGTTGGTTCAACCATAGATAGAAATTAATGTGCCATTACTCGGTTTTTACTTGGCATTTTCTGCTGTTTCTTCTCCTCTGTTCATGTATGGACAGCATGTGCATTTACAATATTGGGCAATGGGGGAACCTTTCCCAACTGAATTTTTTATTTATAATTATGTAATTATTTATTTATTAATCCAACTGAGTTGTTTTCTGGCGTTTCTTACTTTAAAAATGCAAATTTTAGTTAAATGGTACTTATGGTTAACACCTTTAAATAGAAAATGATGTAACAGTTAATAATAACTTGCTATGGAAAAATTTGGAACGAGAAGATCGTCTTTATGATGGATTTTTATAAAATTTTATCGAATTAGTCGACTAATAGATTAGATATCAATGATTAGAAAAAAACCCTGACATTTGATAATGATATTATGTGTCAAAAAAAATAATTATTTTTTTTAACAAATTATAATCTTAATCCTAATTAAAGGAAAATTGATGGGGGCTTTAGAGAAAAGAAGATGTGCTTTTAATAAGTTTAGAACCTATGACCTAAGAGAATGTAAGAAAATAAAGTTGAAAACCTTGACCAATCAGCCCAATATGTTTGTTCATAATTATCTTATTTTTAAGACAAATATTCCGCATAGTATATCACAACGTAACGATGTCAATGTTAAAATATTTGACATGTATTGATGTAATGTGTTAAAATATAATAAGATTGTAATTGTGTTAGTTTGTTTATTTTTAATTCAAGGTCATTTATGTTTGGAGGAGTAAATGAATATAAATAAGATTGTATTCGTATTGGTTTTTAAGGTACTTATGTTTAATTTTTAAAGTTAAAATAAAAAACGCAATATTTTCGTTTCCTCCGAAAAGTCAGGAGGGTGTAAACCCTAGATTATCTACTACAGCTACTGTTTTGTTCAACAATTCGGGTGGTCTACCGCGGGGAGAGGTACCATCGGTGGTGGTGTCACAGTCGCCGGTTCCTGAGGAGATTCAGCGGGATGCAAAAAAAGCAAAGGAGGGGGCTGTGAACCCTAGTGTTGTCGATGGTGCAAGTGAGGATTCGATGGAAGGGATTGAGGAGGCTCATGATGGGTCAGGTGTTGTTTCTATGCCACAGTCTGCTCTGGATGCAAGCCAACCTTCTAACGTTGCTGGTTCTGGAGGCCAAGATACTGTAGGTAAGCAGTCGTATGCTTCTATGGTTTCGAGGGCTATGGCTGGTACAGGTACACTTATAATGGCGATGGTTACGGATGGTGCTGTCGTTGATGATAGCGATTATTCGATTGATCGTTCTGGTGCGTTTCCTCGGATTAAGTTCTCCGAGAGGGTTCATGCCTCCATTGATAACTCTATGCAAAAGGCAGTGATTGTCCGTCTTCTGGGCCGTAATATAGGTTATAAGACCCTTGTTGCTCGCATTCCTTCTCTTTGGCATCCGAGTGGTTCATATCAGGTTGTCAACTTGGACAATAATTACTTCTTGATTAATTTTGATTTGGTCGATGATTATGTGAAGGTGTTCACGACCGGGCCATGGACATTGTTCGGAAATTATTTGATAGTACAACCATGGTCTCGTTCATTTTCAACGTCTGAAAAACATCCGTCTCAGGTCCTTGTTTGGGTTCGGCTGCCAGGCCTTCCATATCGATATTACACGAAGGCTCTTTTTCGCCTAATTGCTACTGTTATTGGGCGTGTTATTAAGATTGATTACAATACCACGGTTGGAGAGCGTGGTCGGTTTGCTCGATTAGCAGTGTTGGTTGATTTGAATAAGCCCTTAGTTTCGTGTATCGGAATTGATGGGTTTGTTCAATTTCTGGAGTATGAAGGTTTACGCCAAATCTGTTTCAAATGTGGGGTTTATGGTCACACGCAGGATGGTTGCGGTGGTATGGTCTCCGATGAAACACCTTCAAATAAACCGGAGGGTGCGAAATCTATGGTGGAGTTGGATGTAGAACCGGGTACTAATGGTGAATCGTTGTATGGACCTTGGATGGTGGTTGAAAATCGACGACGACATCCACAGAAGGAAGCGAGTGTGACGGAGCCTGAGGCTGCTCGTGGTGTTGTGGGTTCGCGGTTTAGTTTGCTAACTCACCATGCTGAGGATATGCCTAATCATGCGTCTACCTTAAATCCGCAACGAAAAAAAATCTTTAGATACTCGTCGTAGGGGGAAGAATGTGGTATCGGCTGCAGCTATTAATCTCGAAGTTGCTAATCCTTTTCAAGCGCAGGGTCTTCGCGTATGCCTCTTATGGATTCCACGAATAATAGGGATGAATGTGCTAGGTGTCACGGACAGGCCCCCTTAGCTTGGTTGGCAAGCCGTGCGACACTTGAAATGGGTGTTACCCAGACAAGTCAGCATTCCTCATGCCTCATTGTCCAAGGAGTTATCTCGGTCTAGCCTTCTCAGGGTCACAAGGCCCTAAGGCTTTAGAGTTTCGAATCCGCGCAGGCCTAGCGATAGCTGCACTCCAACCTCAGACTTCAGCCACAAGCGCGATATGGGGCCCTATGGCCCCAAACCGTCCCCTAGGTATTTCTCCAGGGAGACAAAGGCGCCAACCACTAGGCCCCATTTGCCCGCACACCTAGGCCCCACATAGGCCTAGGAGTAGGTCGCTACACCAAGGAAGCTCGGTCGCTAGCCGTGTGGGGGATGGTGGAGACCCGACACTGACCACTTCCCCTAAAGAGCTAAATAAACTTACCAGGAATGCCGTGAGTAGACGTTGCTTCGTCCCAAATGAGGACACTTTTTGGATAGGGCCTTCATCGTCTTCCTAAAGCTTCTCAACTTGCATCCTTGACTTGGTAGCTCCTTAAGGACTGCTCATATCATCACTCGGTCCACCATTGCTCGGTAATGAACGGGCTTGTCAAGGCAGGGTCGTAATATAATAAGGATGGCCTTGACATCTCTCCCCCACTTACTCTATCGATGGCCTCATCGATGTAGCCCCAGAAGGGATGGTTCTGACATTCTCCCCCACTTCCTCTATCGATGGTTTCGTCGATGTAGTCCAAGAAGGGATGGTTCTGACATTCTCCCCCACTTCCTCTACTGATACCCTTATCGATGTAGTCCAAGAAGGGATGGTTATGTAATTCTCCCCCACTTCCTCTACCGATGTAGTCCAAGAAGGGATGGTTCTCCTTGATATTGACACCAGTTCTTCATCACCTGTTGAGCCGATACGAACCCTTGTGGCAGCACATCTTCGATTCGTGCTCGATTTGGTATGTTTTTCTTGTCCCGCCATTTGATCCTTCAAGCAAATAATTCAAGCCTCGATCTTGGGTTCTTTCTATCCCCTTTTGACTATGTTGTACATCCGTAACCATCTAGACTGACCACAGACTCATTATGACCCAGTTCCACTTCTATCATGTTGAGTTTTAGATTCATGCTCCCCCACTTTTACTCTGATTGTGGCTCGGGCAAAAGACAAGTAACAAACCATCGATCCACTCGAACAAGTGCCTTGTAGTTTCTCTGTGCTCCACGATCTGCCCATTAACCTACACAAATACAAAAGTAACATACCCGATCATGAGCAAACGTGTTATGACTCGTCACTCAATGGCTTGCTCCTCGACGTTAAGCATCTTCGCCAACTTTGCCTCATCTCATACCGAGACCTCCAAAGTATTGAATGCGTCACCATACATTTGTCATCAACATTAACCCAAGTTTTGCCAGCACATGCTCGCGTTGCACTTGGTTGCTCAATAATGCATAGATTATCTCTAGTTGCCAACACCGTATTGCATTGTACTTGCCTTTTGTTCTCCGCAATACATCCTATTTTTATAAGATATACAAGCAATTTTATCAATGAAAACATATCCACACAAGTCTCGTATGATTACCTGGTTGTCACACATTGCCTTATGCTACCACCAATCATGGTATGCCTTTGTATGTATACCTCAGGTGTTTTGACTATTTGAGAATGCAGTCTCTACGACAAGCTAATATCATCCACTCGTAAGGTTTTCTTCTTACTCAATTATACATGCACCATTTACCAAATGAATGCCCACCAATATTCTCTCGAACAACATTGCCCTTGTTCCAGTAGCCAAAATAGATGGTCATATGTCCTCGCTAGAACTTCTTAATGGTCTCCTATGGCCCTTGTAATAGCCAATCAAGTTGCCCCTTTATTTCGTTTCTCCCTCACTCTCTTTGTAACAGACAAAACTGTTGATAAGCACAAAAGTACGCATTTGATCTCTTGACACACATGGCCTATACTTGTCACGGGGCCATTACCCTCTTCCCAAAAGACATGTCTTCCCCATTATCCACTTACTAGAAAAGTTCATCTTGTTATCACGCCCACAAAGGAACCTGTATTAGCACCCCACAACCATCATATCAACATTAGTCTCGTGTCGTGGACTTCAAAATGATGTCTCACTTGTGCCCTCTACGTGTAACTTAGGTTTTCGCAGGAACCAAACTCTTCCCCATTTGCCCACGACATCTAGTCAGTAGAGTATTCTCATGTAGGATCCATACCTCTTTATTCTCTTACATAATCTCGAATAGAACCTGTATTCGCTAAATCCCTTAGCTTCTTTTGAGCATTATATTCTACATTTTTGGGAAAGAAATGAGCCCATTAACTCTCCCTTTAGCTCATCACATATTTTGATAGGACAAACACCATTAATAAACTTGGACCGCCACCACCACTTGGCGTCCCCTATTAGATACACTAAGGCCACCGCGACCTTGTCTTTATCTATTTTAGTATGCATATATCGGAAATAATGCTTGACGTCGAACAAAAAATTTTCAAGCTCCCTAGCATCTCTGTTCCCTTCATACCGCTGAGGTTTTGAAACCCTAGTCCTCAGACCCTATCTACTATCATCGAATTGCTCATAGCTATTTGTATCGGGTTAACCTGAGTCTTGATCTCATCTAGTCCGAACTTCATATGACTTAATGCTTCTTTTGCCTCCATTACCAAAATCTTTGATAGTCTGGGTCAACTCTTGCTGCATTTCCTTTATTGCTCAAAGCCGATCATTTGATGCCATAGCTCTCATGGCAGCCACTACGGCCTCAAGTTCCTTAAACCGACTAGGGTCTACCGACCCACCACCTTGTGTTGACGCCCCAACACCTGGGTGTGTTCTCTCTCTGGGCAATACTCGTTCCACGTTTTCGCGTTTGTCACCATTCTTGTCGACACACCCAGAATCATTGTGCCTGCACAGACATCGACTTTTACAAATATGTGTGATATTTGTATCGTGTTCTTCTTTGTTACATGAAGCTAACATTTATCCCTGTTGCATACGACCCGAGCTTTTTGACACCTGTCAAACCTTTAAACCGTCTTGGTTCTCTAATCGATTGCCCCCACATCCCTCAAGGAATTGGTAGGAACACCTGTCGTCATAACACACACAAAGAGAAAACTGACCACGAAATTGGTTAGTCCAATTACATAACAATAAAATGAAATGTACCTTACAAGTTCAATGGGACTTTCCAATACGACTCTCACTGCAATTCACGCTCTGTATTGCCAAACTCTGGGAAGTGCGTTATAACTTCCTTGACCACCATATTTCTATTTTTGGGTAACACTGACATATCCGTGGTAACCAAGTTTTGCTTTTGGTCTCTTGGTCCATACATCAACTTTGACCTAAGCCTTGGCTTTATTAGCTTGCCCCACCAACTAGCTTGTCGGTAGTAGCCCATATCTCCATTGCCCAAATTGGGGATTTTGTAATACTTGGGTGAGATCTGAATTGTACTTGAATCATCACCACATACCTATCGAGCTTGTCTGTCCCACGCTTACTCTTTGGCTCTGCTTGTGAAGGAACTCCTAAGGAGAGCTTTCCTCAAATGCACCCACATTACCAAGTTGTACCACCCTTGTGTTTCTCACCCAAACGAGTAGCTTTACAAATAGCACTTTGCCTTACCCTTTGTCATCTCATATTGCAATTTATTGCCAGAGAATCTGGTCCAAACTACCACACCGCAACACATTCCTTTTTACCTTAAGACCCAATGTGTCTTAAGAAAGTTGCCATTTACAGACAAATCATTGGCTATGAGAAACATTTCCCTTAGGCTCCTTGATTTTATCTGACAATGTAACTTTTCCCCGAGAACCCATGATGTGTCCGTCCGCTACAAGAGTCCACAACAACAAGAGGGAGAATACCAATAACTTTGCACTCCCTTTTACTCCATTTTTGTTTCGAGAGGGGCCACTCCATCTGGCATACAGCGATCGTCGTGATCCTTTGACCACTTCGTTAAATAGTTCGAGGTCCTAAAAGTCTTGTCCTGCACCCTTAGACGATCACACTATACCAAAGTACTCCCACAACAAACGAGTTTTATCATACCCCTTTGATTTTATCAATGGGCGAATCCACCACCTTGAAGAATACGACTCCGCCGCCTTGAGTCCCCGAACCCAAAGCAATTATGGAATGGTTTCAAGTTGTCTCCAACTCTTTCTTTTAGGGTTAGTCTACGAACCCATGACTATCCGTTGTATCATTCTACAATCATCTATACCCATTCCTCTTTTCACCTGGAAAAAGATAGTTAGGCAACAATCAAGCACCACAGTGCCAGGATAAACAATATTGCCATTAACTTCCATCAATCAAGAATTTATCCCATTACCCTGGAAATGACAAGCACCAATATGTTAGATTAACAAAAATAAGCACATTTTATGCTTCAGGCTGCACACGCCCTTGTACTAACAGGACAAAACAAACATCAATAAGCAAGGGTTACCGACATAAGGCAATGTATCAAAATAAGCATCACTATTACCGATAGCCACCATAGGGAATGACTCTCATCTCGCGTGATGCGTAAGCATCCCCATATTGCTAGAATTCGCGCCCCCATGCTATGAGGAATACAAACTTCATCATGTCCCATAGACAGCCTTCAACGAGCCTTTAAAGCAACCAAAAAAAAAAAATATTGCCGGTGTCTCAAATCACGGACATGCACTACTATGCAAAGATCAATCTCATCCACAAAAGTTCTTGCGCTTCTTTGCGCCTCAACTCGATCGCCGTCTCGATCAGCCAACAACAATGTTACGCCTGTAACGAACAAATGAGCACCACTGTGCCCTAATTCATACGCGCCACCGCGCTAATGTAACACATCGGCACTACCTTGCCAAACCCACCATTAGACACCTTTGCGCCTTGACTAGGTCTTGATCAATCAGCATAAGGAGTCACCCTGCCTACCCCACTCGCGGAAGCGCTTGGCGTAGGTTCTAGCCACCCTGCCTACCCTCACAGGGCGCTCGGCGTGAAACTAGACCACCCTGCCTACTCCACTAATGGATGCGCTTGGCGTGACACTACACCATCCTGCCTACTCCTTGAAGAGAAGCGCTTGGCGTGGGATTAGACCACCCTGCCTACTCCCCACATGGGAACGCTTGGCGTAGTCCCCCACCCTGCCTACTCCAGTCCAAAGAGTGCTTGGTTTACTATCATTCGACCATTCACCGGAGCGTTTGGCGTAGAATGCACAATCTAGCGCCTCTGCGCACAGAAAAAAAAGTAGTCTCTCTTTTTTTTCTTGTCATGATGATCCACCCTGCCTACTCCATCTGTGGGAGCGTTTGGCGTGAGACCAACTGATCCACAAATAGTCCAACTCTCATTTTTGCTACACATCCATCTGGCGTCACCACGCACCACAGCCACTAAATAAGGCATCGTAGTGTTCCAGTTGGTACATGAGAACTACGGCGTCTGGTTAACAAATACGCACCACTGTATCAAAAGCCATAGCAAAACGCCACCATCACATGAGTACATTGTCCATCGTATTCTCGCTCTGATACCACGTGTCACGGACAGGCCCCCTTAGCTTGGTTGGCAAGCCCTGCGGCACTTGAAATGGGTGTTACCCAGACAAGTCAGCCTTCCTCATGCCTCATTGTCCAAGGAGTTATCTCGGTCTAGCCTTCTCAGGGTCACAAGGCCTTAAGGCTTTAGAGTTTCGAATCCCGCAGGGCCTAGCGATAGCTGCACTCCAACCTCGTACTTCAGCCACAAGCGCGATATGGGGCCCTATGGCCCCAAATCGTCCCTAGGTATTTCTCCTCGGGGGACAGTGCGCCAACCACTAGGCCCCACTTCCCGCACACCTAGGCCCCACATAGGCCGATGAGTAGGTCGCTTACACCAAGGAAGCTCGGTCGCTAGCCCAGGCGAGGGGGATGGTGGAGACCCGACACCAGACCACTTCCCCCTAAAGAGCTAAATAAACTTACCAGGAATGCCGTGAGTAGACGTTGCTTCGTCCCAAATGAGGACATTTTCTGGATAGGGCCTTCATCGTCTTCCTAAAGCTTCTCAACTTGCATCCTTGACTTGGTAGCTCCTTAGGGACTGCTCATATCATCACTCGGTCCACCATTGCTCGGTAATGAACGGGCTTGTCAAGGCAGGGTCGTAATATAATTAGGATGGCCTTGACACTAGGCAGGTCATGGTTATACCTTCTGTTACTGGTTCTGAACCCGTTGTCCAGCAACATAAATCATCTCTTGTGAAGGGTCAACATCAGGCAGTTACAATTGTGGAAGGTCCGCGGAATGATCGTGATATTACTAGAGGGCGTGGTTTGGATGATGTTGGTCGGGGAAGTTTTCCAATCAAGGTTACTAATAAGAAGAATTTAAAGGTGACTAAACGGCCATCTACTCGCAAGCCCTCGCAACCTATTTTGTCAAGTGGGTGCAATCGGCGACGAGTGAAATCGAGAGAATAAAGCCGCATGATGGTTCAGTCACAGGCGAAGGTCTTACTGATTCGGTTCCGTCGATGGAAGAGGGGCCTTTGGAGATTTTGAGTACAGACAGGTATTTGGTGGTTGAGCCGATGGTGACGGATAAGGAGAATGTGCCTCCTGTTCTGTAAGGTTTTTGTTATTTCTTTTTTATTATAAGTTATGATGATTAATTTAATGTTTTGGAACTGTCAAGGTGTGGCGAGCCTTGAATTTTACCGTCATTTTAAATCTTTTGTGCGAGTTCATAATCCACAAGTGGTTGCGTTAATAGAGCCACGAGTTAGTGGGTTTTCAGCAGATAGGGTGTTACGAAAGCTCGGGTTTGCAAATTCCTTTCGTATTGAAGCTCGAGGTTTCAGTGGTGGAATATGGGTGTCATGGAGAGATGAGGTTGAAGTGGTGATTCTGAATGCTTCTAACCAATTTGTTCATGGCAAATTTAGGGAATCTGTTGATGAGAGATAGGTCTATTTTACTGCGGTTTATAGTAGCCCTGCTGTTTCTGTTCGAAAGTATCTTTGGGATCAGTTACTTACTGTGCAACCGGATGATGGTGCTCCTTGGGTCCTGGGAGGTGACTTTAACGCCCTTTTACATGTCGAAGATAGATTTGGTGGGTCTTCTTCACGTTCCAGGGTCAGCTCCTTGTTTCAGGAGTTTGTTTTTAACGCTGGTCTTTATGAAGTTGAGTATAGGGGGGGCGATTGCACTTGGAAACGAGTCTCTTTGTATGAGCGTCTTGATCGGTGCTTGGTGAATGATGCTTGGTATTTTGCGTTTCCGAAATCGCTTGTCCTACACTTGGACAGCCTTGGATAGGATGATGGCCCTCTTATTTTGAACACGGCACAACATACTAGGAGTAGTGATGTTCGCCCTTTTCGCTTTATTGCATCTTGGCAAGATCACCCTCAATTCCAAGATGTTCTTACTACTTCATGGAATCCGAATGAGCCAATTTATTCAATTGTCGCTAACTTTACACAGGCGATAACTAAATAGAATTCGGATGTTTTTGGGTACATTGGTGCTCGGAAGCAGCGACTCTTAGCTCGGCTTCGTGGGATCGATAAGGTGTAGCGCCGGCGGCCGTCACAATTTCTTAAAGATCTAGATACACAATTGCGGGTTGAATTGGATGCGGTGTTAGAGCAAGAAGAGAGCTTGTGGTTTTGGAAAGCTCGTTGCAAGTGGATACAGTTTGGGGACAAGAACACGAAGTACTTCCATGCTTCAACAGTTAGTTGACGGAAAGCTAATTTTATCAAAGCGCTTAAATTAGCCGATGGACAGTGGTCTTCGGATCATGAGGAGTTAAAATTGAATGCTGTCCAATTTTACAAGGACCTATTTACATGCGGCAACAATGATGCTTCTAATTATACGGTTCAGGATCGATTTCCACAACTTGGGGATGCTGTGGTAAGGTCGTTGGCTCGGCATGTTTCGAATGAGGAAGTAAAACAGACAGTGTTTCAGATGATTCCGATGAAAGCTCCGGGGATTGATGGATTACATGCATCTTTTTATCAACGTAACTGGTCTACGGTGGGCGGTGATGTATGTCAGTTTGTGCGACGAATGTTTGAGGGGGCTCCTTTTCCACCAGAACTAAATCAGACGCTGTTGGTTCTTATTCCAAAGGTTAAGACGCCATAATTGATGAGTCAGTTTCGGCCGATTAGCCTTTGTCAGGTTTTGTTTAAAATTATTACTAAGGTGAATGTGAACCGGATTAAACCACATATTTCTAATTGGGTGACTGATAACCAAGCTAGTTTTGTTCCGGGGAGATTGATATCTGATAAAATTATTATTGCGCAAGAAGTGGTCCATTCTATGCGTCGGAAGAAGGGAGTGAAAGGTTGGATGGCTATCAAGGTTGATTTAGAAAAGGCGTATGATCGACTTGAATGGCCATTCATCGCTGATACCTTGCATGACATTGGTCTACCAGATAACCTGCGGGCTTTGATTATGCGGTGCGTGTCCACGATTTTAACGCAGGTGTTGTGGAATGGCTCTCTAACTTCGTCGTTTGTTCCAACATGGGGTATCCGACAAGGGGACCATTGTCTCCTTATCTCTTTGTTCTGTGCATGGAATGTCTAGGCCATGCTATTCATCTGGTGGCTGCGAATAGGGAATGGAAGGGCTTTTGGATTAATGCACAGTGTCCCCAAATTACACATTTGATGTTTCCTGATGACATGGTTTTGTTTGCCGAAGCTTCTCTGGAACAAATTGAAGTGATTCGTCGTGTGGTTACCGCTATTTGTAATGCTTCTGGATTAAAGGTGAGTGTGGCGAAAACTAGTGTATTTTTCTCAAAGAATATTTTGACGACCTTGCGCCGTGCGATATGTGATATTTGTGGATTTGTGGAAGTTTATGATTTGGGAAAATACCTTGGAGTGCCCATGCTGCTTGACAGGGTTAAGAACGACACATATAATTATTTAATTCAGAAGGTCCAAGATCGTTTGTCAGGATGGAAGGCGAAATACTTATCCTTTGCCGGCCGGATTGTCTTTGCGAAAGTAGTGTTGTCGGCTATTCCCTATTATACTATGCAGACGACTCGTATTTCAAAGGGTGTCTGTGAAAAAATAGAACAGTTGATCTGAAAATTTACATGGAGCTCCTCGTTAGATAAACGTGGTGTGCATCTTGTTAATTGGGATGAGGTGTGTTTACCGTCGGTGGATGATGGTCTTGGAATCAAGCGAACAGTCGTTCAAAATGATGCTTTCCTTATAAAGGTCGCCTATAATCTCGTTGCGAAACCAAACCAATTATGGGTTCGTTTGTTGCGAGCTAAATATAAATGCCGTGAGTTGGTTCATGTCTCTTTAATTATGAATAATTGCTCGGTTCTTTGGAAGGGATTTTGTTCTATTTGGAATGATGTTAAAAACGAGATTTGTTTGCAAATTGGTGATGGCTCAAAGGTTGATTTTTGGCGCGATAATTGGTTGCATGATGTTAGGCCACTTGTGAGGGTGATGACGAGTGCGGTACCTTTACTGGATTTCACCCTAATTTTCGTTATGGTTAACGTCAACGGTAGTTATGGTTGGCCTCGGTTTCAATCTTTTTTGCCTTCATTTGCGTTGCATTCCATTGCAGGCATTAAGCCACCGGTTCTTGCAGGCTTACCGGACTTTTTGGGTTGGTCGCATGATGGTAAATTGGGTTTTTCGGTGAGCTCGACTTATGTTGTGCTATGTCCACAGGACACAGCTTTGGTTCATCCCGTTTGGCAAGTGCTTAGGAAGTTTCCGGGTATCTCTCGGGTGAAATCCTTCTTATGGCTTGTGTGTAAGGGATGTGTGTTGACGAATGGTGAGCGAGCGCGGTGACATTTTACGGATTATGCTGGCTTTATCACTTGCGGTGCGACAATAGAGAGTCTTGACCATTTGTTACGTGGGTGTCCGATTGCACATGGGCTTTGGAGTTCACTTGTGGGACAAGATCGGCAAAATGAGTTCTTAGCGCTTTCAATTCCCGATTGGGTAAGGTTAAATATTTCTAACCCACGATATTTTTGTGTTTCGAAAGATGATTGGGATGTACTTTTTGGTACGATTATATGGAATTTATGGCTCGCCCGTAGCAAGCGAGTCTTTGATGCCGATGGAGAACAAATTGATGATGTCTTTGGTGTTAGTCGGAGGTTGTGTGACGAAACTTGTCACTTCTTTAGTAGGGATTTGCATGACACCAAGCCAGTGATTGTAGCCCGATCCACGGTGCCTCGGTGGATACCACCTGCAGATGGGTTCATTAAGGTGAATATCGATGGTGGTAGGCGGGTTGTTGATGGTATTGCTTCGTGTGGGGGCGTCGTTCGTGACTCGACGGGTAGTTGGCTTTAGGGTTTTACCAAATTTATTGGTCGTTGCTCAATTTTGGAAGCTGAATTATGGGCGATCGTTGAAGATCTTCAATGTGTGAGAAGATCGGATGTGCTAAGAGTTATTGTGGAGTCTGATAGTCGAGATGCTATTGATGTCGTCATGAAGAGAAGGAAGAGGACCGTTGCTTCATCGCTACTTGCTTCAATCCACACGTTGATGGCTGGTTATGGGATGTTTTTTGGCACGTTTTTAGAGAAGGTAATTGTGTAGAAGATGCAATGTCCCATTTGTTTTCTATGGATAGTTATGAGACGCGGGTTTATCTATCACCACCTATAGAGGTGGTAAATATGCTACATGCCGATGTATATAGTTAGATGTTGGCACGAGTTTATTGGCTGTGTTTCTTATGGTTGATAATGTACAAGCTATCATGGGTACTCTTTTTCCCACCTAAGTTTAGGGGGGGTTTAACAAGTCCTATGTAAGCTTTTTTTCTTTCTTATAAAAAAAATACTTATATTTAATTTGTGTTCGTTTAAATTTTTAATATCACTAGTAAACTTAAACTAAAATAATTATAAATAATATCGATACATGACAAAATTTAAATAATAACTAATATACAAAAGTATATAATTCATACAAAAAAATCTCTCTCTTCGGATAAATTATTGCATGGTCCCGACTCAACACATCATTCGTGGTCCTCATCTAATATAAATTAGCTAATTAATTTTTATTTTTCATGTCATTGTTTTCTTTCTTATTTAATTTTTATATAACAACTTACTCCTTATTTATATGACAGAAAAAAATTTATCTTAAAAAATAACATTAAAAATAAAAAAGTCAACTAACTATTTTTTAGTGAAGGAGACCACAAATAACGTGATAAGTCGGAACTATATAATAATTTTACCTCTCTTTGTATCTTTCTTCTTTCCTCCTCGTTTTTTATTATGTCTTTTTTGTGAGACTTATCGTCGTTTCGATAGGGACTCTTTCTCTTGGTCGGTGGTTGCGATCTTTCTTTGGGCCAACGAAGGATTTCGGTTGGAGGAGTGCTAAAGAAGGGTCCTGATGCTCTGGATGTTCGCTTTCTCTCCTCACCTTTTTCTCTTCGGATCGGGTTTGTCTCGGTGACTCTTTCGTCACCTGACAACTGTTGCCTTAAACCTCCAGCCCGACTCCTTCTTCTCCGTCCATCATTCACCGGCTACTCAAGATTTTGAAGCGATGACTGCTAATGGTGTGTCTTACTGCATCTCCACTCCGGTGACCACCGAACAGACATACAGAAGAAGACGATATGTTGCCGACTTACATTTCTTGCTGCAGTTTTCATTTGGGTTTGGAGTTATATTCTTCGTTTTACCTTTTCAGCTGTGTTGTTTGTTTGTGATTTCTGGTTCTTGTCTTCCTACTCTCAGTGCTGTTGCTGCTGTTATGTTGCTTCTTTGTTGCTCTGGTTTCTTTTTCTTTTCTTTTCTCTGTATCTCAATGTATTGTTTTTCGTGTTCTTGTTTCAGTGATAAGCCGTTGTTCAAAAAAAAAAAGTTACACTTTACTTTATCCCATTGAAATTTGTTATAAATATGTCAATCTATCACTAAAATTAAAATACGACATACTGTATTTATAATTTTTAATCTTAAAATATATACATTTTATTAATTTAATTATAATTTAAAATATTTTAATAAATTTAATATTCAATATTTAAAAATTATGACACTATATTTTTTTGAATTTGATACACGCTCGAATCACTCGCTGTATTTTTTGTTATTGTTTATGTTTGATAATCGATATATATAATAATTTGATAAATACAATTATTTTATTACTAAATAATTGACAAATTAATAAAAAAGACTTATTTTAATCTAAACGCCACCTCCTACTCTATTACTAGATACAATTATTTTACTGAGTTTATAAACATAAAAAGTTAAAACTAAATAAATAAAATATATAAATTTTAAAGTAAAAACTATTTATTATATTAAGATATCTGTTTCATTTTTAACAAAGATATAATATATTTATTAGGGCTGTGCAAAAAATTCGATAAACTTCGAATTTAAAATTCAAAAAAATTTAATCCAAAAACATGATAAATTGAACCGAAAAAATTAGTTTCGGTAGTGTTTTTTTTAAAATATTATTTCAGTTTAGATATGGTTAGTAATTTTAAACAAAAGCGAGTAATCGAACCGATCAGTTACATAATATAATACATAAAATATGCATTTTATACAATTATATTGGCAAAAATTAAGCGCCATTGTTAATTTATTTTCTTTTTTTCCGAATATTTTTATTGTCTTGAAAAGTAAAAAATTAGCAGTAATTTTTAATATATTTCCATCCCAAATATTAGCGGATTTATTTTACTTTAGGAAGTAAAAAAATTAAACCTTAATTGTCAATTATTTTCTATTCCCAGTTTCATACATTAATATTTTTTTTCTTCAAATATTTTAAAATTCAAATTCTAGCTTATTTTTCACTATGTTAATAAACTATTACTCGAACCAAACCAAATATTTGGTTAACCGGTCAATCGGTTAACCGGTTTAATGGTTAAGGCTTAGGGTTGAAAATTAAACAATCCGAATTTACCGATTATCCTAAATAATTTTCTAACGGTTAACCGAACCTGGTTTTACACACTCCTAATATTTATAATAAAAATTTTAATTAAATAATTAAATTATAACTTTTAAAAGAGTGTTGTTTGTAATCAAATATTTGTTAAACCGAAAAAAACGATAGCCAATATAAAGTTATTTTTATATTCCTTATTAAAAGGAATGAAAAACTCGAAAACTTTAACAAATCAATCATAAATTAAAATTATGAAAATATATATATATATATATATATTATATTTTGATATCTTAATATGATTATATGATAATTTTAACATTAATTTTTGAAAACGCACACATATTAACAAAAACAAAATAATAAATTTTGAAGATAAAATATAAATATTGAAAGATGACGAAGAAATTCAGAATTTATTTAATTTTTTCTTTAAAAATATGACAAATAAAGATAAAAAAATTCTCCTATGTAGAGCCTCTCCCAAGATAGTAAAGGTGGGTTCGTCCCTACACACCATATAGATTAAGTTACTGTTGGAACCTAAATGATCAAGGAGAAATAATGTCATCATCTATAATTAGAACTGTTTAACGAGTTTTACGAAATAGATTCTCCTATATTTTATGAGTAATTATTCAATACACATGCACTTTACTTTTAATGTTTAAGGTTAGATTTTAGGGTTTAAAAGTTATATGTTTATGTTTAGTGGTTTGGTTTTGGTCAGAATTTAAGGATTATAGTTATATATGTTAAAACTTAAATCTTTAACCATATTACACTAAACTCTAAACCCTAAATTCTAGCCACACCCTATCAATTCTACATTAAACTTAAACACATAACTTTTAAACCCTAAAATCCAACTATAAACATTAAGATTGAGATACTTATAAAATTTTTTATTTTCACTGCCTGTATAATAAATTTATATATTATTAATTAACCTAACTGATGGATTAAATTAAAAGTGAAGTCTGAACTCCCACCGAATATTTTGCAAAATTCATGGCATTTTGTAATCTTCTTTTTGATGTGCGAATTAATAAAATTGACAGCTCCGGTGGAACACGTGGATATTCGTAAATAAACCACGTTCTCAAAACACGTGTCGACGGACGGTCCAAAATAAAAAATAGGGTAAAATATACTGTTCATCACTCAACAATCTTTTTATTCTTATTTTGGTTACTTAACTTTTAAAATTTTCAATTTAATAACTGAACTTTATACATTAAACGTTTTTAGTCACTCTCGAATATTTTTATTTTTGATTTTTTAATATTATTAAATATAAAATAATTTAAAATAAATAATAAAAATAATATTTTATTATTATTAAAATTTAAATATATTTAAAATTATCGCTACCGCTTGTCATCACCATCGACCCCCGTCGACCTTCAAAACTGGCGACCATTTTGCACCAGGCGACTCGTTTTGACACGTTGAGTTCGGATCCGGTGATTGGTTCACCAGAAAATATCCTGAAACTCACTAATATAGCCATAAACGTTTCGGTTTCCTCACTTTCGATCTCTTTTCCATAGACTTCGGAGTACTTTTCGATAAAATAGAGGTCAAATTCGGACTTAGAGAATTGATACTAAACGACCGGTGAAATTTGGGACCAAATGGCCACCGTCTATGACTGTCGGTGGTGGTGGCGGTGTTGGACGACGACGAACGGTGGCTGACAAACAATTTTGTTTAACTTTTTATTTTAAATTATTTTTATATTAAATAATAATAAGAAATGCAATGTCATACTAAAATAATAATAAAATATTTGAGAGTGAAAAAATATTTAATGTATAAAGTTTAATTATTAAATTGAAAAATTTAAAAATTAAGTGACCAAAGTAGGAGTGAGAAAATTGTTAATTTATGAACGATATATTTTATCAAAAAAATACCATTGATGGTACTTAGGTGCTCCGACTGTAAACCACTCGCAATAGAATTATATATAAACTTTTAATGTAAATACTAAAATTCGACACAAAATCTCAAATTTCTGCCATGTTATTTAATATATTGTGATAAGAAAAAATTGGCACCGGTAATCGCTCTAATTATTTTTGTGATTTTTTTATTAATCATTCATAGTATATTTTTAAATAAAATATTTAGTAATTTAATATATTCCGATAAGAAAAATATTACATTTCATCATTTCAACCACATTTGTTTTTATTAATTCTTTTATATATAATCTTTCGATAAAATAATTAATTTAAAACATTGTTTCAGAATAACACACGAGATTAGTAAATTTATATACAGTTTTTTATTATTCTATATGTAATTATTTTTTTATTTTTTAAATATGTTTTTTTAAGTAAAATATTTTTATAAGTGTGATAAAATCTACCAATAATAATAATGCGCGAAAAATATAAGACGTGTTATGAATATCTTTATTTATGGTGGATATCCATATATTAAATGAGACTTTACTGTACTTTATTATTAGGGCTTAATACCCATTGAAATTAAGGTTTCCATCTTATGCCTATAAATATAGAGTTTGGAAAAAGCATTATACACAACTCTACTTTGAGAAAATAATAGAAGTCTCTCTCTTTGTCTCTCATCTTATTATTGTTCATCTATTTTGGTCTTGCTCTTTACTTTATTCACAACACGTTATCAACACGATCTCGCTCAATAACCGTGGTTCTTGTCGGCAATTCTCGAAAAAGATTTCAACAAGATATTGGTGATTACATCTACTATATATTCAACTTAGGTTGGAAATTCTAGTATGTTTTGTTTATTTGTATATCGATATAAAGATTGATTAACCACTCTTATATTGAGGTCAACGTATTTTGATATATTGTTCGATTATTGTTTCATTATAATATTTTGAATATTTAATCAATCACCCTTAATTATCTGTCACTTTCTCTAGAATTTATTTTTCTCTTAGATTAATTTTTCCCTCGTAGCAGCAACATCTATAAATAATATAGACTTCACCATATTCGGGTTCGCAATAGTAATGCAAAGGAAACAATAAATTTTTGAGTATTTTACTAGAAGAAGAAAAATAAAATTTTGGTTCTTACATTGCAAAGGGTTGTGTGACATTATGGGGATAAGGCTTCCCTTGCTCTCAACTCAGGACCAATGCTTGTCAAAGTAGAAGGCTTTAATTATGGGGTAAGAAAATTATGTCATATACTTATTAATATATCCTCATAATTAAAGATAAATATTTTGTTTATGTTATTTTATTGATTAAAGTTAGTATTTTAACCATATTTTGAGTTTTACATGATATCTTTAAATGACTTGGAAATAGATATGACATAAAGAGATTATGAGGAGCTGTCTTGGTAATTTATATCTCCATTGTCCTCGAGAAGAAAATCAATATCAGTAAACTCTATTTTTATTTTTATTCTTTAAATTACGATTTTAAAGTGAAATAAATTACGGTGATTTATGATCCACAAGAAGACTGTTATAAATTATGGTGATTTATGTTCTTTGTTATGTTGGTTTAATTCGAATATATTGGTTGAACATCTCGTTCTGTGAGGCTATTGGTCTCAAAGAAGGTTTCTAAAAGACCTTGTGAACTGGTTTAACAATGCCGCGTACAAGGATTAAATCTTTGGAATAATCTGCTCAAAATAAGGCCAGAGCCATTATACTTCTTCGCCTTCACCTCCATGAGGGGTTGGAATCTAAATATTTAACGGTGAAAGATCCTCTTATTCTTTGGAATAATCTAAAGGAATGATATGAACATCAAAAAACTGTTATTCTACCTAAAGCTCAATATAGTTGGTTGTATATGAGATTGTAAGATTTTAAACCAGTAAGCGAGTATAACTCTACTATGTTTTGAATTACTTTACAATTGAAATTATGTGGTCAAAATATTAATGACGAGGATATGTTAGAAAAAACATACTCCACTTTTCATGCAAATAATGTTGTCCTCAGACACAATATTGTGAAAAATGTTTTAAAGGCCCACTGGCTCCACTCCATTCTTTGAAGTGAATGTGAGATTTTATAACGAAAAAAATAAAAACCACATTAGTAGTAGTGGTAATGATCAGGGCTATGGACATAGACATTATGGTCATTTTAAGAATACTTATACCTACCAGAAGTGAGATTATAAGGATGACAAGAATGATAGAGATCATATTAAAATTTTTATATTATCAATGCGATAGTACAAACCATTGATCTGTACTTGTTAAACGGCGAACCATTATAGACCTTTATCCATAATTGAAAGGCCTTGTTGCTCTCTTTCGATCTTGTGTTAAGATGGTTGAAATGCTCATTTGATGAATTTGCTAAAACCGATAAAAAGATGGACAAATTTGCACAATGATTTTAGAGTGGTTCGGCTTCTAAACTAAACCTACATCCACTACCTTAGCACACCACTAAGGATTTCCCAATTCACTATGAATTCTTCCCTTTTCAAGGCTTAGGAGGAAACCTTTACAACCCTATCTTTTAACGGCTAAGATAGAACCACTCTAGTTTTTGTCTAAGGCTAAACTAGAACCTTTCCTTTTACAAGGGATTTGTGTAAACTCTAAAACCTCAATTAGGTGGGTGTTTACAAGAATTTAAGCTCACAAGAGTACAAAGAATTTACAATTAAGCACACTCCCAAACACTATATACAAGAGAAATGAAAGAATAAGATCTAAAGCTAATTTCTCTTGATCATGTTGCTTGGATGTGTTCTCTAACCATCTTCAAGTGTTCCAAGGCTTGTATTTATGTTTGGAATGAGTTCATAACCTTTGGTGACCGTTGGGGTTAAATTGGAGCCGTTGGGGCCTTTATTTCCCGCAATAATTATAGTTCTAAAGCTATCCGTATCGGTACACGAGTAGCCGTATCGTTATGCCCTTCTTCAGAACTAGCTGTTGGAGTCTGAAGCAGCTTTGTGTATCGATATGCTTGGGCGCGTATCGGTACCTGTATCGGTACGCCTATGTACCATATCAGTACGTGTATTCGTCATGCTACAGGGAACTAGCTGTTGGGTTTTTTTTTTAAAAAGTCGTTGGGCATATAAAGCTGGGTGTATCAAAATGCCACACAGCGTATCGAAACGCTCCTACTCTGTATAGATACGAACCATGCTTGTATCGATACAGGTTTTGGAAAAAATAAAACCTATAGCTGAAACCCTTAAGGTGTATCGATACGGGGAATATCGTATCAGTACGGTTACTTGAAAAACTCAGGTTTGGCTACTTTAAAGACATTTAAATCATTCCAAAAACTTATAACCATCAAACATATTTTCAAGTTGTTTGGACTTAAAAATACTTTTGAAATCTTTTCAATTTAGTCCAAAACTATTTTCAATTATTATATCAAAACAAATATCCTAATAATCTCCCTCTTTTTGATATAATAAAACCAACTTGGAAAATTGTTTATGATTCTCCCCATTTATAAAATAATATTTGAATAAGAGATTAAAGATTCAAAAGAGATAAAAGCCCCCTTATTCATTTGAAAAATCAATTTTTCAAAACATTTCTCCCCCTTTTTGTTATATCAAAAATGGTTCAAATCAAAGTTTGAAAACTTTAAGTCCATAACAATGGAGAGTTTAAAAGCAAATTTGGCAAAATTTATTTTTGCTAAAAGTTGGCTCCCCTTTACTCAAGGCATTCCAAAAAAAATTGGCACTTAGAAGATATTGAATTTCAATGTTAGATCAATTAAAGTAAGTTCGGGAAATTCAATTATCCAAGACTTTAAAGTAAAAGAATAGATAACCAAATAAATAAAGAATTAGCATAATGGTTACCCATCTTCTTTACTTGTGTGACTTGAGCATTTTTTGATTTTTGCTATCATCACCATTGCTCTCACACACCTACAAAAGACATTTACTCGATTTTTGGTATCCAAATTGCTTTGGATCCATTTACATTGGTCACAATGTCTTTAGTTCCCTTAGGAACCCATACTTGTCTAATCATATAAGATTTTCTCTTCTTTATAGGACGAGTATGTATAGAATGACCATGATAATGGCAATGTGAGCATTTTGCCATTATGTGACAAGATGAATTATTGAAAATAATTTCTTTTTCTTTTGTTAAGCTTTCAAGCTTAACTACCAAATCAAGATTTTCTTTTTCTAAAACATATTTGCTTGTTCTTTAAAACTCTAAATCATTTTTCAAAATACCATTTTGGTTTTCAAAATCCACTTTTGTTTTCAAAAGAAAATCATTTTTAATTTCAAGTTTTGAAATCATTTTCTTAAATTTGGAATTCATGATCTCAAATTCCAAAAATAATTCATCGAAAGCATCTTGTAACTCATCAAATGAATATGCATTTGGATCATTAGAGTTAGAAGATACCTTGGGCTCATCGAGAGCTAAAACACTATCCACCTTGAGTGATTGGAGGGGGTTAGCACAAGATGAAACAGTCGGTTTCTTCTCTGATTTTGCCATATAGTTTCTCATTCTCCGACATTTCTTTGGCTCTTTTGCATGAGGGGAAACGTCTTCTTCAACGTGAAACTTCTTCATTGAGGCCCCAAAGAAGGATGTGCGGCGGCGACGGCGATTAGCTTTGCCTTAGGGGTCGTTTTCAAACCCTTTGCTTCTTCTTCTTCTTAGGAGCTTCCAAGTAGCCATATTCAATAATGTCCCAAACCCGATGTAATCATGAGATTTGATGTAGCGACGGATGACATTGCTCCGGCGAAGTACGCGGCGCACTTGGGGTTTATTAGAGTGAGCGGATGACACGAGATAGACGACGACCTTCTTCAAATCTTGCCATTATTTGATCGGAGAACTTCAAACAAACGATCTTAACTTTGGAATGTTAGTCCTTTGATGAAGACCAAGGCTACCAATTAAAAGGCCTCCTTTTATTCCCAGGCCGATTTGTGTTAAAACCAGTGGGTTGAAATGCTCCTTTGATGAATTAAATTAGCCCAAATCTGATTAAAAAGATGGACAAAAATTTATAATAATGATTTTAGAGTGGTTGTAATTTAAACTAAGTTTACATCCACTACCTTAGCACACCATAAGGATTTCCCAATTCACTATGAATTCTTCCCCTTTTCAAGGCTTAGAGGAAATTTACAACCCTATCTTTTTATAAAGATAGAACCACTCTAGTTTTTTTTGTCTAAAGGCTAAACTAGTTCCTCTCATGTTTTACATGGGATTTGTGTAGTTTTCTTTAAAAAAATATATATGTGGGTGTTTACAATAATTTAAGCTCACAAGAGTATAAAGAATTTACAATTAAGCATTCTCTCAAACGTAGTTATACAAAACTTAAATAAAAGAATAAGATTTAAATTTAATTTCTCTTGATCATTTGAATGTATTGGATGTGTTCTCTAACCATCTTCAAGTGTTCCAAGGCTTGTAGTTATTTTTTGGAATGAGTTTTTAATATATAATGTATTGTTGGGGTTGAATTGTTTTTAAGCCTTTATTTCCCATTTTGTTTGTAGTTTCGATGATATCCGTATTGGTGTTTGTTTAGCCATAGTTTTACACTTTAAGTTTTGGGCCTTTAGGCGTTGGAGTCGATGTTTTTTGGTATCTTTAGATTATGTTAAATGGATTAATTTAAATCACCTGCTCATCTTATAGGGGTGATTCGTCATGTTAATTAAATTAATTCTAGATTTAGTTTTTTAGGGCCGTTGGGCATTTAAAGTTAGGATTATCAAAACGAATTTTAATTTGCTCAAACGCTCATTAGAGTAAATGTTAACGGCCCGTTAAATTAATTGAACGTTTCTTTTTGGCTTAGGTAAAATTAATTTCAAACTTAGTTGTATCGATAACAGGGAATAATTATGTTAATTTGTTAGAGTTTTAGTCTTTGAAAACTTAGGTTTGGCTACTTTAAAGACATTTAAATCATTCTAAAATTTATAAAATCCATCAAACATATTTTCAAGTTGTTTGGACCTAAAAATAATTTTGAAATCTTTTCAATTTAGTCCAAAACTATTTTTCAATTATTATATCAAAACAAATATCCTAACAATAATCATGAATGATAAAGGAAAGAAAATATAAACAAATTTTGTTTACGAAAATGGAGAAAATAATTATGGCGTTGTTGGTCCAAATATTTGGATTTGTTATTACCAACTATAAGACATAAGGGAATAATTTGCCATTTATTTTGTTTCCTTATAACCTCTAAAGGAAATAATTGATCTTTTACTTTATTTTACTTTATGTTAATATGCTTTACATATTATTTATATTATACAGATATATATTTAAATATTTATTTATTATCCTTTGAAGAAATATAATTACTTCTGGAATAAAATATGCAATGAATAATTAAGGTTAATTTTCAATTAAGGTCAATGCAAGTAAATTCTTTACTATACTTTGCATAAGAACTTTTTCGATTAAATTTAAACAAAAATTTGAAAATATGAGTACTATATCTCAAAGTACTAAAATATCAATGCTCTGGAAGACTTGTGACATTATCTTTGATAGATAATTGATTTGATATTTGCTATATTTAATATTTTCATTCTCCAAAGTGAATGGAACAAAGCACATATTGAAAGGTGCATAATTATACATATTTTCCCATTTAAAATGCAAGGGAATAATGCAAGTACTATATTCAGAAGTACTAATATCATAGAAGGCTTTAAAGAGCAAAAAGGTTTTTGAAAAAAATGGAACTCAATTCAATATTCGCAATGCGTTATACTCGCCAAAATCACAAAGAGACTTATTGAATTTTAAAGATATTCACAGAAATGAATATCATATTGTGACTATTAGTCAAGGGAATGTTGACTATCTCCATATTACGAGTATTACATGCATTGTCATCAGGATTGTACTACACAAGAATTAGTACAAATTGAAGCTCATGCTATTGTAAACCAAAAGTTTACTGATAAATTTATTATTTGGCATGATCGGTTAGGCCATCCCGGTTCAATTATGATGCGAAAAGCTATTGATACTTCATGCTGTTATTCATTGAAGAACTGATAGATTCTTCAAAGTAATGTTTTTCATGTGATGCTTGCTCTCAAGGAAAATTGATTATTCAACCATCACCAGCTAAGATAGATTATGAATCTATTAATTTTCTAGAACGAATACATGGTGATATATGTGGGCCCATACACCCTTCTTATATATCATCTAGATATTTTACGGTTTTAATCGATGTATCGACTAGATGGTCATATGTATCCTTGTTATCAACCCGTAACTTAGCGTTTGCTAGGTTACTTGCTCAGTTGATAAAATTACGAGCACATTTTCCAGATTACCCTATAAAGACAATCACTCTTGATAATGCTGGTGACATGTCATTTTACATGTAGCATTACTAATTTGCATCAAGCCAACAAATTATCACAAGTTCTCCCAATTACAAATGGTTTTTGGCCAGGAACCAAATATTTCCCATCTTAGAATTTTTTGGTGTGCGTTATATTCTAGTTGCTCCACCACAACGCACAAAGATGGATCCTCAAAGGAGGTTGAGAACATATTTTGAATTTGAATCCCCTTCAATAATTAAATATCTAGAGCTTCATATATGGAATTTATTTATAACTCGATTTATTGATTATCATTTTAATTAGTTAATTTTTCCAAGATTAGAGGGAGAAAATAAATATTTGGGAAAAGAAATAAGTTGGAATGAATTATCATTATCTTATTTTGATCCACGTACTCAACAATGTCAATGTGAATTGGAAGTTTAAAGGATAATTCATTTATAAAACTTATCAAATCAATTGCTAGATGATTTTGTTGACCCTAAAAGAGTGACTAAGTCACATATACCAGCTATGAATGCTCCGATTAAATTTGATATCCCACAAGGACAAACTCTATTTGTTAATGAGTCTAACTTACGCCTGTAGCGTGGTAGGCAAGTAGGTTCCAAAGATAAAAATCCTCAAAAAAAGGAGCTATATCTTATGATGGTCTGATCGAGGAATCAACGAATTATGAAATCTTTAGAAGAGATTAAAAGGTCTCCAACAGAGACATTATACATGACTCAAGTACCTGATATGAGATCTCAATGAATTATGTCATGTTTGGTAATAAGTGGAATCGAAATCAAATCAACGTCGATAATACATTTGTATGCAATATAGCACTAGAGATTTTGGATGATAATGTTGATCATTAACCATTGTCAATTGGACAATGTAAAAGAAATGATTGGCCAAAATGGAAAGAGGCAATTGAGGTGAAATTAAAATCTATTTCAAAAGGAGAAGTATACGGGCCTATAGTTCATACACTGGAAGGTGTAAAGCCCGTGGATATAAATGAGTCTTTGTGAGAAACATAAATGAAAAAGGGGAAATTGTGAGATATAAAACTCTTTTGATTGCACAAGGATTCTACAAAGACCTAGAATCGATTATGAGGAAACATACTCCTCGGTGGTGGATGCAAAAAAATTTTTATTATTCTGGCAATAAAAGACTTTTTTCGCCTAATGAATGTCGTTACATCCCATTTGTATGAGCCTCTTAATAATAATATTTACATGAAACTTCCGGAATGATTTAGACTGGATAAAGCAATTAATTCAAGTTGTCGAGAATACTATTCAATCAAATTAAACTTATCTATTTATGGATTAAACAAATTGGGGGCATATTGTATAAACGCCTTAATGAATACTTATTAGCGGAAGACTATAAGAATGATTCAATTTCTCTGAGCATTTTTATTAAGAGGTTTAGCTCTGAATTTGTCATTGTTGTTGTTGTGTATGTTGATGATTTGAATATTGTTGACACTCGTGAAGAGATCTTCTTAACAACGGAATTCTTGTGCATCAATCAACATACACAGAAAATTGTTTAAAGAGACTTTACATGCATAATGCATATTCGTTGATCACCCTTATGGTTGCTAGGTCTCTTAATGTAAACAAAGATCCATTCTGCCCTCGAGAAAAGGGTGATGATATTCTTGGTCCAAAAGCACTATATATATTAATTTATCTGGAAGCATCATATCTTAGTTGGTCCAAAAATACTATCTAAGTGCTACGAGACCATTACCTTTTGATCTTTCAAAACTCGACGCCTCTTCAGATCATGTAAATAATTTCTATGCATGAGGCAAAGACGAAATATGTGTTTGGCTAAACATATCCAGAAGATATGTGAATTGCTTTCACAAGATAAGATGCAAGCTATCTTGTGTAGAGACAATGCAAAATTTATATCTCAAGATGGACACATTAAATATGATAAAACGAAACATATTTCTTCAAAGTTTCGTCCCTCATGATCTTCAGAAGAATAGAATTCAATGAATCCTTTCAAGCAGTAATTTGAAAAATATATTCACCAGTGCATAGTCTACTTCAACATTTGAAGATTATATTCAAGATTGAATTATGAAGATTTAAAGATCTTATGCGATATTTTCATGAGGGGGAGTAAATACGCGTCGCACTCTTTTCCCCTTAACCGAGATTTTGTCCCAAAGGGTTTTCCTGGTAAGATTTTTAATGAGGCAACATTTTTGGATTAAAATCCGCAATTGTGGGCACATACGTATAATGTATGATGCTATTATAAAGTATGACACAAAATTAAGTGTCCAATTATGCTAGGCGTATCATAGGTATTAAAGTGTCATAGAAATAAAAGTGTAGATACCATAAGATATATTTATAATTCAATGAGGGACAAAGTTATAAATATTTAATAGTTGATTTAATAACCAACTATATAAAGAGGTAGTGGTCCCCAAGAAATAGGTTAACTTGTTTTTCTCTCCTTCCCCATTAGAGAGTTTTACGTCAAGAGGTAACCCATCTTCTTGGAAGATCACAACCACCTTTTAGGCGACCTTCATCAAATGATTCAAGTTTTTCATTTATCGATTAATTCAGGTACGCTTCCGCATTCAGTTTATTTTTCTTGATGATTTGACATGATAGATGCTGGTAAAGTTACATATTAATTATGATTTGGTTCTAACAAGTGGCATCAGTGTCAGCTATTGTCGAATCATTGAGAATCGATTAATTTTATATGAATAATTATAATCGTAAATTTGTTTCTCTTTCTGTTTAAACGGCGCATCAATTGCGATTGTTTTTCCTTTGGAATTTTTTCTCTCCCTGCGGCGATTAATTCAGGATCAATTTTTATTGATCAATTTTGCTTTCCCTTTTGGGATTTCTTGTGATGGAGACTTCATAATTTCTTTTATGTTGCCGCATGATTTGGGCTTTCATATTCCTTTGGTTTATCATGTGTAATTAGTTTTCTTTTGTTGTAATTGAACCTAGATTTTTCACAGCTTTGGATATCTATGTTTCACACCATGATTTTTTTTTTCTAGAATATGAATGTCCTATTAATTTTTGTACCGCTTTTACTCTTTTAGTAATTGCATATGATAACTCAAGTTATGAAATATGTATTTGATTTAAAATATATATTGTTTGATCAAAATTTTAGTTTTGATCATTAGTAATTTAAAAAGAAAATACAAAGTTTGACTTTGGCTTTGTTGTGGTAAATTTATCATGATTTAGAAATTTTATAATTAGGAGCTCTTAAATCTTTATATTCGAATTAGTCTAATATATTATGGTTGTATTTGTTTAATCTTGTTTAGTTTTGTAAAGAATCTTTAGCTTAAATTTGTTTGACATTAAGCTTAATTATGTCATTATTGTTATCTACGGGATATACATATTTGGATTTGGTTTTGGAATACATGCCATTAATTTTATGAAATTTATATTTGATTCGGTTTGATCAAGAATTTTAATTTTGATTATTCGGTTATTATGAATATATTAAAGTTTCATGTGATCATTATATGAATTATTCATGCATATGATACTTTTGATTTTGACTTCTACTTAAAGATTGATGGCTTGACTTTAATTTTTTTAAATGCATGTTTAAGGTTTAAGATATTTTTTTAAAAAAGAAACATTCAAAGATTTAGGATTTTCGATTTCTGATAGCCCCATTCAAACAACCTTATTTTGGGTTATTTGAAAACTTAAGTGTTATTAGAAATTTCAGTTTTGACTGTTACAAAATTTTAAATTTGGATATTGGTATATTTATATTATATATATTTTGAGATAAATTAATTGAAGCATTAAGTCACCAAAGTGACTTCTATTGTGAAAATTATTTTATTTTAAAATATAAAAGGTTTTGTGCATGTAAGTCGAATTATGTTAGTATTAATCGGCCCAAAGAAAGGTTAATAATTAACATTATTACATGTGCAACTGTGGTAATAAACATGTGATAATTATTCAATTTTATATGTGAGCCATAAATCGACCCAAAGGAAGATTTTTGTTTGACATATTTTTATTATCAATATTTAATTACTGTACCAAGATATCACTTGCAAGTTAATGTTTTGTCCAAAGATGAAATATTAATGGACTGTTCAGTATCTTGATATGAGGTTTACCTTTATTCAAATGTATTATTATTTTGGTTATCTTTTAATTTGATTGAAAGATAAAATTAAGACAAATATTTTGAAACAATTAAATTCATATTTTGGCTTTGGATGTCTAATATTTTAATGGATTAATTGTAACATAATGTCACTGAAGTGACCGCTTTTGTGTAGATTAGTTTATTTAAAATATTAGGATAATTATGGGTTTTTGTAATTCATGCGTTTATTAATTGGCCTAAAGGAAAGTTAATATTTGGCAGAATTACAACGACAACTGTGGCGATAAATGTGTGACAATTATAAGGTATTTTATGTGAGCAATACGTTAGTCCAAAGATTAATCTATTGTTTGACATAGTTTATTGTCAATGTTTGATTGCTACACAAGAGTATCACTTACAGTTAATATTACCGTCCAAAGACTTGATATTAATGTTGTGCTTGGTATCTTGAGGGGAACTAGCCATTATTTTGAATTTATTTGTTTACTTTTGAATATTTGTGTTAGCTTGTTTTTATTTTATTTATTTATTTTTGTTCTATATTTAGGTAATTTATCTTTTGTTGTCACAATATCTGTTAAATACATTCTACACTCATGTTTAGTGAAACTAATTTCAAGGAATAGAAAAGATACTTACATGTTGTATTTGGTGGTTGTATGAACATAGACTTTGCACTAAGGAAAGAACATTTTGCACCCCTCACCGCGATAAACACCCATAAAAGGTATTTCGAGAGGTGAGATTATTCAAATCGCATGAGTCTAATGATCATAATGAATAACATTCTTTAAGTATTTAGGAGCAAAAAATCTAAAGAGATTACTCATATTAAGGGTTTTCTTAACAAAATTAAGAAATGCTTTACCCAAAACATTAAGGTTAAGATGACATCACTTATGCTTTCTTTGATGTCTATGAAGTATAAAGGTCAAGCAAATGTGAGGGAGTGCATTATGAAAATGTATAATTGCTTCAAAACTTAAGGAACATAAGATCAAACTTTCTAACAATTGTTTGTTCTTATGATTTTAGTACCGCTTCCTATATAGTTTAACCAATTCAAGTTACAATAGTCAAAGGGAGAAATAGACTCTAACTGAGCTCATTTCTTATTGTGCTAAAGAGGAAGAAAAGTTGAAGCATTATAAGTGTAAAAGTACTTATTTGGTTAGTGCCTCTAAGAATAAGGGCAATAAAAGAAAATATTGGAATAAAGTTGCTAAGGGTCCTAGTAAAAAAAACAACAATAAGTTACAAAGTGTTGATTCTTTTGTATAAGTTAGGACATATGTGAAATAATTTAACTTCAAAAGTGAGCAACTACTTCGGTTATTGTGAGTGGTCCATGGGCTGTAAATTTTATGATCCCACAATTAGGATTATTTTAAGGATATATTTATAATATTTTTAGGATGTTGAGTTTGGAGGGAGAAATAAGGTTAGATAAATTGTTATTGAGGAGGGATTGAATTAAAATTTAATTCCTACTATCACTTTTGACGGTGTTTAGGTTTTCACACCTATCATTAATCAAGAAGTGAATCAAGTACCTCAATAAAACAATGTTGAACAACACTCATTCAAGATAAAGTAATTGTTTCAGAAGAACAAACTCAACAACCTTAAAAACAAGTGTCATTAAAGAGGTCCACTAGAGGAGGATGAAATACTATTCCGAATTATTATATTGTATTTTTTCAAGAAAATAAGGTAACAATGGAATGATAGAAAATGACCTAATCATTTTTCATCAGGCCATAAAAGTTCTAACTCTTGAAAATGGATTGATGTCATATAAGAATTAAGTAGAGTATAATTTTATGTAAGACAATAAAGTTTAAGAACTTGTCTCATTACCTTAAGGTGCAAACCAATTGGTTGTAAATTGATATTTAAAACCAAATGGTAATGTGGATAAGTATAAGGCACGTCTTATATCTAAAGGATATACTCTAAAAGAAGAAATTAATTTTGTAGAGACTTTCTCTCAAGTTTTATTGAAAGACTCTTTCAAGATAATCATGACGCTTGTTGCTTATTTTAATCTTAAGCTACATTAGATGGAAGTTAAGCTTGTGTTTTCAATGGCGACATTGAAGAAACTATTTATCTGGTACAATCATAGAATTGTGTCTTATGATACAAAACCAATGATATGTAAATTAAAGAAATCCATTTATGAGCTTAAATAAGACTCACATTAATGGTATTACATATTTCATATTGATTATTTCATTTGGTTTTGAGATAAATTTGGTTGACAATTGTATGTACTACAAGTTCAGTGGGAGTAAACCAAGTGATACTCATATTGCTAAAGCAGACAAATTTTGTCTTACTCAATGCCCTAAAAGTAACCTTGAAATTTAGAAAATATAAATGATTTCATATGCATAAGCTATTGAGAATCTAATTTATGTTCAAGTATGTATACGTTAGGATATTGCGTACATTGTTGGAATGTTAGACAAATATTTAAGAAAATCTAGTATGGACTATTGGATAGCAGCCAATAGAGTTATGAGATATATTTAGAGAACAAAAATTACATGCTCACATATCGGAGTTTTGGTAAGTTAGAGATCATCAAGTTTACAGACTTCGATTCTAATAGACTATTGATGCAAAAAAATTTTGTCACATGGGCTGGTAATTATAGATTGAATAGAAAGACCACTTCAGTTATTTTATAACAATAAATATACATTCATTTATTCTATAAACAATAGGAACACTTCAAATTTGAAGCACATAAATATTAAGTTCCTAGTTGTTAAAGGAAAGTTAGAGTGGTTGTGTGTTTATAGAGCATGTTGATAAAAACTCCATAATTGCGCGCATATTAAGAAATTGTCACCCTAGGTCTTTCATGAGCACACTACTCATGTGGGTGTAATGTTATTTAAGAATATTCAGTTTTAGTGGGAGTTTGTAATTTTGAAAATGCACATTTGGTTTAGACACAATTTCGGTTACTTTAGTTTAAAGTTCTTTTAAGATTATTTTCTGCATAAATAAATTTCTTTTGGTTTATGCACACTCTGGATTCAGTAAAGTTTGATCTCACTAAGGTTTAGGAGGACCAGTTGGAAATAGACATATACGGTTCACATTTCATGTAATTTTCCATGCTACACATCCATGATTGATCTATTTCATTTGACTATATTTGTATATGTGACCATTGATGGGTCTAGTCATGATTGATACGACAAAGGCTGCTTTGATCCTATATGAATATAGTTGATGGACGAGATTGTTATAGAATACCTATTATATAATAGCAAATTCTGAGCTCATAAGGTTGTACATTTATCAGGAAACATATGTTGCCCAAGTGAGAGATTGTTGGATTAAAATCCGCAATTGTGGGCACATATGTAAAATGTATGATGCTATTATAAAGTATGACACAAAATTAAGTCACCAATTATGTTAGGCGTGTCATAGGTATTAAAGTGTCATGGAAATAAAAGTGTAGATACCATAAGATATGTTTATAATTCAATGAGGGGCATAGTTATAAATATTTAATAGTTGATTTAATAATCAACTATATAAAGAGGTAGTGGTCCCCAAGAAATAGGTTATCTTGTTTTTCTCTCCTTCCCCGTTAGAGAGTTTTACGTTAAGAGATAACCTATCTTCTTGGAAGATCACAACCACCTTTTAGGCGATCTTCATCAAATGATTCAAGGTTTTTATCTATCGATTAATTTAGGTACGCTTCCGCATTCAGTTTACTATTCTTGATGATTTGACATGATAGATCCTGGTTAAGTTTCATATTAATTATGATTTGGTTCTAAAATCATGTTATGCGTATCAAAGATGTGTGTACTCTTTTTCCTTCACTAAGATTTTTTCCCTCAAGGTTTTTACCTTAGTAAGGTTTTAACGAGACACATTATCTTCATGGATATCCAAGGGGGAGTGTTATGAGTATCTTTATTTATGGTGAATATCCATATATTAAATGAGAATTTAATGCACTTTATTATTATGGCATAATACCCATTGAAATTAGGGTTTCCATCTTATGCCTATAAATATAGAGTTTGGAGAAAGCATTGTACGCAACCCTACTTTGAGAATATAATACAAGTCTCTCTCTTTGTCTCTCATCTTGTTCTTGTTCATCTATTTTGTTCTTGCTATTTACTTTATTCACAACAAGACAAAGGTTTGAGGCATTTTCACAATTTAGGAAGATTCAATGGGTAAATTTGTAAAAAATCAATTAGAAAATGTGTTTGTAAAATATTGTGATCGCTTGTTTAAAGGCCAATTTGATATAGTTTTTAAAAGTGTTTTTGAATTGTTTGTATTAAAATTTTGTATGTTTAATACTATTGTAAAAATATTTCAAATAGATAAAATATTTATTTTAAATATTAATTTTAAAAATATAAAAATAATGATGTAAAGGAAATAAATAAATAATTTTACTCAAAAATACTTTTAATTAAAGTAAAAAAATAAAAACTTTAACTTTTAGAAAAAAAATAATTTAAAATTATTTTTTAGTCATTAGTATTTGATTCAGTGATTTGACTAATTCGGATTGATTTTACAAAGATCTAATATGGGGTGACCCTCCCAACTTAATAGGTTTGTCTAGAGAACGGAAAGTTAGTGTACGTCTAATAAACGATGGGTTGTTAGAGCCGTCAGATGGGAAAACTTATGATTTTGACTGTTAGATTTAGATTCCCATAAAAAACAATCGGAAACGAGAAGAGGTCGTTGCCGGTAAGTATCAAAATTTAGTTAAAAGTTTCACAACTTAATGGGGAGAAAATTTGTGTAGCAACGCCAAAAGTAAAAAGAACGAATACGTTTCGAAACTATAAAATAGGTACCAGAACCGATAATATTTTAAACCCAAATTGTTAGTGAAGTATTTGACAAGTAAGGTTGGAAGAAGATATCTCGGAATTTGATATTGAGTAGTAAAACAATCTGATGTTAAAGTAACATTTAAGGGTTAACGCGTAACAGTTGACGTTTTTCTCCTAATATCGGTACTTTTGTACATGTTCCGGAACCTGTAGAAAAAGTGTAAACTAGAAATGTTTAAAGTGACTTTAAGAATACATGTTTGTATAGTAAGTTTCGGTAAGGACGTATAAGTACCGAAACCTAGAGAAATGTATGTTGGATAGATAAAAGTAGACGGAGAAGCCGTAAAAATTTAAGAAGTAGATAATATATTAGGTGCAGTCGGCAAGTATCGAAATTTGTCAAGGAGTTTCACGACCTAAAGTTGAAGATAATAATATTTTCGGTGTAACAATTCCTATTTCTAGTGTTTCTTTCAGGTCTCAGAATGTACGCTGTCGTTTCACTACTCGTAGAGATTAAAACCCTTCGGCTTCTAGAATGAGAATCAGACCTTCACTTGTTTAATAAAATTTCAGGGTTAGAATTTATTTTCCCATCTAAAAATCTGGAGAACCCTTTGAAATTGGGAAAAACATTTGAGTCAGCTCAAAGGATCGAAACCTGAACTTAGGTTTGCAATTGAACCTATGCAATCGTCTCCATTGCGAAGGTAACAAGCAAAGAAAAACCCTAACTTTTTTTGTTTTATTTGTAGAATACTTGAAATCTAGGGTTTGTGTTTTGAAATTTTGGAATGGAATTCCATTTCTTGTTGGAGGAAATCTATTTAAACTGCAAATTTTGTCTTCTTTCAGTTTTTTAAATAGTAAGTTTTCATCGACTTTAACTTAAAAAGGTTAGATTTGTTTCTAATGAGGATGAGTTTATTTATGAGTGAGTTGGTTTGTTTATGCATTGACTCATTTGAAGATTTAATCCTTAGGATGAATACTGTAAGTCTGAATCCCATTTTTGACGATGTTATAGATGATGTTGGTAAAGAAGTTGATGATAAAATGCTAATAATGAAGTTGGTAAAGAAGGGGCTGATGAAGTTGGCAAAGTAGTTGCTGATAAAGAAGGTAATGATGAAGTTCCAAAAGACTTTGCTGATAAATATGGTAATGAAGTTGTTGATAACGAAGTTGCTGATAACGAAGTTGCTAAGGAAGCTCCGTATGAGATTTAGGCCATAAGTGAGAAGATGTACGAAAGGAAAATAGTTCCTCACTTCATGCAATTTTAGTAAGTTGATATTTACGTGTTCTTATTGAATCGAAATGTAGAATTACTGAATGTATACCTTTGGGTTTTTTTCATGTTTTACAGTAATGGTGAATGTAAAAAGATGATGCAAAGTGAGGAAAAAGTGACTCATGAGGTAGGTTTCAGTGCTTTATGATGTGTAAAATGCTAAATTATTTGAATTTTTCATTCATAGGTTAGGAAAGAGTTTGGCAAGAAGTGGAAGGAAATGCCGAAGAAAGACAAACAACCTTACATTGATGAAACTGAGAAGGAGAAAGAGGCATACAAAGAATCTAAATAAGGACAACCAAAGAAGGTAATAGGGAATAACAGTATTTACATTGTTTCTTTGATAGAGTATAATAGTTTATATTGAGATTGACGTAGGAAGTTGTTATCTTATCCCATGTAGACATATTTTGACACAAGGTGTAGTCAAAAGCAATTGTATGATTTCATAAAGGAAATGAAGACGATAGAGATTGATCTTGTTCTTGATGAAATTGGTTTTGGGTCCTTAGTTTTTATAAAACCGCTCATTCTACACTAGGGCCTATGTAGGGAATTGATGGAAAGTTTTTATTTAGATAAGAGTGTTATTCAGTTTGAAGGACACAATATTCCTTTATCAATTGAAGATGTAGAAGTTATATTGGGCTTGAAGAATGAGGGTGTTGATGTTAATGAAATGATGTCAAGGGAGAATGGTAGAGAACTTGGTGAAAAGTATAAGCTCGGCATAATTTTCACATTTGGTAAAATCAAGCAAGATGTTCTGTCTCGTTCTTTTGAAAGGGATGCTTTGAAAGCAAGGGTTTTGTTATACATTATTGGAGTTTTTCTATGTTCTACTGCTGAGATGCAACCAAGTCCAGATTTGTTGAAGTTATTGTGTGAAGATTGCTTATAGGGAAAAGTGAATTGGGCAAGTATATTTAAAATATGCTTATTGACACAATAAGCTTTATACAGAGGCTGAGAAGGTACATTTACCTAAAAAGGTGCATTACAGTCTTAGAGGTAATGTTTAATTAGCATTAGTAATGAGAAATTAGTGGAACTGAGTATTGCCATATAAATTAATGCTGTGTTGTGAATGATATGGAATTTAGGGTATGGATTTGATAGCATAGCCAATGCAGCTTCTAATGGTGGTAAGGCTCGCATTATGCACTGGGTACAGTCAAAGGTCGCGTGTGTATGCCCGCTTGAGTAGCGCTCGAGCTGTGAATATATCAAAGGTATCTGCTGGATTATTATTCATCTATTATGTCAATTGTGATCATGGTTAATTAATTATATACTTTCATGGTGAAGATTATTGCCTGGAAGCAACCATTACCTGAAACTATTGAAGAACCTAAAGTTTGCGATGTCATGGAAGCAAGAAAGCTTCGAAGAGACGTAAGGTAATACATAATGTGTCATAGTATTACTCATTTATTTTGAGGAAGGTGAAATTTTAATATTTATTTATTTTGCAAGGTTGCTTTTACGGAGTACAATGTTGCAGTATACAACGATGGCGATGCAACGAGGGAAATACTGTCGGAGATGCTTCAACAAATGATGTCCAAGGTAAAAGAGGTTGTCAATACGGTAATTAAGAAGAAATTTAAATGTGGGGAGCAAATAATGTCCGAGGTGAATGGGCTAAAAGAGGTTGTGAAAGTGGGAATTGAGAAGCAAATTAAAGGCGTAGAGAAATTGGACAGTTTGAGGGGGTTGATGATACGATGTTGGGGGAGAAATTTAGTAGTCATTCTGAAGATGTCGCGAAAGTGAGGGCTGAGATGAACAACTTAAAGAATATCGTGGAGGAGAACATGGACAGTTATAAACTGAAAATAAACTATTTAGAAGTCAAAATTGTTTGTGTTCTGAAACAAATGCGTGATGACATGAAAGATTCTTTACAGACGATGTCAAAGAATATGGAGCTTGATAAGGCCTATATTTTGAGTGAAATTAATAGGGTTGTTGAGCCCAACTTTATGTGGACGTCACCTATGAGAGAGGATGGTCAAAGCCGTATTCCTATAGAGACAGCAGAAACTGTTACTCCTTCCAAGTTTAAAACACCCCCAAGTCGAGTTAAGCTGAGCATAGATGAAAATATAAAATCTGACTGTCTAGCACTAGTGAAGAAAAAGGTAAAAGATACAATTAAATTTTAAAGATCAATTTCATCTTTTCCATGGACCTATGGGTTTTGGCTTGACTTTAGTACTGTTTCATTGTAGGCTAACAAGGAAGGCGACCAATTTAGTCAAAAATCCCCTCGACTCTCAAAGGATAACCATTCAATTGCATGAAGTTTCGAAATTTAATTGGAAAAAATTATTATGTGTAATTACCATTCACAATGGTATTTTTTGGTTGTGTGTACCGTGTACGTTTAATAGCAGATGGCGGTTTCCATATGCATTGAACATTGGCCATCGAACATTGGGCCTTAAGCCCATCGAAGGGAACATTGGAAATAATGCAATTTTGGCCATTAAGGCCATCAAATTAAATGTTATCCCTTAATGGTTATGATTTTTTTGTTTACATGAATTATGATTGTCGTGGTTACCATCATATCATTCTTGTGAAAGGCTAAAGATAAAGGGTCAGAGACATTCACGTGTGTTGTACTACCGAATGGGCTTGGTGAACAAGAACATGCCTACTGTGATTATTTATGGAATACCCCATTGGCGCAAGAGTAACCCTTCAACTTTTATAACTTTAATTTGTCATATTGTGAAATGTAAAATCATAGCTGTATACAATGTTTGTATGCAGCTATATGGTGATTACATGCGCCATCTGCTAGGTCATAATAACTTATATGGATATGTTACGACTAGATACATGGATCGACGATACGGTTCGTGTAATAAATATCGCGTATGGATTGAAATTATGTGAAACACTTAGAACCTATTTTTCATTGTGGTCATTATTTTTTTATTTTTGCAAGATTATTGATATGGTGGGCATCTTCGAGAATTGCAAGGTGACGAAATAAGGGAGTAAACAACGTCTCTTTATGCCTTCTAGTTTTGATGTATGTTATTTATTTTTACCATCTTATACAGTGTTTATGCCATATTTGTTTATTGATTATTTGTTCCTGATTGTAAGTAACAAACTATATTTACTATAAAGTACTGTTCGATCAAATCCAACTGGCACAACAGAATGATTTGCAGATTTCTATGAGGTACAAATGTAGCATTGGGTGGACATGACTGGCGCTGATATTGTAAGACGTAACCTATTAAAGAAAATATGTTAAGTTGTTTCGGGATATGGTAAATTTTAAGAAGTTGACGACACAATATTTGCAAGTATTCTTCCCCATGAATTATCACAATAATCACTGGTACTTGTGTGTGATTCATATAGAATGTCGTGAAGTTTGGCTGCTACATAGCTTAGGGGATACTCCGACAAGTCTGTATAGGGAGGAAGCAGTTAAGACAATGGTGAGAACACATTCATTTTCCGTGTCGCCTTGTTAGCATTGTATTTTATTATTAGCGTGCATGAATGAAATTTATTATTATCATTGTATGTTATTGACGTCCAGATACGGACGTTAGCGGAATATGCTAAAAATGAGGACTTCGTTAAGGTGTTTGGCACACCGAAGGTGGCATTTGACAAGATAAACTTTAAACGTCCTAAAGTCATGACACAAGGAAATGAGTATCCAGCTTTCCATATTCTTTATTGTTATTATCAAATTAGTAATTAAATGACTAGAACCACATCGAACTTGATAGGAATGACTGTGGTATGTTCTCCATTGCATGGATGAGAGGCATACGGCCAGGTACCGAAACAGAACACCTGCCAAATATCGTAAGTGAATGATTACCATTATTGTTTCATGTATAATCAAACGTTGAGCGGTTTTAATGTTTAGTTTTTTTGTAGTAACATATTTGTTTATTTCCAATTATAGGTAGTTAGAGAATATGACAGGATGAAGTTGCTATACGATCTGTGTACGGATCAAGGAAACCAGATGAGGATGGATCTACACAAAGAGGTGCAAGCACATAAGAAAAGGATGAAGAGAAAAGGCTATAAACAACCGACAACTATTACACGATGAAAGAAGGGGCCTTGAACCATACTAGAATGAGTTAGGTTCATTTTTAAACCATTATCTTTCCACAATTACATCATAATTAATTCGATTTGCAATCATAGTTATTGATTTATATTATATTTTGGTCTAACAAAAATTGGGTTTTGATAAATTTCTAATTTGAGGGTATTAGTCCGACACTTGGTTCCCACATTCTCTTAGGTTGACAACATATTTTGGCTTCGATTCGTAATCGTCGGATAACTTTTTGCCAGAAACGATCATTGGTCCAATGTTGACGGATGATATGTGCTTATTTTAAGAAATGTTAGTTTCTTCCCTAATTAATTGAGGTCATATAATGCATGTAGGTATGGTTTGATGTTGGAAAAGTCAATAGTCGATCTTCGTTCGAGCTGAGTAGCAGGGATTTGACCCCCATTTTTTGATACAATTTTATTGTACAGTCACCACCCAACACCAATTGTACATAAGGCAAATTGCATTGTACAGTAATTTTGAACACTCGATGTAAACGTTCGAAAGTAGTCGTGTTACGAAAAGTCGATCATTAAAAATTTATGGCACGTTTAGTATTATTTATTTAAACAAATGTTATGCCGAAAGCAAAATTTGGAAAATAGGTTCCAGATAGTATTTGCAAATGTTTGATACTCATCATATCAAATGGAAATGGCACTTTCTACGAGTTAAATGCCATTTAAAACCAAAACGACAGTGCATTAGTCAAAAGTGACTTACCCTCTTCTTCAACCTTCTAAAAATAAGAGGCTAAAGATCAACCTTAATCTCCTATCCCTGAGAAAACCAAGTCACTACAACAAAACCTATCAAATTAAGAATCGAAGCAATCCTTTCGTTTCTTCTTCCCCTACCATTCGCCTGGACTTTCCTTAAGAGTTAAAGAAAAAGTACATGTCCACGTTTATTTTGAAAGTAGCAAATATAATTGACAAGACTGTCTCGAAGCTGTAAATGACGGTTTGGATACTTTTAAACCAAAACTTAAATTGAATTCGTTAGAAAACATGTCATATTTAAGGTTTTGAATAATAAGTTCGAAACGCTTTATACAAACATTAGGCACTTTTCGTGTTAATGAAAAATCACGTTCTGCATGTCCTAAATATGCCACGTTAAATATTAAATACTGACCCTTCTCGTGGGCAGGTGTAATAATTTTTCCTGATCAATAATTTTTCCTATTTTAGGATCATGCTAAACCGTTCGCTACTGTATAAGTAAACGTTCAATACTCTTATATGTCACTTTTTGGTACCATAAAAGAAAGGTACCTTTATGTTGCGGTTTAATATTTTATTGTAGTTAACACGTTCAACAAGTAGTTTAGAAAAACATCTTGTCGGCTTAATTACATAATAACATAATTAATGACTTTCATGTGAAGAATTATACAGAACATACATAGGAAGACTACCATGTGAAGAATCATTGTACAAATCATGTACACAATTGGCTTAATATACTATTGGAATCATATATGGTAAGACAACCATGTCAAGAATCACACAAATAATGCACACAGTTTGCCTTATATCACTTAAGTTTGGTAAGTATAATGATATGAATCTTGAAGCAATAATGGTAAATTAATATTTAAAGTCTAAGAACGAATAAGGACAATATACGCAAATTGAGTGCAAAGTCACTGATCCATGTAAAGGAAACTATCCCCATTTAGCAACAAACATTAAATAAAATTATCATGTAAATCCCTAACTCTTCATTTGTAGTTTTTCAATATTTTTGCAAGCAAACATAGAACACTGGGAAGACAATATTCTTTACTCCATTGCCACACTTGACAATAATGTAATGTCATAATGCGTGTTTTGTTTACTTTGTTATAATGTTGTGTTCTTAAAATTGCAAATACGATTTTTGAATATAAATATTTTGTTTATATTATATATAAAATGTTGTGTTCTTTTCTCCATTCGTACAGTTGGCGATATTCATTTGTACTTTTTTCAATATAAATACTTTGTTTAAATATAAATTAATAATTTAATATAATTTAAGGTCAAATAGTTCATAAGAGATTGTGAAGTGCAAAAACTTTGGAAATTCCTTTTAATAACATAAATTGATTAGACTTTAAAAAGCCACTGAAACGTCCAATTAAGTACATTTAATATTACTTCGGAAAAGACAGTTTGGAGTGGGAAACAAAAATTTTAATTAGTTTCGAATCTATGAATATTAGTTTCGATATGTATAAAGGCAAACATTATCTGGAATCGATAGTAAAACATATCATATTTTAGCTAGATCGAAAAAGTGACACCGTAAATACAAATGTTCGATACCCATCGTATTATTATACTTTATTTAAAAGGAAAAAATTCCTTCAACAAACATTTTACTTTTTCATTCCAACAAATATTATCATTCTTAACATATTATTTACTTCTCAAGATGGAATTTTTACCTTAATAATATAGTATAACATGAGAAGACATTAATATTGGGAATATGCGTAATTTGAAATTGGAAATCCTTTGAACCCGCCAATTTACTTTATTTATGCCTCTGAAAGTGGTTGGTGATGACTAATAGGGTTACATTAAAAAATAAATGATTTAATAACTGACTGAGAAGACAATTTGGGTGGGCTAGAAAAACTGGCAACAGGTTGGAAACGTCGAACGCGTAATTGAAACTAAAATGGTTAGGGCAAACTATAATATTTTACGTTACTAGTGAAATTGAAGATAGTTTCGAGACTGAATATTACGGTTTAGATACTTGTCATTTCCAACTATGACAAATAGTTAGGCAAACATGTTTCATTTGTGATTTCACATTATAAGTTCAAAATTTTATATAGAAATGTTCAGTACTCGTCAAATTATTGAGAAGCCACATTGTGGAAGTCATAAATGTGATGTTTAAGAGTATAACTGAAAAGACATTTTCGGGCGAGAATGACACATTTAGTTTAGTATCGAAATTGTCAATGATGGTTTGGATACTTATAAACCAAATCTTAAACTAAAATCATTAGAAAACATGTAATATTTAAGGTTATCAATAATAAATTCGAAACGTTTTATACTAATAGTTTGCACTTGTCATGTTAATGAAAAGCCACTTTCTACCTGTCCTAAATGTGCCACGTTAAATATTAAATACTGACCTTTCAGGTGCTTAAGTGTAATAATTTTTTCCTATTCAATAATGGGTTAATATATGAATAGCCGCAACATTGTAAAACCCTAATCTAGATGAAGCTACACGTTCTTCCCTATAAATACCCCAACAAAGTGTTGTAAATTTTCATTCTCCTCTTTGACTTATTTTTTCATCTACTTTGTCAGATCATCATGGGTATGTTTGCATTCATTCGCAGGGAGTTTTGTCGGACCGCCTTGGAGAATCCGCTAGTAGCCCCTTATCTGGTTTCTGGTAAACATCCCTCTATTACGTTGTATTTTAGGAAACATTTAAATGTTATAAGTCAATTTATCATTTTCATTATTTTTCTTTAGTTACGGAAGATGTCGATGAATGTCCATTTCGTTATCGACTTGAAATGACTGCACTAGAGGGCAGCCCGTTCTAAGGCCATAATTTTGAAGTAGAATTTTCTTCCCACCCGATTACCCGATAAGACCACCTACGGTAATGAAATAAACTTCCTAAGATTGTTGTTTTAATTAAATTTCTGAATATTTTTTAGGCTGAAGCATTTCTAAGATAATGGTTATATGTTAATGTAGGTTTCTTTTCAATTTCATGGGGACGTCTTCCATCCCAACTTCACTGAATCTGAAGGCATTAGGCTGAACATCGTCTAGGAAATATGGAGCCCTGTTATTAGAGTTGTGGAGATTCTTGCGCGTATGATGGGTTTGCTGAGTGTTCCAAACCCAGACGACCCTCACCTGAATTGTGAGGGTGTTGCTATGATTTACAGGAACAACCCCTAGCGCTATGCAAGGTATGCGAGAAGGATTTTTTTGGGTTGAAATGCATTGGTCACATCTCCAAAAAAAGAAGCTCACTTTTTTACTGTTCATGTATTGTTCTATTCGTCTTGTATTATATGTTTTTTTATATAATGAATTGAATCTTGTTGAAAAGTTCCAAAACAAACAACTAAAATATGCAACCGGTAATCTCAGAATTGCCGTTAATAATTTTAGTCCATGACATAGCATACCGAAACTCTTTGTAGCTGTTATACGAAATTTATTAAAATTACAACTGCAAAGATAGTTTCGGGGGACAACACCAAATTGAACTAGTATCGAACCTATGGAAGAAGGTTTCAAAATTTCTTTAGAGCAACGTATACTTACCTCGTTTGGAGAACATGTGATATTTTAGGTTGCACGTGAAAAAGATCGATACTCTATATGTAAACGTTTGATGATCTTCGTATTATATAGAAGTCACTTTCTGCGCGCAAAAAGAAAAGGCACAAATTTATTTCTTTCTGACTAGAGAAAAGGCACAGATTTGAAAAACATCTTGTCGGCTTAATTACATAGTAGAACATAATTTATGACCATCATGTGAAGATTTATACAAATCTTATATTGATAGACAACCATGTCAAGAATCATATCTACGAAGACAACCATGTCACGGATCATCTTACTAATGATGTATACATTTTGCCTAATATCACATAAGTTTGGTAAGTATAATGATATGCATCTTCAAGCAATAAGGTTAAATTGATATTTAAATTCCAAGTTGGTAAAACGAACAATGACAGTATACTCAAATTGACCTCAAAGTAATCGATCCATGTAAACTTCAAATCAAAAAAATCATACAAATTCCTAACTTTTAAAACTTGAGCCAACTATACAATTAAATGACAAAAAAATGATATATCCCTAAATCTTCATAAGTATAAATATTCAATATTTTCCAAGACCACATAAAAGACATGATTGTTGTAGCCTTCATCATCGATTCCTCTTCAAGCGTGGTACACGTGATACACGGATCCTCCATGTTCATTTATTCACTATCGACACAGCTAAACTGCGTGTCTGGGCATCAAAACAAACTTCACGAATTTATAGAAATCCAGAAAGATGGTCAATTCTACCCCTGATCATCATTATCCACAATGGTAGGGGCTTTGACTACCCGTTCACGCGGTGGTCTTCATCCAGCCTCAAGGATTAAGGCGTAAAAATAAGCAACCTACAACCTCCAAGAAGAGGTTGAAAAGTTTTCTGGCACTTGAAAAATACCACTCATTTCCAGATATTATGATTTGTCGTTCATCTTGAACAAAATACGAAAGACATTCCTCACAAATATTGTAAACCCACAATATCTTGAAAATGTCTTTATAAAAGAATTTTCCAGATAAGTCGCTTGTTGCCATTAATAGCTACAAATGAAAATTTTTCTTCGTATCTAATAGCAATTGACAGCAACTGAACCACTGCATTTAATAGCAATGGCTGAGGGTTTGTTTTCCACTAGTATTTATAATAGAAAAAGATGGCCAACATGTATTATAATATTTTATTGTAAAAATATGTAACACCCCTTACCCCGGGTTAGGAGATAAACTGGATTAAGAGGTGTTATAAAGAAAAACTTAATAATCAAACAACACTTAACACTTCTTAACGAACTTATGATCAGTTATAAAGAAAAAATTAACAATCAAACAACACTTAACACTTCTGAACGAACTTATGATCAAGAGTTCGGGTAAATTAAAACTTTAAAATATTTCTACTCAACATCATTTCACAATTATACTTATTGCATTAGCCATATTAATCCATACACTACTCCATAACCTTTCGTCTTATAAAGAATTTAGATCCTCAATCCAAGTGTTAGATATATTTGGCATTACAGAGAAGGCAAGTTAAGACATGAACAATCAGCATGTCATAATTCAAAAGATAAGAGTATAAGATCTATAAGTCTACTCATTAGACAAGTTTTAGCCTGACAATTTTTTCCATCAAGAGAAATCATTTCATACCCTTATTACTCAATAACATTTAACACCAGACCTTATTCAGAATTATTAGAGAGAGATTCAACCATGAATCAATGACCTTTGGTTTCTAGGGTACAATTATATTATCGTTTTATTATCCCAACTTCACATAAAGCAACCCAAACCAGTTATCAATTTAGGTTAATTCATTCTAATGTAAATATGGACCTAACCGCATGATTATCAATTTTGTTACCATACTAAGATTCTATGATCATAAAAAACATTCATCTCAACCAGACAACAAATCAAACCATATAAAACATGCAAACCATCAAAAGAATAATTAAAGGCTTGTCTACAACACTTGGAACAATAAATAAAGAGAGCATATACACATATATGAATATTCCCAAAATGGGATTCAGATGCAATATACCGACTCAAAACCTAGGTGTCACCATCTAGGAGTTCTAGAAATAATTAGAGTCATACTATTGTCCAATGCGATCATGTCCAAGCTTCGAAGAGGTCTGGAAGTGCATTTATCCTGTAATGCAGCGTAACAATTCAGATTAAGTAGGTGTTTAGTGAGATAGTTTATACACCAAAAACATACATCAAGTTTTAAGCTAAACCCTCTAATTTGTTAACAATCATTGGATCGAGGTAAGCATAAAGCACAGATATACATGAGTCGACATATTCACAAAAATTCATAGACGACAACATTATCAACTACTAAGATAACTTTTGAAAACAAACTTAATTTCAATTGTGAGATTACTGATTCTTTATTCTTATTACTAAAATTCCAATTTAATCACAAGATTGTATCTCTCTAATCTTTCTTACAATATAGCCTTCGACAAACACAATATATATATATATATATTAAAATCACATACTTCTCAGCTGATCCAATACTCAATAGATAAGTCACACTTAGATTAATAGTCACTCATCCATTTGGATGCTAATATAATTATAATTTAGCTATCAATAAATTCCAAAACATGAACGACCATTCACCTAAATCTGGATAATTATACTTAGTTATAAAAACTATATGCTCAACAATTACAAACCATAATTTAACTTTAGTCACAGTCCAAGGACGCATATAGCAGTCAAGAAGAAATGCATCTTTTACTTATTACATAGATTGTCTCAATAATTCGAATACATCCATTATACCAATCTGATTTTCTTATTTAATTCTGATATAACAAAAGAGAAGATACTTAACATTTATGAGACCAACCTTATTTACTCATAAACCAAACTATTTAATTTATCAATTCCCATGTTCAACTTTTAAATATTCATAGCTATAATTATACCACCAAGGTTTGGTAAAAGACCATAAGATAAACAAACTCAATCATACACAGGTATATATATAGTTAATCAATAATTCTAGCATAATCATGTAACACATTGAACATTTATTGCATTATAATTGCTTTCTTATATTCGAACTAAGCAATGAAAGTTCAAGGCCAATTTGCCAAAATAATCAATTATACATACACACATAATGTTCCTATTCTCATGCTAAGTCGTTCAAGTTTTAACATCATTCAAATATTTCAACTTGTTTAATAGCTAAGTTATCCAACAATTTCATATCATATAATTTTCAATTAAGATATACCATATAGATGTATTCTATTATAACAAGTTAACATTACTTAGTAAGCAAGTCACCATAGTTCATTAATGATTTAATTTTTTTTTCTTTCGTACTTGTTTATTAACATAGCCTTGTGAATCAAAGACACAATCTAGGTACACGAGTCTTAAACCATCAGTAACCAACAAGGGTACACAAAGTACCAAGACAAGGGTACACAAGTACCATTAGATCATTCGATCTTTATCAACAAGGGACCGTAGTCCATTCTAACACGCGAGCTCGGACCCTATGGCATGCCAACTATACCTAAGATTGACTCGAGACCAAGGCTTTCATATTTAAAAATCTTTTAGATCATATAATGAGCACAACTCCAATTGATAGTTCTATAACCATGTTACATGCCCTTTTTTCTCCATAAGGGTTTCAAGCATGTTCACCAACATGAATTTCAACATTCTTTTTTCTACTTGTTCGAATGGCTGTATAGCCCAAGATTTATTTGTTACATTATACTTAACTTTCTTAACATATCTTGTTTTGAACTTTCAAAGGAGTAATCATAAGCAAGGTTTGATTCACATTCATATTCGACCACTTATAAACAGGTGTATCCATTGATCCAACTCAAGTCATTTCATCGTTGTTATCTTAAATCATACTCATACTTGTAATATCATGAATTTGCCCAAAATTCAAGCTTTCTCAAGATCAAAATGAGCCTAATTCAAGTTCGTGTCTTCATTACAAGACTTAAATTATCAATTACTCTGTAGCTTGCATATTATCATATTAATTCACATACATTTTCCCTTATAAGATTCTCAATTAGGCTCATTTATTAGTCAAACGTCAGCTTAATAAAAAGTCCCTTGATGAGTAATTAAGAACATACAAGCAAGGTTCAGCAAGTATATAGCCTAATTCGAAAATTGACAACATGTTTTGCTTACCTCAACTTCCAAGCCATTTGTTAAGCAGAAGTCAATTCATTGTTAAAAGCATTATATCAAGAAGGATGCTTGGGAAGTTAACAACCCGTCCCAAAACTTAAAACTATACTCACCTATTATTTCAAAGTTACGGAATACCTGAATCCCCTCTCATTTATTTTTCTAATTGACTCCCTTTTTAGCTATTGCACCATCATCCAAATCCTTATTGTGATATAAACTCAATTAAACAAACAACTTGTCAAGAACAATTTAATTACCAACAATTCAAAAGCACACATTCACATATGTTCACTCAACCCAGCCTCAAAACACGTGTTTTCAAATACATATACACCTAACAGTCCAGATTAAGTACATGCACATAATCATACTGAAAAACAGTCCAATTACACAGCATAGTTACCGAGACACCTAACAATTCAAAAGCTACAGGTTCGAAACAGCCCCTAAGGACTCAATTTAACACCAAACAGCCTCCTTCAAGTAAGCTTAAAACATTGCTTTCTATTATTTAATCCAAATAGTGTATGTCGCTTAATATACTTATCCTCAATATCCATTTTATACTTAGATAATTACCAAAATAGGGCAGTCCCTAATCAACCTTATATAGTCACGTTTGACGATCCAATTCAAATTATTTAAACAATAAAGAGGATCCTATCGATACAGTTTACATTCAGCACCAAATTTACTAGTTTTACATCGTTTACACATTCAATCTTGGCACATTAGTACCTACACAATTAGAGAAGATTTTCACCTCAAAATCATTCTTTCCTTCAAGACAAATTTTAAGCTCCAAAATCTATTAAGTCAATATGAATCCAATAGGCAGATTACACCCCAACATTTCTGAGCAGCAACTAATTTGCCTTCACACAAATTCAATAATTCAAACTCTCAAATTATATATAATTAACATTTACAGTTATAATCTCAAATGACATAGCATGAATCTATTTATTCACATGTACAATGTTTGGTTAATTCTTCAATTCGTGACATAGGTTGGAACCTCTAATATCACGAGCAAACTCTATCATGCAAGCACACAATCGAAAGTTCCTTCAAATTTCTAACTACTTTACTACACAAATCTGAATCATTAGCCAATTTAACTATTTCTAACATCTCAATTCATACACATTTGCATTGACATCATTTGGTAGGAAATCTTTCCTCAAGAATCATTAAAGGAATTCAATTAAAGGAACTGGAGAAATGAGTTGATTACCTTCCTATAAGCTTTAATCGAATGCCCCTTTAAGAGACCTACCAAAATTTGTGCTTGATTCTTATAAATCCATGGTGTTTTCAATTTTCTCCCCCCTCTCTCTCTTATTAAGCTTCGGTCTAACTAAGGAAGGAGATAACCCCTCTATATTTTCCTCCTCCCCCGAAATCAACCTTCCACTTTACACTCTATTGGAGTGACACCTATGGACGTCCTTGGAATGCTATTAATTTAGCATGCAAACATGAAAAATTGTCTTTTAATCAATTTTGTCCTTTTACCTTTAAAACATCATTCCTTCAATTTAATTCATTTTGGTCCCAAACTCCCAATTTAGTCACCTGGTTGCATAGAATAATAACCTCTTAGGAGAATTAAAATAGTAACATACTCCTTGTAAATGTGAAGTTTAATATTATAACTAAAAAGACAGTTTTGGCGGGAACGGAAAATTTAGTGTAGTATCGAAACTCTGAAAGACGATTTGGTAATCTTTTCAACCGCTAGGGTTGAAATATGAACGAAAAATTTAATGTAGTATCAGAACTACTAATTTAGGTTTCGCTACTAACCTCAGTCAAGACCAACTAAAAATGTAAGAATATCCAATAACATTATAGGTTTACTAGTTCCAGACGAAATAACACCTTATTGGTTGGTAATCTTTTCAACTGCTAGGGTTGAAATATGAACAAACACAATTTCCCTATAAATACATCTGCTTTATATTTTGCATCCATCTTTTACCCCATATTAAACTAAAATCTCGCATAAACATGTCCGCGAGGGTGCTTGCTATTATTCAAAGGGATATGCGTAATGATGTCCGCGGAGTTCTCAAGTATCCCCTTATCTTCTTTTACGTAAACAACCCTAAGATATGTTATGTTTTCTTTTATTGTATGGTACCTTTTTCATAAAGATTGTAAATGTCATTATTTTAATTTAGTAACGAAAGATGTTAACGGATCTCCATATCGTTATCAACTTCGAATGACTGCACCTGTTGGCAGCCTTTACGAAGGCCATGAATCTGACGTTTTCATTATCTTCCCACCTCAATATCCTCACTCTCCTCCAAGGGTAATTATCCTGGCAAGATTGAAGTTTTATCTTGGTCATTTTTTTACACTGACGCAATTAATGGATAACTATTTTTATGATTTTCTAGATTGTTGTTACATTTGATGGCGATCTATTCCACCCAAACATTACCGAGTCTGGCGCCATTAGGCTGGCCATCCTGCAACATGAAAGTTAGAGCCCTTGTAGCAGACATGTAGACATTGTTAAGGCTATACTGGCTTTGCTATGTACTCCAAACGCAGACGTTCCTTACCCCACGAGTGTGAGGGTGTTGCTCGATTTACAAGAGGAATCCACATCGCTTTGCAAAGGATGCGAGAAAGATTATGGGTTGAAATGTTTATGTATTGGCCATATCTTCTAATGTTCAATTTTTTTTAATATATGGACACGTCTGTTAAATTTCATATAATACAACTTTTTTTATTTGTCGCCGCTAATGTCACCATTTTGTAAACAATGGACGTCTGTTTCCAATATCCTCAACCAAATTTTCAAGTGTCAACATTAGGATAAATTTCAAGGATTGGTTTCGGTTTAACGTGATAAGGTCGGAACCGTATACACAAACCTTTAATACTTGTCCGGGGTTTAATGTGCTTTGAAGGACACATGATATATAATAATTCCTTGTTGACCATCTAGTTTGCAAATTAATAATATGTAGAAGAAACTTTTAAATATGAAATAATATAAATATTTTGTTTACTTTGTTTTATGTTGTGTTCTTAAATTTTGAAATATTAATATTAAACAATTTAAAGTTAGGAAATAAATAATTTTCATAAATGAGTTGTTCTTATTAAGGAATATTAATGGTGGGAATGAGAACTTATATTTTTACGAAATTTAGGGCAAAAGGGAATCACTTCATAAAATTCTTTGTACACTTTTCTTTAGACACTACATTATTCACTTTTTAAAGTAACTGATCAAATCTTACAAAACAAGGAATTTCTATATCTGAACCTTATGGTTTTCATGAAAGGGTTCACGGGTTTAGGTTTAAGATTTAGGATGTACCTTACCGCATATTACAAATGCCCCATGTCTTTTGAGTTGTTGGTTTATGACATAAAATTTAACGGCTTTAAAGGTTTTTTTCTTTAGGATTTAGGTCTTATTGTTACTACGTTAGGGTTTACGGTGTTATCTACATTTATTATTTCACGAGATAAAATTTTTTTGCTTTAGGGTTTAAGATTTATAATTTAGGGTTTACAATGATAGTGTCTTGGTTTATGTTTAGGGTAAAGTTAATTATTAGTGGATTGTATGATTATTTTCAATGGTTTAGGGTTTAGTGTTTAGCTTAGTGTATGAGATCAATTTCAAGCATTAACTAGTATAATATTCTGCCATAGTATAGTACGACAAGCATTGTCCGCCTCCACTACTCACCCTTGATTTGTTGGTTTATGACATAAAATTTAATGGCTTTAAGGTTATTTTGGTTTAGGATTTAGGTCTTAATGTTACTTCATTAGGGTTTTGTGTGTTATTCACGGCTATTATTTCACAAGATATAATTTTACTTATTTGAGGTTTAAGATTTATGATTTAGGGTTTATAATTATCGTGATTGGGTTTAAATTTATGGTGAAGTTAATAGTTAGTGGATTGTAAGATTATTTTTTATGATTTAGGGTTTACAAATTTCCATAGTGTATGAGATAAATTTCAAGTATCATATAGTCCATATTCTGCCACAGTACTGCTAGCATTGGCCACTGATAAGTGTTCAAAAGTATTATTTTTCTTACCCTTTTTACTCATATTATTGTTAGACTTAGGCCCATATTAGTTGCATAATTAGCCATTCATGCATTAATCCATGTTTCCTTCCATCGTTGAGCTTGATTACATAACTTGGTAGTTTTTGTGGGAAAAGATGTTGCTTTGGTGTGTTTTGTGTGTATGTGCAGGATCACTTGCCAAAGCAAGGCTAGAGCTAGTTGCCAGGGCAATATATGAAGGAGACGTCGAGCCAGTTGCCAGGGCAATACATGAAGGAGACGCCGAGCCAGTTGCCATGGCAATTGTCGACAAGAGCAAATGTGATATGGTAGTCAAAATTGATGACTAGACAATCCCAAGATGACGTGGAGCAAAGCCCAAACCAAAAGGAATTTGATTTCCATACAGAGATTAAAGAAGAATTAAATTCCAAGAAGATAGGAGAAGTTCTAGTAGGAATACAATTATAATAAATAATTATATTCTTTAAAGATAATTTAATTCCAACTTAACTTCCTCCTCAAAGAAGGACTTTGGCCTAGCCCTATAAATAAGAGGGAGATTTCGACAATCGAGGGAGAGGAAGATAGGGGAATTTCGACAACTCCAAGGAGGGCCAGAGGAGAGAGTTTTCGACAAGCATCTAGGGCAAGGAGGATTTCGACAAGCCTCATTCTTCATCCTTTTCTTTCTTGTTCGATTGAGTTCATGCTAGGGATTATTTATCTTGTGTTTCTTTGGAACCTAGCCATGAACTAAATCTATTTGGCTATGGTTATTGTGTTTTGTGGTTGTGAGAAACTATTGGATTTTGTTTAGGTAATAAGAGTTTGCACTTTTCTATTCAAGGTTTATTCATTCTTGGTTCTTATTCTTGTTTGCGAGTGAATTGGGAGAGGATCTCGTGATTTCATTTATTTATCTAATATCGGGAGAGTTAGATTCAAGAAACGAATGAATATGATCTTTATTCAATCTATTGATGGTGAAGATTAATCCGGCTTAGGAATAAGTTAAGGATTTCAACGGCTAAGAGGAGCGCAAGATTGGTTGTTGTTCACCCTTGATTCACGCAGGGATGTATTATCAAGGCATGCACAAGTAGCTAGAGTTTCGACTTAGGGATAAGAAGAAACCATTGAAGAACGCTCTGCCGAACCTTGAAGGTTGCTGCCCAGACGCCCAAGTAGTTGCCCAACTAGTTGCCCAGGAAACCATCGATTAGTTGCCAAGGAAACACCGTTGTGCAAGTTACCACGACAACTGAGTTGCCCGTGCACTCTTTTATCAAGACGATCCAATCGGCTATCACACCTCAACTCACGATAACCTGGCCTATCTCTCTCTCATTTGATCTCATATTTTCTTTTACTTTATTGCTTTCTAGTTTAGTTATTAGTTAAACTCCTATAATCCTTTATTTGTGTTTTTACTTTTTACAGTGCAAGAGACTAGATTCTTGAAGTGGCACCAATCCCTGTGGAGACGATATCTTTTATACTATAACTTGCGACGTGTATACTTGCACATTTGCGTAGCACTTATTACGCGCAACAACCACCTCAAATACTCATCCCGTCTGTTGAGTTGATGGTTTATGAGATGAAATTTAACGGCTTTAAGGTTTTTTTGTTTAGGATTTAGGTCTAATTGTTACTGAGTTAGGGTTTATGGTGTTGTCTACAGTTATTATTGTATAAGATGAATTTTTATTAGTTTAGGGTTTAATATTTATAATTTAGGGTTTATAATTATCGTGATTCAGTTTAAGTTTATGGTGAAGTTAATACTTAGTGGGTTGCAAGATTGATTTGTCTGGTTTAGGGTTTAGTGTTTAGCTTATTGTATGAGATAAATTTCAAGCATTAAATAGTCCATATTCTACAATAGAAAAAAATATTTTCCATGTAGGCCACAAATTCTCGGTAGGGTTTATTACTTGTAGAGTTCGTAAATGTAAATCGGTTTCGTGACCTTTGGGAATGATTAGTAAATTGAAAATCTGTAAATTCTAGTTGCAATTGTAGGTTAATAGTCAGGGTAGCAGAATTTTATTACCGTTTCAGAACTGCATATTAAGAATAATCTGGAAACTGATATGCTCAATGCAACAAATGCAAAGACATATATGTTTATATGTTGCCGACGTATTTGAACGGGTTACAGAGATTTGAAACTGAATGTGAAACGAAAGTTTTATATTTGGAAAATTCATCTTTTGGAATTACAAAATCCAGTGAAAGAACCAATTAAGTACATTTAATATTACAACGTTAAAAACAGTTCGGAGTGGGAAACACAAATTTTAACTAGTTTCGAACCTATGAATATTGTTTTCGATATGTATAAAGTGAAACATTAACTGAAATCGTTAGTAAAACATGTTATATTTTAGATAGGACGTGAAACTTTGATACTGTAAATGTAAACGTTCGATACCCGTCGTATTATTTTACCTATTTAAAAGGAAAAAATTCTTTCAACTACCATTTTTCTTGTTCATTCTCACAAACATTAGCATTCTTAACATATTATTTACTTCCTAAGATTTCATTTTTACCCTAATAATATAATATAACATATATGTCTCTAATGGTCTTTACTTTATTATGCTTATACGCGAATAAGTCATGTGTTACATGATGAAAATTAAGGGGTTATAAGATTATATCCTATTAGGTTTATGTCACATGTAGTGTTCAAGAGATTAGGTTATGGATGAAACTGAAGCACATATTATTTTTAATTTATATATCTACGTCTAATAAAGTAAAGATGTCATTTTTTTCATTTCGCTCCATAAATTTATAATTCTATCCAAATTTGACCAATATTTACTTATAAATTTTACTATAATTTTTTTCGAACCCAATAATTTTTGTACTTGACATCAAACATTATTACTGTTAGAGTATGCCCAAAGACCAATCATAAGATGTTTGTAAATGACATTTTTTACCTTGTTTATTCATAAAGAGGCATTGCCATTATTATTTTCAGTTATAATTCTGCATGCATAAATAAACTGAATTATAAAAAAGTCCTTAGAATAATATGGTTATTCTTAAATATCCTTAGACAAGTATTATTGTAGGAATAGACAACAAAAATACATTAAAACTAATATGTAGCTGATTATAAGTTCGCTACTTTATAGCCAAACGTGCGATACTCGTCGTATTACTGGGAAGCCTCATGTTTTGCAGTCATAAATGTGACATTTAATATTATAACTAAAAAGACAGTTTCGGCGGGAACGACAAATTTAGTGTAGTATCAAAACTTTGAAAGGCGAGCTAGTAATCTTTTCAACCGCTAGGGTTGAAATATGAACGAAAAATTTAGTGTAGTATCAGAACTACTAATTTAGGTTTCGCTACTAACCTCAGTCAAGACCAACTGAAAATGTAAGAATATCCAATAACATTATAGGTTTACTAGTTCCAGACGAAATAACAGCTTATTGGTTGGTAATCTTTTCATCCGCTAGGGTTGAAATATGAACAACCGCAATTTCCCTATAAATACAACCACTTTATGTTTTGCATCCATCTTCTACCCCATATTAAACTAAAATCTCGCATAAACATGTCTGCGAGGGTGCTTGCTATTATTCAAAGGCATATGCGTAATGATGTCCGGCAGGTTCCTGAAGTATCCCCTTATCTTCTTTCTGGTAAACAACCCTATGATATGTTACGTTTTCTTTTATTGTATGGTACCTTTTTCATAAAGATTGTAAATATCATTATTTTAATTTAGTAATGACAGATGTTGATGGATCTCGGTATCATTATCATCTTCGAATGACTGCACCTGCTGGCAGCCTTTACGAAGGCCATAAATTTGACGTTTCCATTATCTTCCCACCTCAGTATCCTCACTCTCCTCCTAGGGTAATTATCCTGGAAAGATTGAAGTTTTATCTTGGTCAATTTTTTACATTGACGCAATTAATGGATAACTGTTTTTATGTTTTTCTAGATTGTTGTTACATTTGATGTCGATCTATTCCACCCAAACATTACTGAGTCTGGCGCCATTAGGCTGGCCATCCTGTAGCAAGAAAGTTGGAGCCCTTGTAGCAGACATGTAGACATTGTTAAGGCTATACTGGCTTTGCTATGTACTCCAAACGCATATGTTCCTTATCCTGAGTGTGAGGGTGTTGCTCTGATTTACAAGAGGAATCCACATCGTTTTGCAAAGGATACGAGAAAGATTATGGGTTGAAATGTTTATGTATTGGCCATATCTTCTAATGCTCAATTTTTTAATATATGGACACGTCTGTTAAATTTCATATACTACAACTTTTTTATTTGCCGCCGCTAATGTCACCATTTTGTAAACAATGGACGTCTGTTTCCAATATTTTCAACCAAATTTTCAAGTGTCAACATTAGGATAAATTTTGAGGATTGGTTTCGGTTTAACGTGATAAGGTCGGAACAGTATACACAAACCTTTAATACTTGTCTGGGGTTTAATGTGCTTTGAAGGACCCATGATATATAATAATTCCTCGTTGACCAACTAGTTTGTAAATTAATAATATGAAGAAGAAACTTTTAAATATGAAATAATATAAAGATTTTGTTTACTTTGTTTTATTTTGTGTTCTTAAATTTTGAAATATTAATATTAAACAATTTAAAGTTAGGAAATAAATAATTTTCATATATGAGTTGTTCTTATTAAGGAATATTAAGTGGGAATGAGAACTTATATTTTATGAAATATAGGGCAAAAAGAGAATCTCTTCATGAAATTCTTTGTACACTTTTCTTTAAACACTACATTATTCACTTTTTAAAGTAACCGGTCAAATCTTACAAAACAAGGAATTTCTATATCTGAACCTTATGGTTTTCATGAAAGGGTTCACGGGTTTAGGTTTAATATTTAAGATGTACCTTGCCGCATGTTAGAAAAGCCCATGTATTTTGAGTTGTTGGTTTATGACATAAAATTTAACAGCTTTAAGGGTTTTTTTTATTTAGGATTTAGGTCTTATTGTTACTGCGTTAGGGTTTATGGTGTTATATACATTTATTACTTTACGAGATAAATTTTTATTGCTTTAGGGTTTAAGATTTATAGTTTAGGGTTTACAATGATAGTGTCTTGGATTATGTTTAGGGTTAAGTTAATAGTTAGTGGATTCTGAGATTATTTTAATAGTTTAGGGTTTAGTGTTGACTTAGTGTTTGAGATCAATTTCAAGCTTTAACTAGTATAATATTCTGCCATAGTACGACAAGCATGAGACGCCTCAACTACTCACCCTTGAGTTGTTGGTTTATGACCTAAAATTTAACGGCTTTAAAGTTATTTTGGTTTAGGACTTAGGTCTTACTATTACTTTATTAGGGTTTACGGTGTTGTCCACGGCTATTATTTTACATGATGTAATTTTACTCATTTGAGGTTTAAGATTTATGATTTAGGGTTTATAATTATCGTGATTGAGTTTAAGTTTATGGTGAAGTTAATAGTTAGTGGATTGCAAGATTATTTCTTATGATTTAGGGTTTACAAATTTCCTTAGTGTATGAGATAAATTTCAAGCAGGAATATAATTATAATTTAATTCCAACTTACCTCAAATACTCAAAGAAGGACTTTTGATAGTTTATGAGATAAAATTTAGACGGCTTTAAGTTTTTTGTTTAGGATTTAGGGGAATTTTGACAAGTCCAAGGAGGGGTTTGCAAGTGTTGAGAATTTTGACAACCATCTAGGGCAAGATGATTTTTATTAGTTTCAGGTTTCATATTTTTTTTCTTGTTTATTAGGTTCATGATTAAGTTTTAGTTTATCTTGTGTTTCTTGGAACCCAGCCATGAACTAAATTTGTTTGTTTATGGTTTATTGTGTTTTGTGGTTGTGAGAAACTATTGATTTTGTTTATTCTAAGACTAATCTGGAAACTGTTTTGCTCAATGCAACAAATGCAAAGACATATATTTATATCTGAACGGGTTACAGAGATTTGAAATTGACTGTGAAACGATAGTTTTATATTTGGAACATTCCTCTTTTGGAATTACAAAATCCAGTGAAACAACCAATTAAGTACATTTAATATTACAATGTTAAAAATAGTTCGGAGCAGGAAACACAAATTTTAACTAGTTTCAAACCTATGAATATTGTTTTCGATATGTATAAAGTGAAACATTAACTGAAATCGTTAGTAAAACATTTCATATTTTAGATAGGACGTGAAAAGTTCTATACTGTAAATGCAAACGTTCGATACCTGTCGTATTATTTTTCCTATTTAAAAGGAAAAAATTCTTTCGGCTGTTGTTTTACTTGTTCATTCTCACAAACATTAGCATTCTTAACATATTATTTACTTCCTAAGATTTCATTTTTACCCTAATAATATAGTATAACGTATATGTCTCTAATGGTCTTTAATCTATTATACTTATACCTTGAATAAGTCATGTGTTACGTGATGATAATTAAGGGGTTATAAGATTATATCCTATAGGTTTATGTCACATGTAGTGTTCAAGAGATTAGGTTATGGATGAAATTGAAGCACATGTTATTTTTAATTTATATAACTACGTCTAATAAAGTAAAGATGTCATTTTTTCATTTTGGTCCATAAATTTATAATTCTATCCAAATTTGACCAATATTTATTTATAACCTTTACTATAATTTTTTCAACCCAATAATTTTTGTACTTGACATCAAACTAGACAACAAAAATACATTAAAACTAATATGTAGCTGATTATAAGTTCGCTACTTTATAGCCAAACGTGCGATACTGCCGTATTACTGGAAGCCCTATGTTTTGCACCATAAATGTGACATTTAATATTATAACTAAAAGATGCTTTTGGAACGCATAAATTTAGTGTAGTATCAAAACTTTGAAAGGCGAGCTAGTAATCTTTTCAACCGCTAGGTTGAAATATGAACGAAAATTTAGTGTAGTATCGAACTACTAATTTAGGTTTCGCTTACTAACCTCGCTGCACTAACCTAAATGTAAGAATATTCAATAACATTATAGGTTTACTAGTTCCGCATTTAAATAACACCTTATTGGTTGGTAATCTTTTCATCCGCTTAGGTTGAAATATGAACAACCGCAATTTCCTATAAATACAACCACTTTATGTTTTGCATCCATCTTCTACCCCATATTAAACTAAAATCTCGATAAACATAAATCATGAGGGTGTCATATTATTCAAAGGCATATGCGTAATGATGTCCCGCAGTCTCAAGTATCCCTCATCTTCTTTCTCTCGCAACAACCCTTATGATACGCTTTTCTTTATTGTATGGTACCTTTTCATAAAGATTGTAAATATCATTATTTTAATTTAGTAGCGGTAGATGTTGATGGATCTCTGTCGTTGTGATCTTCCCAAATGGCTGCACCTGCTGCTTCTGGCCCTTACAGAGTCACAGCGTTTTAGCGTCTTCCCACCTTATCTTCTCTCTCCTCAAAGGGTAATTATTTTCAAGATTTAATTTTATCTGGTCATTTTTATACTGGCCATAATTAATGGATAACTGTTTTATAATTTTCCTAGGTGTTCATTACATTTTGGTGACAATCTATTCACCCAAATATTATTAGTGTTGGCCTAAATTAGGCTGGCCATCACAACAGAAATTTGGGCCTTTGTATCAAAGTTTTTGAACATTATTAAGGCTATAGTAGGCTTTGCTATACTCAAACACGAGGCGTTCTCACCTGCAGTGTGAGGTGTTGCTCTGATTTACAAGAGGAGATCATACGCTTTACAAAGTATGAAGAAAGGTACAGGTTGAAATGTTTATGTATTGAGTAAATGTGAACAATGTTCAATTTTTAATATATGGACACGTCCTGTTGAACTATATAATACAACCTTTTTATTTTGTGTAGCTAATGCCATTTTGTAAGCAATGAACGTCGTTTAATATCCTCATTCAAATTTTCAAGTGTCAACATTGGATAAATTTCAGAGATTGGTTCAGTTTAACGTGATAAGAGGTGGAACCGTATGCAAACCTTTAATACTTGTGAGTTTAATATTGCTTTGAAGGACACATGATATATAATAATTCCTTGTTATTAAATCTGATTTGCAAATTAATAATATAGCAGAAAAACTTTTAAATATGAAATAATATAAATATTTTGTTTACTTTGTTTTTATGTTGTGTTCTTAAATTTTGGAAATATTGTAATAAACTTAATTTAAAGTTAGGAAATATATAATTTTCATAAATGAATTGTTTTTGAAGAAGGAATATTATTATAATGAGAACTTATATTTTTAATGAAATTTAGGCAAGTGAATCTCATATGAAATACTTTGTACACTTTTCTTTAAACACTACATTATTCACTTTTTAAACTAACTGCAATCTTACAAAACAAAATTTCTGTCGGACATATGGTTTTCATGAAAGGGTTACGGGTTTAGGTTTAATATTTGGGATGTACCTTGTCAGTGATGTTAGAAACGCCCTGTTCTTTTGAGTTGTTGGTTATGTGAGTAAAATTTAACGACTTTAAGGTTTTTCTTTTGGATTTAGGTCTTATTGTTACTACATTAGGTTTTTCAGTGCTGTCTATTTTATTATTTTATGAGACGAATTTTATTACTTTGGGTTTTAAGATTTATAATTTAGGTTTACAATGATAGTATCTTGGTTTTATGTTTAGGAGTAGATGGTAATGTGATTATTAGATTATTCCAGTAGTTTAGGGCACGTGTTTCGCATAGTGTATGAGATCAATTTCAAGCATGGTGGTATAATAAGACGCCACCGGGTATAAGATCTATTCAAACAATTGTGGGACCCATTCTTTAACGATTTGTTGGTTTATCACATAACATAAACACTACTACCACACAAGGTTATTTTGGTTAAGGATCATGGTCTTCTATGGTTATTATTACAACAAATTCTGATGTTATTCGCCAAGCCATTACACATTATGTCTATATACGACATAAATCTCAAGATCTTAGTTTTACTTATTCATTTACCATATAGAAGCCCATCTCGAATTACAGTCCTCGAATTATCACCCTCTTGAACTAAAAATATACCTTTCAGCGATTAGTCGGCAATGGGTACTGTATCGCCCTCACGCATCGGGTATCGCACTCTCGGGTACCAGCACAGCAAGATACCTTACGATGTTTCCTTCCATTGTTGAGCTTGATTACATAACTTGGTCAGTTTTTTGTGGAAAAGATCTTTGCTTTGGTGTGTTTGTGTGTATATGTGGGATCACTTGCCAAAGCAAGGCTAGAGCTAGTTGCGAGGGCAATACATGAAGGATATGCGAAGCTAGTTGCGAGGGCAATGCATGAAGGAGGCGAACTAGTTTCAAGGCAGTTGCAAGGCAATGGTGACAAAACAAAGGTGATATGGTAGTGAAATTGATGACTAGAACAACCAAGATGACGTGGAGCAAAGCAAACCCAAGATTTGATTTCATGCAGAGATTAAGAAATTAAATTCAAAAGAAGATAGGGAAGTTCTAGTGGGAATACAATTATAATAAAGAATTATATTCTTTAAAAGATAATTTAATTCAACAACTTCCTCCTCATGAAGGACTTTGGCTAGCCCTATAAATAAGAGGAGATTTCAACAATCAAGTAGAGGCAAGAGAGAATTTCGACAACTCCAAGAGGCAAGAAGGAGAGAATTTTCAACAAGCCAAGTAGTTGCCCAACTAGTCGCCTGTGCAACCATCGATTAGTTGCCAAGGCAACCCCACAGCAAGTTGCCACGGCAACTTGAGCTGCCCTTGCACTCAATTTTTTTACCAAGACGATCCAATCGGCTATCACACCTCAACCACGATAACCCGCCTATCTCTCTCATTTGAATTCATCTTTTCTTTTACTTTATTGCTTTCTAGTTTAGTTATTAGTTCTATAATCTTTTATTTGTGTTTTTTACTTTTACAAGTCAAGAGACTAGATTCTTGAAGTGGCACCAATCCTCGTGGGAGACGATATCTTCCACACAACCCATATAAAGATCATTTTTTTCGAAGTTAACTTTCGAACTCGTTACAAAATCTACGGGTTCAAAGACATATATGTTTATAAGTGCTGCCGACGTATTTGGAACGGGTTACAGAGATTTGAAACTCGAACGTGTGGAAATCACCAAAGTTTATATTTGGAAAATTCATCTTTTGGAATTACAAAATCCAGTGAAAGAACCAATTAAGTACATTTAATATTACAACGTTAAAATACTGGAGGGAAACACAAATTTTAACTAGTTTCAACCTATGAATATTGTTTCGATATGTATAAAGTGAAACATTAACTGAAATTTAGTAAAACATGTTATATTTTAGATGGGACGTGAAACTTTGATACTGTAAATGTAAACGCTCGAGCACCGTCGTATTATTTTACCTATTTAAAAGGAAAAAAATTCTTTCAACTACCATTTTTCTTGTCTATTCTCACAAACATTAGCATTCTTAACATATTATTTACTTCCTAAACTACTAATTTAGGTTTCGCTACTAACCTCAGTCAAGACCAACTAAAAATGTAAGAATATCCAATAACATTATAGGTTTACTAGTTCCGCATTTAAATAACACCTTATTGGTTGGTAATCTTTTCAATCTGCTAGGGTTGAAATATGAACAAACACAATTTCCTATAAATACATCTGCTTTATATTTTGCATCCATCTTTTACCCCATATTAAACTAAAATCTCGCATAAACATGTCCGCGAGGGTGCTTGCTATTATTCAAAGGGATATGCGTAATGATGTCCGGCAGGTTCCTGAAGTATCCCCTTATCTTCTTTCTGGTAAACAACCCTAAGATATGTTATGTTTTCTTTTATTGTATGGTACCTTTTTCATAAAGATTGTAAATGTCATTATTTTAATTTAGTAACGAAAGATGTTAACGGATCTCCATATCGTTATCAACTTCGAATGACTGCACCTGTTGGCAGCCTTTACGAAGGCCATGAATCTGACGTTTTCATTATCTTCCCACCTCAATATCCTCACTCTCCTCCAAGGGTAATTATCCTGGCAAGATTGAAGTTTTATCTTGGTCATTTTTTTACACTGACGCAATTAATGGATAACTATTTTTATGATTTTCTAGATTGTTGTTACATTTGATGGCGATCTATTCCACCCAAACATTACCGAGTCTGGCGCCATTAGGCTGGCCATCCTGCAACATGAAAGTTAGAGCCCTTGTAGCAGACATGTAGACATTGTTAAGGCTATACTGGCTTTGCTATGTACTCCAAACGCAGACGTTCCTTACCCTGAGTGTGAGGGTGTTGCTCTGATTTACAAGAGGAATCCACATCGCTTTGCAAAGGATGCGAGAAAGATTATGGGTTGAAATGTTTATGTATTGGCCATATCTTCTAATGTTCAATTTTTTTAATATATGGACACGTCTGTTAAATTTCATATAATACAACTTTTTTTATTTGTCGCCGCTAATGTCACCATTTTGTAAACAATGGACGTCTGTTTCCAATATCCTCAACCAAATTTTCAAGTGTCAACATTAGGATAAATTTCAAGGATTGGTTTCGGTTTAACGTGATAAGGTCGGAACCGTATACACAAACCTTTAATACTTGTCCGGGGTTTAATGTGCTTTGAAGGACACATGATATATAATAATTCCTTGTTGACCATCTAGTTTGCAAATTAATAATATGTAGAAGAAACTTTTAAATATGAAATAATATAAATATTTTGTTTACTTTGTTTTATGTTGTGTTCTTAAATTTTGAAATATTAATATTAAACAATTTAAAGTTAGGAAATAAATAATTTTCATAAATGAGTTGTTCTTATTAAGGAATATTAATGGTGGGAATGAGAACTTATATTTTTACGAAATTTAGGGCAAAAGGGAATCACTTCATAAAATTCTTTGTACACTTTTCTTTAGACACTACATTATTCACTTTTTAAAGTAACTGATCAAATCTTACAAAACAAGGAATTTCTATATCTGAACCTTATGGTTTTCATGAAAGGGTTCACGGGTTTAGGTTTAAGATTTAGGATGTACCTTACCGCATATTACAAATGCCCCATGTCTTTTGAGTTGTTGGTTTATGACATAAAATTTAACGGCTTTAAAGTTTTTTTTTCTTTAGGATTTAGGTCTTATTGTTACTACGTTAGGGTTTACGGTGTTATCTACATTTATTATTTCACGAGATAAAATTTTTTTGCTTTAGGGTTTAAGATTTATAATTTAGGGTTTACAATGATAGTGTCTTGGTTTATGTTTAGGGTAAAGTTAATTATTAGTGGATTGTATGATTATTTTCAATGGTTTAGGGTTTAGTGTTTAGCTTAGTGTATGAGATCAATTTCAAGCATTAACTAGTATAATATTCTGCCATAGTATAGTACGACAAGCATTGTCCGCCTCCACTACTCACCCTTGATTTGTTGGTTTATGACATAAAATTTAATGGCTTTAAGGTTATTTTGGTTTAGGATTTAGGTCTTAATGTTACTTCATTAGGGTTTACAGTGTTATTCACGGCTATTATTTCACAAGATATAATTTTACTTATTTGAGGTTTAAGATTTATGATTTAGGGTTTATAATTATCGTGATTGGGTTTAAATTTATGGTGAAGTTAATAGTTAGTGGATTGTAAGATTATTTTTTATGATTTAGGGTTTACAAATTTCCATAGTGTATGAGATAAATTTCAAGTATCATATAGTCCATATTCTGCCACAGTACTGCTAGCATTGGCCACTGATAAGTGTTCAAAAGTATTATTTTTCTTACCCTTTTTACTCATATTATTGTTAGACTTAGGCCCATATTAGTTGCATAATTAGCCATTCATGCATTAATCCATGTTTCCTTCCATCGTTGAGCTTGATTACATAACTTGGTAGTTTTTGTGGGAAAAGATGTTGCTTTGGTGTGTTTTGTGTGTATGTGCAGGATCACTTGCCAAAGCAAGGCTAGAGCTAGTTGCCAGGGCAATATATGAAGGAGACGTCGAGCCAGTTGCCAGGGCAATACATGAAGGAGACGCTTGAGCCAGTTGCCATGGCAATTGTCGACAAGAGCAAATGTGATATGGTAGTCAAAATTGATGACTAGACAATCCCAAGATGACGTGGAGCAAAGCCCAAACCAAAAGGAATTTGATTTCCATACAGAGATTAAAGAAGAATTAAATTCCAAGAAGATAGGAGAAGTTCTAGTAGGAATACAATTATAATAAATAATTATATTCTTTAAAGATAATTTAATTCCAACTTAACTTCCTCCTCAAAGAAGGACTTTGGCCTAGCCCTATAAATAAGAGGGAGATTTCGACAATCGAGGGAGAGGAAGATAGGGGAATTTCGACAACTCCAAGGAGGGCCAGAGGAGAGAGTTTTCGACAAGCATCTAGGGCAAGGAGGATTTGACAAGCCTCATTCTTCATCCTTTTCTTTCTTGTTCGATTGAGTTCATGCTAGGGATTATTTATCTTGTGTTTCTTTGGAACCTAGCCATGAACTAAATCTATTTGGCTATGGTTATTGTGTTTTGTGGTTGTGAGAAACTATTGGATTTTGTTTAGGTAATAAGAGTTTGCACTTTTCTATTCAAGGTTTATTCATTCTTGGTTCTTATTCTTGTTTTGAAAGTGAATTGGGAGAGGATCTCGTGATTTCATTTATTTATCTAATATCGGAGAGTTAGATTCAAGAAACGAATGAATATGATCTTTATTCAATCTATTGATGGTGAAGATTAATCCGCTTTAGGAATAAGTTAAGGATTTCAACGGCTAAGAGGAGCGCAAGATTGGTTGTTGTTCACCCTTGATTCACGCAGGGATGTATTATCAAGGCATGCACAAGTAGCTAGAGTTTCGACTTAGGGATAAGAAGAAACCATTGAAGAACGCTCTGCCGAACCTTGAAGGTTGCTGCCCGTGACGCCCAAGTAGTTGCCCAACTAGTTGCCCAGAAACCATCGATTAGTTGCCAAGGAAACACCGTTGTGCAAGTTACCACGACAACTGAGTTGCCCGTGCACTCTTTTATCAAGACGATCCAATCGGCTATCACACCTCAACTCACGATAACCTGGCCTATCTCTCTCTCATTTGATCTCATATTTTCTTTTACTTTATTGCTTTCTAGTTTAGTTATTAGTTAAACTCCTATAATCCTTTATTTGTGTTTTTACTTTTTACAAATGCAAGAGACTAGATTCTTGAAGTGGCACCAATCCTGTGGAGACGATATCTTTTATACTATAACTTATGACGTGTATACTTGCACATTTTATGTAGCACTTATTACGCGCAACAACCACCTCAAATACTCATCCCGTCTGTTGAGTTGATGGTTTATGAGATGAAATTTAACGGCTTTAAGGTTTTTTTGTTTAGGATTTAGGTCTAATTGTTACTGAGTTAGGGTTTATGGTGTTGTCTACAGTTATTATTGTATAAGATGAATTTTTATTAGTTTAGGGTTTAATATTTATAATTTAGGGTTTATAATTATCGTGATTCAGTTTAAGTTTATGGTGAAGTTAATACTTAGTGGGTTGCAAGATTGATTTGTCTGGTTTAGGGTTTAGTGTTTAGCTTATTGTATGAGATAAATTTCAAGCATTAAATAGTCCATATTCTACAATAGAAAAAAATATTTTCCATGTAGGCCACAAATTCTCGGTAGGGTTTATTACTTGTAGAGTTCGTAAATGTAAATCGGTTTCGTGACCTTTGGGAATGATTAGTAAATTGAAAATCTGTAAATTCTAGTTGCAATTGTAGGTTAATAGTCAGGGTAGCAGAATTTTATTACCGTTTCTGAACTGCATATTAAGAATAATCTGGAAACTGATATGCTCAATGCAACAAATGCAAAGACATATATGTTTATATGTTGCCGACGTATTTGAACGGGTTACAGAGATTTGAAACTGAATGTGAAACGAAAGTTTTATATTTGGAAAATTCATCTTTTGGAATTACAAAATCCAGTGAAAGAACCAATTAAGTACATTTAATATTACAACGTTAAAAACAGTTCGGAGTGGGAAACACAAATTTTAACTAGTTTCGAACCTATGAATATTGTTTTCGATATGTATAAAGTGAAACATTAACTGAAATCGTTAGTAAAACATGTTATATTTTAGATAGGACGTGAAACTTTGATACTGTAAATGTAAACGTTCGATACCGTCGTATTATTTTACCTATTTAAAAGGAAAAAATTCTTTCAACTACCATTTTTCTTGTTCATTCTCACAAACATTAGCATTCTTAACATATTATTTACTTCCTAAGATTTCATTTTTACCCTAATAATATAATATAACATATATGTCTCTAATGGTCTTTACTTTATTATGCTTATACGCGAATAAGTCATGTGTTACATGATGAAAATTAAGGGGTTATAAGATTATATCCTATTAGGTTTATGTCACATGTAGTGTTCAAGAGATTAGGTTATGGATGAAACTGAAGCACATATTATTTTTAATTTATATATCTACGTCTAATAAAGTAAAGATGTCATTTTTTTCATTTCGCTCCATAAATTTATAATTCTATCCAAATTTGACCAATATTTACTTATAAATTTTACTATAATTTTTTTCGAACCCAATAATTTTTGTACTTGACATCAAACATTATTACTGTTAGAGTATGCCCAAAGACCAATCATAAGATGTTTGTAAATGACATTTTTTACCTTGTTTATTCATAAAGAGGCATTGCCATTATTATTTTGATTATAATTCTGCATGCATAAATAAATTGAATTATAAAAAGTCCTTAGAATAATATGGTTATTCTTAAATATCCTTAGACAAGTATTATTGTAGGAATAGACAACAAAAATACATTAAAACTAATATGTAGCTGATTATAAGTTCGCTACTTTATAGCCAAACGTGCGATACTCGTCGTATTCTTTGGGAAGCCTCATGTTTTGCAGTCATAAATGTGACATTTAATATTATAACTAAAAAGACAGGTTTCAAAGGAACGACAAATTTAGTGTAGTATCAAAACTTTGAAAGGCGAGCTAGTAATCTTTTCAACCGCTAGGTTGAAATATGAACGAAAAAAATTTAGTGTAGTATCAGAACTACTAATTTAGGTTTCGCTACTAACCTCAGTCAAGACCAACTGAAAATGTAAGAATATCCAATAACATTATAGGTTTACTAGTTCCAGACGAAATAACAGCTTATTGGTTGGTAATCTTTTCATCCGCTAGGTTGAAATATGAACAACCGCAATTTCCTATAAATACAACCACTTTATGTTTTGCATCCATCTTCTACCCCATATTAAACTAAAATCTCGCATAAACATGTCCGCGAGGGTGCTTGCTATTATTCAAAGGCATATGCGTAATGATGTCCGGCAGGTTCCTGAAGTATCCCCTTATCTTCTTTACGGTAAACAACCCTATGATATGTTACGTTTTCTTTTATTGTATGGTACCTTTTTCATAAAGATTGTAAATATCATTATTTTAATTTAGTAATGACGGATGTTGATGGATCTCGGTATCATTATCATCTTGAATGACTGCAGACTTGGCTGGCAGCCTTTACGAAGGCCATAAATTTGACGTTTCCATTATCTTCCCACCTCGGTATCCTCACTCTCCTCCTAGGTAATTATCCTGGAAAGATTGAAGTTTTATCTTGGTCAATTTTTTACATTGACGCAATTAATGGATAACTGTTTTTTATGTTTTTCTAGATTGTTGTTACATTTGATGTCGATCTATTCCACCCAAACATTCTGAGTCCCGGCGCCATTAGGCTGGCCATCCTGTAGCAAGAAAGTTGGAGCCCTTGTAGCAGACATGTAGACATTGTTAAGGCTATACTGGCTTTGCTATGTACTCCAAACGCATATGTTCCTTATCCCGAGTGTGAGGGTGTTGCTCACGATTTACAAGAGGAATCCACATCGTTTTGCAAAGGATACGAGAAAGATTATGGGTTGAAATGTTTATGTATTGGCCATATCTTCTAATGCTCAATTTTTAATATATGGACACGTCTGTTAAATTTCATATACTACAACTTTTTATTTGCCGCTAATGTCACCATTTTGTAAACAATGGACGTCTGTTTCCAATATTTTCAACCAAATTTTCAAGTGTCAACATTAGGATAAATTTTGAGGATTGGTTTCGGTTTAACGTGATAAGGTCGGAACAGTATACACAAACCTTTAATACTTGTCTGGGGTTTAATGTGCTTTGAAGGACCCATGATATATAATAATTCCTCGTTGACCAACTAGTTTGTAAATTAATAATATGAAGAAGAAACTTTTAAATATGAAATAATATAAAGATTTTGTTTACTTTGTTTTATTTTGTGTTCTTAAATTTTGAAATATTAATATTAAACAATTTAAAGTTAGGAAATAAATAATTTTCATATATGAGTTGTTCTTATTAAGGAATATTAACGGTGGGAATGAGAACTTATATTTTTATGAAATATAGGGCAAAAGAGAATCTCTTCATGAAATTCTTTGTACACTTTTCTTTAAACACTACATTATTCACTTTTTAAAGTAACCGGTCAAATCTTACAAAACAAGGAATTTCTATATCTGAACCTTATGGTTTTCATGAAAGGGTTCACGGGTTTAGGTTTAATATTTAAGATGTACCTTGCCGCATGTTAGAAAAGCCCATGTATTTTGAGTTGTTGGTTTATGACATAAAATTTAACAGCTTTAAGGGTTTTTTTTATTTAGGATTTAGGTCTTATTGTTACTGCGTTAGGGTTTATGGTGTTATATACATTTATTACTTTACGAGATAAATTTTTATTGCTTTAGGGTTTAAGATTTATAGTTTAGGGTTTACAATGATAGTGTCTTGGATTATGTTTAGGGTTAAGTTAATAGTTAGTGGATTACGAGATTATTTTAATAGTTTAGGGTTTAGTGTTCAGCTTAGTGTTTGAGATCAATTTCAAGCTTTAACTAGTATAATATTCTGCCATAGTACGACAAGCATGAGACGCCTCAACTACTCACCCTTGAGTTGTTGGTTTATGACCTAAAATTTAACGGCTTTAAAGTTATTTTGGTTTAGGACTTAGGTCTTACTATTACTTTATTAGGGTTTACGGTGTTGTCCACGGCTATTATTTTACATGATGTAATTTTACTCATTTGAGGTTTAAGATTTATGATTTAGGGTTTATAATTATCGTGATTGAGTTTAAGTTTATGGTGAAGTTAATAGTTAGTGGATTGCAAGATTATTTCTTATGATTTAGGGTTTACAAATTTCCTTAGTGTATGAGATAAATTTCAAGCATCATATAGTCCATATTCTGCCACAGTACGACTAGCATTGGCAACCTCAAATACTCATCATGTCTGTTGGGTTGATCGTTTATGAGATGAAATTTAACGGCTTTAAGTTTTTTTGTTTAGGATTTAGGTCTAATTGTTACTGAGTTAGGGTTTGTGGTGTTGTCTACGGTTATTACCATACAAGATGAATTTTTATTAGTTTAAGGTTTAATATTTATGATTTAGGGTTTACAATTATCGTGATTAAGTTTAAGTTTATAGTGAAGTTAATACTTAGGTGATTGCGAGATTGATTTGTTTGGTTTAGGGTTTAGTGTTTAGCTTATTGTATGAGATAAATTTCAAGCATTAAATAGTCTATATTCTACAATAGAAAAAAACATTTTCCACGTAGGCCACAAATTCTTGGTAGGGCTTATTACTTGTAGAGTTCGTAAATATATACCGGTTTCGGGACCTTTGGGAATGATCAGTAAACTGAAATTTTGTAAATTCTAGTTGCAATTGTCGGTTAATAATCAGTGTAGCAGAATTTTATTACCGTTTCGGAACTGCAGATTAAGACTAATCTGGAAACTGTTTTGCTCAATGCAACAAATGCAAAGACATATATTTATATCTGAACGGGTTACAGAGATTTGAAATTGACTGTGAAACGATAGTTTTATATTTGGAACATTCCTCTTTTGGAATTACAAAATCCAGTGAAACAACCAATTAAGTACATTTAATATTACAATGTTAAAAATAGTTCGGAGCAGGAAACACAAATTTTAACTAGTTTCAAACCTATGAATATTGTTTTCGATATGTATAAAGTGAAACATTAACTGAAATCGTTAGTAAAACATTTCATATTTTAGATAGGACGTGAAAAGTTCTATACTGTAAATGCAAACGTTCGATACCTGTCGTATTATTTTTCCTATTTAAAAGGAAAAAATTCTTTCGGCTGCTGTTTTACTTGTTCATTCTCACAAACATTAGCATTCTTAACATATTATTTACTTCCTAAGATTTCATTTTTACCCTAATAATATAGTATAACGTATATGTCTCTAATGGTCTTTAATCTATTATACTTATACGCGAATAAGTCATGTGTTACGTGATGATAATTAAGGGGTTATAAGATTATATCCTATAGGTTTATGTCACATGTAGTGTTCAAGAGATTAGGTTATGGATGAAATTGAAGCACATGTTATTTTTAATTTATATAACTACGTCTAATAAAGTAAAGATGTCATTTTTTCATTTTGGTCCATAAATTTATAATTCTATCCAAATTTGACCAATATTTATTTATAACCTTTACTATAATTTTTTTCGAACCCAATAATTTTTGTACTTGACATCAAACATTATTACTGTTAAAGTATGCCCAAAGACCAATCATAAGATGTTTGTAAATGACATTTTTACCTTGGTTTTTCATAAAGAGGCATTGTCATTATTATTTTCAGTTTCAATTTTGCGTGCATAAATAAACTGAATTATAATGAAGTCCTTAGAATAATATGGTTATTCTTAAATTTCCTTTGTCGAGTATTATTGTGGGAATAGACAACAATAATGCATTAAGACTAATATGTAGCTCATTGTCATTGACATGGAGATGTCAAAATTAATACATAAGTATGTGTTAGAGAAGGACACATTGGACTAACTCGCTATGAGCATGTTTCTTGGATTATTATGTGACAGTCTCAACATTGCTCATAGTGATAACTACATGTATGATCCTCAGACTTGAGATCATCATTATTTCAACATCGTGAGTGACATATTTTGATACAGTCAAACGTGTGTCATAACTAACTACTTTATAAAGACTAATATTGGATATGTCACAATCTATGTAGTGGGATATGGTTCATCAAGATAGGATTTGTCCTTCCTACATAATAGGAGTAATATCGTAGGCCACTTTATTGGGTGAGACTAGAAATGCATGGCCATGCTCGAATAAGCTAATATGAGATATTGTAGTTATTCGTTTATAGTAGTCTACTCAAGATATCAAGAAATATTAGATGGACTATACAAGTGTGACTGTTCCATGACTTGTGTCCAATCTAGATATAAAGGAAAAAATGATGTAATACATGAAAAAGAGTTAATCACGAAAAGGTTATGTTGATTCATGATTTCTTGTAACTTAGGTGACAATGACATATTGCTAGATGCCACTCAATGTTTGTAATATTAGAAATGTTCTAATATTTACTACTAACGTTACATGAACCTACAAGGTCACACTCACTGTTGAAATGAGCATATATTAAACGAATTATATATGTATAAATTTTTTGTACACGAATTTTGTTAACTTAATATACATTTGATATATATGTAATTTAACTATTGGATAAATATTAAAAGAAAATGATTATTATAATTATGACTCTTTTAATATATAAATAATATAATTCGATTTAAATTAATATATATTGAAATCCTAATTAAATTTCAATTGAGATTATATATATTAATATATATATATATATTGAAATCGTAATTAGTTGAATAGGGATTTTATATTTATTAACACATATTGAAATCCTAATTAAGTTAAATTGAGATTATATATATTTAATATATATATATTGAAATCCTAATTAAAGTTGATTTGGGATTATATATATTTAATATATATTGAAATCCTAATTAAGTTGAATTGAGATTATATATATTTAATATATATTGAAATCGTAATTAAAGTTAAATTAAGATTATATTTATTAATATATATATTAAAATCCTAATATGAGTTGAATTAAGATTTCAAAGGCTATATAAAGGCATGAGAGACCTAACAATCATTAATGCTTTTGGAAAAACCCTCTAAATAGTTTAGAGAGTTTTATATGCTCGTTTCAACTGGGTGAACTATGTAGAGGTCGAAGCATTATCATTGCGGCTTAGGAATCGACATCGTGAAATTGTGATTAGATATCTATCTCCTCCAAATTCAGAATTCCAGATTTTAAAAAGGTAATTATTCGCGCTTATTCCTCGATTCGTTCCTCGTACATTGATCTCTGGTTGTAATCGCCGAATAAATTTTCTATTGCGCCATGGGGTGTGCTGGTGTGACCCAACAGTGGTATTAGAGCCACTTGTACGATACATATTCGATTTTTAATTACTTGGTGATGTAATTGTATGAGATACATGTTATTTTTCGATTTATTTAGCGAATATATGATATTTTTACGAGCAAATCTATTCAATCACGATTAATCTATTAATCTAGTTTAACGATGTTCCTAAGATCGATGATTACGAGTTAACCATCAACATCTTTTTCGATAGGGTTTGAAATATTATATGTTAATTGTTAACATATTCAATATTGAGTTTTAGGGTTTTAGATGATAAGTGTTAACATACGCGGATTATAGTTATATCTTAGACTAATGGTTAGTCTATAGATTTCGTGCGGGAAAGTAACAAGGGTTGTTTTAGTAAAAAACCTCGTGGATTTTAAAATCCTAAAAATACGATAATGTTGATAAAATTTATCAAATCGTGAGGTTTTTACATAATAATTAAGATGCTAATCTTTAAAAATTTCACTGCCGCTAACCAGGCATCCGTAACCCCGCAGGCGGCTGCGGAGGCCACCGAAACCTCGCAAGGGGCTTGACACCTGCATAGGAACAATCTGGTAAGACCTTAATGACAAACCACGTTGTTATTATGTTTGATATGTATGGTGTTTGGAATGCATGATTATAGCCCATTTAGTTTTATTTATAAGGTTTTATAAATACAGCCTGCGTGTTGTGTCTTTCTCTACTTTTATTGTAATTCTCTTATCATATTACTTCCTTGTATGTATAACGAGTTTCTAAAATTGTAATCTATACGAAGAAGCATGGACTAGAGGAACATAAGTGTGGGCCGACAGAAAGATGCTTGAAAAATATTTTTTTAGAATAACTTGGTTCTCATATTGGCTTAGGACGTGCCACCTTAGGATATGGGCTATAACTATTGCATTCATATTTACTGGTTTTCATGTATGTGATAAAATAAATGTATGAGATGCATGCTAGTTAATTGATAAGATCAAATGTTAAATGGTGAGATAATATTCACAAAACCCCTCAATAAAATATTAAGTCTTTTATTGATTCCCAATGTAGGTTCTACTAAAGCGAGGTATTTGTATCTATCTTGGCCAAACGCAAAAAATAAGCAAGTGATATTCGTTGGTTGTAACATTGGTTAAAGACTTAACTAGGTTACTCTAATAGGATTAGAAACCTAAAGGCTAGTTATTTGGATAATCATAAGATGATTATGAACAAGAGTTGTTCACCAAATGAAGGAGTTACATGAGATATAATTAACAAGTGTTGCTTACCTAGATATACCATAATCTTAAGAGAAAAGCCAAAGCTAACTTAAGAAAATGTTAAATTTGGACCCTTATCCACTAGAAAAACTTTACAGAAAGTATTTTCAACATTAATATTTGAAGGTTATTAATTTTAATAAAAGTAGTGCGAGTATAAAGTCCTTTTATAAGCATACTTGGTAAATGTACTCCAAATTCATATTTTATTGTTGTAGACTTATTATAGCATATACAAATTTATTATCATTGCGATCGGTCCTTGAGAAGGACAAGTTGAACAATGTAAACTACCTTTACTAGTCACTGGAAGGAAAATATTTCCATTGTAATAAGACATGTCATTGTAAAATGAACTGCCATATTTATCTTGAAAAATTCAAGAATGTAAATGAAAGCAGAGTGTCCGCATCAGATATTTATGTTATTGATATTAATTTATCAACACCTATTTTTTGGGTATTGGATGCCGGTTGTGGTTCTCATATTTGTACATATGTACAAGGACTACACAAGAGTAGAAATATGAGAAGATGTGAACTTACGGGTTGGTAATGGAGCAAGAGTTGCTGCATTAGCTATAAGAACACATACTTTATCGTTGCCCAGTGGAATTAATTTATGTTTAGAGGATTGTTATTTTGTGCCTAGTTTGACTAAAATATCATTTCGATTCCTTGTTTAGACAAGATTGGATTTGAGATAATTATTAAGAATAATTGTTGTTCCTTTTATCTCGACAATGTTTTCTATGGTGTGACACAATTAATAAATGACCTCTATATTTTGGATCAAGAGAATTCCATTTTCTCTTGGGTCACATAAATGAAAACGCATCTCAAAACATCATAAAGATTGATTTGGACTCATTTGTTTTTGAACAATTTGATGTATGCGAGTCATACTTATTGAGAAAGATGACCAAAGCTCTTTTTAATGGTAAAAGTGAGCGAGAGAGTGATTTATTAGGATTAATACATAGTGATGTATGTGGACCAATCAATATACAAGTCAAAAGAGGGTTTCAATACTTCATTACTTTCACAAATGCCTTCAGTAGATATGGGTAATTTTACCTAAAACATCATAAATCTAAAGCCCTTGAAAAGTTCAAGGAATTTAAAAATGAAGTACAAAACCAACTAGGAAAAAACATTAAGACTCTTCGATCAAATTGAGGAAGATAATACTTAAGCTTAGAGTTTGGCGACCTTCTTAAGGAATGCGGGATTGTTCACACTTCCTGGTACTCTATAATGGAATGAAGTTTTCGAAAGAAAAAAATCGAACATTGTTAGACATGGTTCGATCAATGATGAGTCACGCTGATCTTCCAATTTCTTTTTTGGGACATGTGCTAAAAATAGTTGCTTTCACACTAAATCATGTTCCATCTAAGTTAGTTCAAAAGACACCATATGAGATATGGACTGAGAAACGTCCTAATATGTCTTTTATGAAAATTTGGGGATGCGAAGCTTATGTTAAACATCAGATGTCTACAAAGCTCAAACTCAAATGTCATAAATGTAATTTTATGGGTTATCCAAAAGAAGCTGAAAGATATTATTTCTTCAATCCTACCAAGAACAAAATGTTTGTTGCTTGAACATGAATCTTTCTAGAAAGAGAATTTGTTTTCCGAAAAGGAAGTGGGAGAAATATTAAACTCAATGAAATTCGAGATCAACCATAGATCATTGAACTAGAGATTGAACAACAAGTTCTACAAGTTGTTGAGGAACATTCAATAGTTTTGAAAACACAACCACAATGAAGATCTTTGAGAGAATGCAATGCCCTGAAAAATATGGATTTCTTATCACATTGTATGGTGATGTTCTTTTCATGGATCAAGATGAGCCTAGGACTTATCAATAAGTAGTGACGGGCCTAGAGTCTGAGAAATGGCTAGCGGCCATGAAATTCGAGATGGATTCCATGTCAGAAAACCAAGTTTGGACCTTGGTTGACCTACCTGAAGGGGTTAAGCCCATAGGATGCAAGTGGGTTTTAAAAAAAATGACATGGATGGTAATCTACAAACATACAAAGTGCGATTACTCACTAAAGGTTTTCTTCAAATTCATGGTATAAACTATGATGAAACCTTTTCACTGGTTGCTATGTTTAAATCCGCCTGGATCTTACTTGCGATAGCTGCATTTTATGATTATGAGATTTGACAAATGGATGTTAAAACCTCTTTCCTTAATGGAAAACTAGATGAGGATGTGTACATGAAACAGCTTGAAGGTTTTTTCGATCTAAAAGATGCCGAAAAATATGCAAACTACCAAGGTCCATTTATGGATTGAAACAAGCTTCTTGAAGTTGGAATCTTCGTTTTAACGATGCAGTCAAAGAGTTTGATTTTATCAAAAATAAAGATGAGTCATGCGCTTTCAAGAAAATTAGTGGGAGCACTTTCATATTCTTGGTACTGTATGTGGATGACATAATGGTAATAGGAAATGACATACCTAGCTTACAGTCTGTAAAAACTTGGTTAGGAAAATGTTTTTCCATGAAAGACTTTGGTGAGGCAACATACATATTAGGAGTCAAGATCTATAGAGATAGATCGAGATAACTCATAGGACTGAGTAAAAAAGACATACATAGAAGAAATACTAAAAAGATTCAGCACCGAAGAATCTATAAAGGGGTTCTTACCTATGAGACATGGAATTTCACTCTCGAAGGAAATGTGTCCTTTAACACCTTAAAGATGAGAAAGCATGAGTAAGATTCTATATGCGTTAAAAATTGGATCTACCATGTGTGCCATGCTATGTACTCGTCCAAATGTATCATACGCTTTAAGTATGATAATTCGATACCAGGTAGATCCCGATGAAGGTTACTGGGTCGTAGTTAAGAACTAAAGATACATTCCTTATATATGGAGGTGAGGAAGAGCTAAGTATAAAAGGTTATACTGATGTTAGCTTTCAAATCGATAAGGATGATTCACAATCGCAATCAGGTTTTGTGTTCTGCCTTAATGGAGGCGCTATGAACTGGAAAGGTTCAAAGCAAGATACAATATTTGATTCTACAACAGAAGCCAAGTACATTGTAGCATGCAATACTACAAAAGAGGGTGTTAGGATCAAGAAGTTCATATCTAAACTAGAGGTTGTGCTGAGCATTTTGAATGATATAGATCTTTTTTGTGATATCAACAGAGTCATTGCACAAGCAAAACAACCCAGATCTCACCATCGATCCAAACACATACTTAGGCGTTACCATATCATTCGAAAAATTATAGATCGAGGAGATGTGGAAATATGTGGAGTACCAACAGATGATAACATTTTCGATCCAAAAACAAAGCCTCTGACACAACAGAAGCATGATCGTCACACTAAGTCACTTGGTATTAGTTACATGCGTGGTTGGTATTAGTGCTAGTGGGAGATTGTTAGAGTATGCCCAAAGACCAATCATAAAATGATTGTAAATGAAATTTTTTTTACCTTGTTTATTTATAAAGAGGCATTGCCATTATTATTTTTAGTTACAATTCTGCGTGCATAAATAAACTGAATTATAATAAGTCCTTAGAATAATATGGTTATTCTTAAATATCCTTAGTCGAGTATTATTGTGGGAATGGACAACATTAATGCAATAAGACTAATATGTAGTTGATTGATGACAAAGTGTTGTCATTGACATGGAGATGTCAAAATCAATACATAAGTATGTGTTAGAGAACGACATACTAGACTGACTCGATATGAGCATGTTTCTTGGATTATTATGTGACAGTCACGACATTGCTCATAGTGATAACTATGAGTTGTGTTCCTCAGACTTGAGATCATAATTATTTCAACATCGTGAGTGGCATATTTTGATAAAGTCAACGTGTTCCGTAACGGACTACTCTATAAAGATTGATATTGGATATGTCACAATCTATATAGTGGGATATGGTTGATCAAGATAGGATTTGTCTCTCCTACATAATAGGAGTAATATCATAGGCCACTTGATTGAGTGAGACTAGAAATGCATGGTCATGCTCGAATAAGTTGATATGAAATATTGTAGTTATTCATTTATAATAATCTACTCAAGATATCAAGAAATATTAGATGGACTATACAAGTGTGATTGTTCCATGACATGTGTCCAATCTAGATATAAAGGACAAAATGATGTAATACATGAAAAGGAGTTAATCACGAAAATGTTATGTTGATTCATGATTTCTTGTAACTTAGGTGACAATGACATATTTCTAGATGTCACTCATTTTTTTTACTATTAGAAATATTCTAATATATACTACGAACGTTACATGAACCTACAAGGTCACACTCACAGTTGAAATGAGCATATATTAAATGAGTTATATATGTACAAATTTATTTTACATGAATTTTGTTAAATTAATAAATATTTGATATATATGTAACTTAACTATTGAATAAATATTAAAAGAAAATGATTATTGTAGTTATGACTCTTTTAATATATAAATAATATAATTCAATTTAAATTAATATATATTGAAATCCTAATTAAAGTTGAACTGGGATTATATATATATATTGAAATCCTAATTAGTTGAATTGGGATTATATATATTAATATATATTGAAATCCTAATTACGTTAAATTGGGATTATATATATATTTAATATATATATTGAAATCCTAATTAAAGTTGAATTGGGATTATATATATAATATATATTGAAATCCTAATTAAGTTGAATTGGGATTATATATATTTAATATATATATTAAAATCCTAATTAAAGTTAAATTAGGATTATATATATTAATATATATTGAAATCTTAATATGAGTTGAATTGGGATTTAAAAGGCTATATAAAAGGACGAGAGATCTAGCAATCATTAATGCTTTTGAAAAAACCCTTTAAATAGTTTAAAGAGTTTTATATGCTCGTTTCAAATGGGTGAACTACGTAGAGGTTGGAGCATTAGCGTTGTGGCTTAGGAATCGACATCATAGAATCGTGATTGGATATCTATCTCCTCCAAATTCATAATTCCAAATTTTAAACAGGTAATTCTTCACCCTTATTCACCCCGATTCGTTCCTCGTACATGGATCTCTGGTGGTAATCACCGGATCATTTTTCCGCTGCGTCATGAGGTGTGTCGGTGTGACCCAACAATTACTTATAAGTCCACATGGAAAAAATAATGAGTTAGGTGATTTTTATTGGATGGTCCCATAGATGACGTAGCGGGAATGACCCATGATATAATTTCTCCCATATAAGGGGTCAAAATCTACACATCCACTTTCAACTAGAAACTAAATTGGAACTCAATTCAATTAAATAAAAACCTAAAAGTTCCTTTCATGCCATGACCCACCTTAAATTTCAAGCGAATCTGAATTAACCCGTTAATTACCCGATTCATACCTGGACCATTTTTGCCTGAACATAAAGTGTAACATGTACATTATGAATACATGTTACACTGTAAGTTTAAAGATGCATAATATCTTTTTAAATGATTCAATTAAATATATGTTATCGTTATTGTTTAGGGTTTAGGTTAATATTTTAGGGTTTCTCATTTGACTTACGATTTATTGCTTAGTTTTTAGGGTATATAGGGTAGGTTCAATGTTTAGCCAGTATGAAAAAACTCATAAACTTCAGATCAACCTGTTCATATATAAAGTGTTTGGAAAAAATAAGCATTCAAGTAATGAGTTTTTTTTGGATCCTTCGTACAAAATAATTTTAAATAGGAAAAACCCTTCTTGATGATATATATACGGGAAAAACGGTTAATTTTCATCGCACATCAACAGCTTCGACAATGCGATTTGCATTGGCCTTTGACTTATGAGTTCGCAATCCATTGCTTGGAGACCATCTGGATGATTAATCTTGGTCTCATGATTGCGCAATCTTCCCGACTCCGGTTTGCATTGGCCACCTTTTGATGTAGTTCAAAACAAAAACAAACAATAGTATTTGAAAAATCTTGAGACCAAAGTTTTTCAAATACTCTGTCTGTTGATGTTTATCCCCACAAGTGGCTACTCATAGCCTTCCAAGTATCATTGTTTGTCGACAAGAAAAATCTAAAAACAATCAGCATTCCTTCAGGATCTACAAAATGAAATCTCTGTATAGTAGTCATCGCCACTAGTAAAAAACAACAACCACACATAATTCTATCTACAAGAGACGAAAAGTAGGAATAAAACGATAGCTGATTAGGGTATGAAACTATGGCCTATTTATAATAGAAAACGAAATATAAAACCCGGGGTTTAAGATTGTTTTGAATAGAAAAAGATTTTCAATGGGATATGGTCTTACTTTTACAGTTCCTATAGTTAAACAGTGTCCGACCTCTATAAAATGTTTCAGAACAATGTTCATGATAAATAAATGCAAAATCGTTAAAGTTTAATATAAATTTCAATTCATATGCTTGGTTTTAGAATTTGTAATCGGTTTAGGAACTGCTTACTCAATTCAATTATCTGCAAAGTGTTCTGTCCAATGCAACAATTGAAAATATGTATCTGTTGATGACGTATCGGAACGGGTTATGGAGATTCGAAACTGACATTGCAAAGCCTCTTTTATATTGGTAACCACAAGTTTTGCATAGTTTCCACCCTAGGAAATTACGTTTCGCTACCTATATAGCAAAATTTTAATTAAAATTGATACTACAATATGTACTTTTTTGCTTTGTCCACAAACGATGGAGATACTCGTCGTTTTATTATACTATATTTAAACCCCAAATATTCATTCACCACTCGTTATACTTGTTACTTCTCACAAACATTAGCATTCTTATAATATTATTTACTTCCTAAGATTTAATTTTTACCCTAATAGTTTCAATATGGTGTTATTTGTGTTCATATAATTTATTAAGATTTAAATTTTACCATAAACCATACACAATCAAAACAAAAAACAGTAAGAGTAACATGGTTGTGATTTACGTCTTTATGAGATTAATTTTTAGGGCCTTAAGGGTTTTGTTTTAGGATTTATGTTTTAATGTTTGTGGTTTTTGTTGGGGATATGGGCCGCTTTTTGAAATTCCTATATTTATATATGTTTCGATTCTCTTTACAATAATTTGGAACAATGTTCATGATAAATAAACTGAAAATCAATAAAGTATAGTTCCAAATTTTGGTTTCACTTACAGGTTTCAATACTTTTAAAACGGGTTTGGAACGATGCACTAATTTTTTTTAAAACTGTTCTGCCCAATGCAACAATTGAAAAGATATTTTTGATGAAACTGAAATTGAAAACACTCTTTCAAATTGGGATGGTTGTCCTCAACCAATTTTTTTGTTAACACGCCAAAATTTTTTATTAACACTACATATGCAAACGTTCGATACCCGTCGTATACAATATTTAAACCATGACTATCCTTTTAGTACACGTTTTACTTGTTCATTCTCACAAACATTACCAGTCTTAACATATTATTTAAACACTCTCTCAAATTCTCTCCAGCCAAACACTCATTTCTTCTTCAAAATCTTCAGGTAACTTCTTGATTTCTTCAATCTTTTAATGGCAAATGAGTTCTTAATTTGTTTTCTATCAAAACCTTATTGTTTTAATCTTGTTTTCTCATGTAAATCAATACAATTAAGGAGGAAAGTCAACATTAGAGGTGCGCTTTGTCCTTTTCCTCTAATGTATGGTTCTTTACTGAAATTCTCAAGTTATTGATCCTTTGTAAATGATTTCTAATGAGTTTTAATGATTTAATTATGGAAAATTGGTTAAATTAAGGTTTAATTAATGAATTAATGTGATTTTTGAATTGGATCTACTTTGCTGAGTTCTTGATTGGTTTTAATCAAGATTTTGATGTTTAATAATGTTAATTGATTATAATATTGGAATCCTGAAGCTATGTGAATCTCTAATTTCCTAGATTACTGGTTATGTGTTTTTGAGGAGTTGTGGTGGTTTTATGTTTGCTGGTGATATGAGGATGATATTAGATTGATTTTGAATGTCAATTGATGTTATTTGATGAATTGAAATGTTAGATTATGGCTGGGTTAAGTTTGGAGGGTAGTCAAAGGTGTTTTCGGTTGTTTTCAGATAACAATTGATGGTTGTTTGTGAGGCGAAGTTGTGGTTGAGTTTTTGGGATTTTGAATGCATTATGATGCATTAATCCTTTGTTTTTATGTGATCAAAATAGAAGAGATCGATCCTATAGCTATCGGTGAAGATTTGGAGGCTTCAGACGCTTGATTTCGTGTTGACGATTGAGGTTTCATGGAGTAGGTGAGTGAGAACATGGATTTCAGCTTTGAAATGTTTTAAAGGTGGTTTGAGGGGGTTTAAACTTAGCTTGAAATACTGGTTTAAACTCGGAAGTAAGTATAAAGTGGTTTCTCTCTCGGTCATGCTTTTACAAAATGATTTTACGCACTAGTTTTAAATGTCATGGCACTTACTATTGAAGCATGTTTTAGAGTATGTTATATAATGTTTTTGATCATATAATGATGATGGATGCATTTGGTAAATGATCCATGTAAGTATGTGGAATACTTGTTTTAAAGCATGGTTAGTTGTTTTGTAAATGGTGTTGAATTGATGCATATAAAAATAGTGAGGTACATGGTTAATAATGAATTATATTGACAAGTGATATGGTTTAAAATGTTATCGGATATAGTTGGCCGGCCATAGGATTGATAGTGCACTATAAAAGTCATATTAGATGTCAAAGGGTTTATGCGGTGTACTGAATACTCCATCTAAGTACCCTAACAGTTGAGGGATTTATGGTACCGAAAACTCCCATTAGCGGGTTAAACGTCTAACCAATAATTGAGGTTGGTGTCCTCAGGGGTTGTAATTGTACCCGGTTGTGAATGTACCACGATTGTGATTGTATCGTAATTTCGGCAATATGGCTTGAAGTGTTGAGATGACACTTGTTGAATCCGTGTATCCAATGAACTATTTTGGAAATGGAACTCGGTTAATGATCACTTGAAAGCCAATATAATTGTTGATGTATCATGTTAATGAATGTTAATGTATAATGTTGGCTTATACATGTTTTACTCTTTAAGCTTTGCATATGGTTGTTATGCATAGGAAGGCTTAAATTGAGGGTTAGCATTGGGATATGCTATTGATTCAATATACATGTAGCATATGGTTTAATATGTTGGTTTTTGAAAATGTTAAGTGCATGACTTTCAAGGTATGATGTTTTACATGATGTTTTAAATGTTGATTGAAATGATGATTTCAATGTGGTTTTAGAAAATAGTTTTAAATGCATTGATGGTGTGTGGTTTTGAACACTCCTCACTAAGCCTAGTGTGTTTACGCTCTCTTTGTCCATCAATGCAGAGAATTAAAGGTCTTGAGGCAGCGAGGAGGCAAAGGATACCAAGGACTTCAGTATTGAAAGTATGTTTTCAAAGTTAGACTATGAGTAATAAGGACAATGGGGTTTCCGTTGTGTTTTGGGAGATGTATTGTTAAACTTTCTGTTTTAGCATGTGTGCTATGTTGATTTGAAGTTGTAAGTTGCCTTTGATGTTTGGTATTGCCTTTGGTTTGCAATTCATGCTTTGAATGGCTTGGTATATAGGAAGCATGCCTCTAGTTTACCTTTGATGCACAATGCTATGTTATGATGTTAATTCTGTGATGTTTTGGTAAGGATCGATCCTTAGTGATGTTGTGCTGATGTTTGAAGCATGTTGGATTGTTATTGTAGCCCAAAAGCTTGTAAAACTAGAAAAAATGGACATTTCAGGTCCAAGCGTATTTGTATGCTTATCCCCATATCAATACGGTTAAACTATTTTAAGCATAATGTTTTAATACATGGGGTAGGTGTATTAGTACGGTAAGCTGAAATAGGCTTAATGTTTTGGTACACGAGGAATTGGCATAGCGTATCGATATGGTTTTGAGCTACTAGAAATTGGGGATTTTGAAATGGCCAAAGTGTACCAATACACCCCTTCGTGTACCGATACGGCTAGCAGTTATGTTAGTTAATGTGATGATTTGAAGTTCTGTTTTCTTACGTTTTGGTCCTTGATTGTTATGCATGCAATTGTATGAGTTTGGATGATTGTATTGAGATGATTCTTGACATATGAGCATGAAACATGTCTAATTGAATATTGGTAATCCTAAAATGGGTTAAGTCCCTGTATTTTTCCAGAATTGTAATTTGGTCCCTAAATTGCAATTACGTACAACCAGATGTTGATTCGATGCCCGATTGAGTTGAGGTTTCATTCGCTGCCAGTATGTACACCATAGGTTAATATTCTGCATCTAGATAAGATAAAAGAAAAAATGGATACGTTTCGAGTTAATCTTTATGGGTTTGTTTCGATAAACCCAATATAACTCGCTCGGTTCGATTTTGCGACTAGGCCGGGTCGAGGTGATGACAACAACATATATACAACTTACAGATTCCTCTAATCAAAACATTTATAACCAAACATGGGGATTGGATCGAAACAAGATGAGCATATCAAAATACTTATCTTTCAACATATAATTAATTACTGTTCAAAAGCTCAAAAAATGATAGTCTTCTGATGCAGTTTGAGTGGGCTTGTTTGAAGGTCCATAGTCACTCGTCTATAATTCCTCCTGCTATAAGGCAAAAAATTATTTCACACGTTATAATTGACCGGTGAATAAACACAAACATGTAATTTAATAAAATATGGACTAACGTGTTCGTCGATCAAATGCATGTTGTCCGTCGCAGTATTTGAAAATTCCAAGTCCGGAGCATAAAAATCATCATTACATGTGGATGATGGTGTTGCCAATCCTAACTTCAAATCAGGACATGTCACTTTATTGTACCCTTTTGAGTGAACAATGGCGCCTACTCTTGCTTCCAACTTTTTTTCGACCTTGTATCTGGACTTTTTCCTTTCTTCCTTGACGGGTCCCAAACTCTTTTGAGTGGTGTGGTTTGATCATGAGAATCATTCAACATAGAAGATACCTCAATTTCGGTTGCCAGTCTATGAATCTTATATTTTGTTCGTCGATAGCTGTCTTTCGTATTTGCTGCAAGATGGAAAAGTTTATTTGCAAGTGATTGAAGTGAAAAGAACCGAGCCATGTGTTTTGCTTCAGTAGGAACATTGAAGTCAACAAATGATGGGGTGGCAACCTTCGCATTCTTTGTCCATCGATTTAGAATTAATGAATTTGGGATACATGTTCTATCCATGATCTTAAGCACGTGTAGTTGATGTCTACATGGAAACCCGAATGTCTCAAATTTACATGTTAGGGTTTCCGTGACTACATCAAATTGTACATCATATTCCTTGCCTGGTTTTCTATATTTTTTAGATAAATACGGCTAACATCATTATCGTCGTCTTCATACCGTGATACACTATACAATGTCTCACGCATAAGTTCGTCTTGGAATGTCCTATTTGATTTTCTTGTATACACTTCAACTGCATGGCCTTCTAGCTCTTTTAATTGTGACAACAACATCGGCATACTCTGTGTACAAGCAAAATCTGAGCTCAACTCTTCCAGGAGGATTTAAACTATGGCATCTTCAATTACACGAATAAACTCTAAATATGTCTTCTTGCACTTAAGGAAAATAGCCAAAGACGCATTCATCGATTCGCACCTTTGGGTTGACTGTATTTTCACAAAAAAGTAAGTCGTCATATACGCTTGTGCCCATAACTCCCAAGTGTTCTTCTCCAACACCCACTGATTATTTTCCAAATTAAACTTCTAAATAGTTGTCTCCCATTGTTCATCAAATTTCTCAGGTGTCCAGTAAGCATGCATGCATCTGCTAAATTCCTTTGTAAAATTTTGATCCCCAATATTTTCTTATGCATTCTGAGCTAGATGCCAAGAACATATTCGATGTTTAGCATTGGGAAAAACATTTTTGATCGCCCTATGCATTGCCATATCTCCATCGGTAACAACTGAAAGCGGAGACTTCTTCAGTATAGCTTTCGTAAAAGTATTTAAGACTCACTCAAACAAATTCACGGTCTCGTCTGCAAGGACAACAACAACAAACACAATTGTTTGAGGGTGGTGATTTAAACCAACGATGGGCATAAGAGGTCGACCGTATACATTACCCTTGTAGGTGGTGTCAAATGCAATAACATCACCGAATATGGCATAGTCAGCTCTAGAAGTTGAATCAGCCCAAAATATATTACGCAAATGATTCGAACCATCGACTGAGAATTGCATGAACAAACCGGGATCTAACTCTTTCTTCACGTCGAAGTAACCTAGTGCGACATTTACATCTCCATCAATTACTTGATTAGCTTTTATTTTCTGGAGGGCATTGTATAGGTCTTTCTTAGTAAAACTAACCGTTTCATAATCCCCGGATTGTTGCATGAAGAATTTCATAATTTTTTATGTTCTGACACCAACATTTTGCAATGCTAAAGCCTCTACAATATCGGCCTTCATCACAGATCGATGCAAACGAAGAAAGGGTGCCATGGATGGTGGACAAAGTTCATGGTTATGTTCGTTATCAGACAATTTTATTACCCATCTATCCGGAGCTTTTGCATGGACCACTACTCTAGCCTTGTAACTGCTCTTTGTCTGTGCACGTGGAGCGCGTGAACGCTTCGACTCGTCTATTTTTTATTTCCTCATTTGCCCTTGTTTTGTACAACAAAACTCTTGCTGATATTTATTTCCATTTCTAACCCTAGTGGTTCCGCGATGTACACTGAATCCATTTTGATTTGCGTATTCCTCATAAAATTTCCATGCTTCTTCCACTGACGCAAATGTCATGCCAACAATTTTATTCGAACTCTCCACAGTATCCCCTCTAACTTCAACATTACCTATTGTACTCGAAACTTCCATCATGACTATACTACGCCCCAAAAGAAATGAATATCAAATAACTGAAACATTGTATGGAATTAAGTTGCATAAAAGTACAACAAAATGCTTCGTACGAACTTGCTGACCTTGTTAAGACTGTTGCTGCTGGAAACAAGGTTTATGAGCTTCGAGATAAACAACTTCTTCTTCAATGGGAATGGGAATTAAGAGGACATAGACGTGTTTTGACGTTGGTAGTACCTGTCCTGGGAACTGGGATGGTATTTGCAACATTTATTCTAACTTTTACTCAACTTTTCTTGTTGGAGTAACCATTCTGCATAAACTTTTTTCCAAATGTTTCAGAATATTACGTGTAGTTCCGATACTAATTGTCTTATGCTGCAGTGATTGCGATAACGTTTCGAACCTGCTATTAAAGTTTTGATACTTAACCATTATTTGAACTTTGAATTCTAACAATTTCGGTTTTCAACTTTAAAGATATTACTTTTTCGGTTACCGTTCCCTCTTCTTTTTCATTTAAACATAGCGAAGCCTAGGATCCAATTCTACTATTTAACGTGGAGTACATATATCAAAGTGGAATGTCACAACCAAAAATTAATGCCCTTTTTCTTCTCTCAATCAGTTGTTCCAACCGATTCCTCTATTAATACTTTATCCTTTCACCAATCAAATCGTCAATGCACCATCTCCTCAACCAATTCAGTTTAATTTGAGTTTGTTTCCGTGTTATCTTAGTATGTAGATATATCATATTTGACGTTCAATTCCTCAATTATTTGTTCTTTCACATGTCGTCTCCTGGAATTACGTACACAAACTACATCTTCGTTTGCGGGATGAGAAGAACCTCCTAGGATACTTCAAGAACTAAAACCTTCATCAAAATTTACACATAACTCGATTTTCGTACCCCCTACACGGTTGTATCTCCTAAACATCTTATGAAGGTCGCTTGCATTACATATCTGTAGCATGTAATGAGCTTCAGGGCCGGGCTCATCGACGAGAATTTTGGCGTCCAATGAAGCTATTTCTTCCTTGTTGATTTGCTAACCTCCGTGAGAATCAACTCAAACAAATTATCCTTCTTGATGTTGTTGTTGAATGAAGCGTAGAGGCATGTTCCTAAAAAGAAAACGGTTGTAGAAAATCTTGCCATAATAATTTTTAATAAAGAATTTCTGCACAATATATTGGTTGTGGTAGAAATATTTAAAGAAGATTTATAAGGGTAAAATTAGAGTTCTGCACCTAAAATGTTACTGATATTTAGTTCAGGGTTCGACACCTAAAATGTTACCGATATTCAGTTTGGGGTTCGGTACCTAAAATGTTATCAGGAAACAGTTTGGCGTTTGGCACCTAAAATATTAACGAAATTTAGTTTGGGGTTCGACACTTAAAATGTTACCCAAAACAAGTTTCAACATCGACACCTAAAATGTTATCAAAAAATTAGTTTGGGGTTCAGCACTTAAAATGTTATAGCCAACGAGTTTAGGGTTCGTGACCTATAATGTCAACGGATATTAGTTTTGCGTTCTGAATCCAAAATGTTGGCGAAAATCAGTTTGGCGTTCGAACCCTAAAATGTTAATAAATTCAATTTCGAGATCGGCACCTAAAATGTTAATGAAATCCAGTTTCGTGATCGGCACCTACAATGTTACCTACATTCAGTTTGGCGTTGGGGAATCTAAATTATTACCGAGATATTGAACTTTTTAAGTTGAGGAAAACATTTTATTCGGCACCTAAAATGTTACCAAAAAGAAGTTTCAGTGGTTAGGAACTTAAAATATTACGAGCATATTTCACTTTCTAAATTTAAAGGAAAACAGTTAACTCAGCGCTAAAAGGTTAGAAAAACCAGTTTACGGGTAAAACATTTCATTAGCCAATTGAAAATTTAAACCAAAACCTGTTTGAATTGGATGGTAGCCTGTAACTGAAAAAACCGATGCCACCGTATAATTGCTGAATTTTAACCTACCGCACTGCAGACTTATCTCAACTTATTTTTTCTATTCACAAGATCAAAATTAGATCTTATTACATTACTCAAAGATCTAACATCTCCTCCCGCTAAAAACACGAAGTACTTTTTATCCAAAAATAATTTTAAAAAACAATATAAAACAGGACCTCAAACTCGTACCAGAAGTTCGGTGGAGAGTCTCTGCTCTATTTTCCCCTTTTTGTTTTTTTCCCTCTTTTAATTTCTTCATTTCTTCGTATTTAGGGTTTTTTTTTTTTACATCAAATTATCGGTTGACTAAAAGGCTTCATTTCAATAAATTTATAAAAAAAATCTCAAATACTGGGATCGAAACTCAAACGAGAGGGGAAAAAGTAGCGTTCTTTTCTCAACAAAAGGAAAAAAATGGACTCAAATTCATGGAGGTTCCGATTTTCCAATTCTTCTTCTTCCTCAAGGCGTCATCAACCTCGATCTGGTTTGTATTGCTTTTTTTCTGTTTGGTTCTAGAGAAAATACGGAATTAGATCATTTTAAAAAATATTTTTTTGATCAATTTTGCTTTTGTTGTGTTTTAGATCTGTTTCTGGGAGGAGGATACGAAGAATTTGATGGAGATGAGGATTTCAAGGCGGAGTTTTTATGTCCGTTCTGCGCTGAGGATTTCGATATTGTTGGGCTTTGTTGTCACATCGACGAGGAGCATCCTGTTGAAGTAAAAAATGGGGTAACATGTTTTTTAAAAATCTTTCTTTTAATCTGAATTTTTTCTTTCTTATTTAATTTATTAGGAAACAATATGAACTTTCTTAGGTAATTTGCATGTTGATGGAGGAGTATTTTTGAAGTTTATATGCAGGAGAAATGTATATGCAGTGGTTCATAATTGGAAAAAGGAAATTGAAATTTGAAATGGGGTTTTACAGCTGAGTTGGTGTTGAATTGGGGAATTTAATTTCTATAAGATTCTTGATAATTTTACTAATTATGCATCGTTCATTGTGAATTGTACTGCTGTAGTTACAGATGTTTGCTTCAATACCGTTCTCGTTTCTGATGTATAGCTTGAAGCTGCTTAGGTTTAAACTTCAAAATTATTTGGATAAATTCTGTGATTCTTCTTGCTTTGTACTTTCTTTGTTTTTTCACTTCGCAACGGATTGTGTTTTTGGTCTCTTAGGTGACAACATTGTTTGAGAGTTAAATTTGGATTTTGCTTTAATAAGTGTTTGGTTGAATGTTACCTTCTCAGGTGTGCCCGATTTGCGTGCAGAGGGTCGGGATCGATATTGTTAGCCACATTACTATGCAACATGGGAGTTTTCTTAAGATATCCATTTTATGATGCTTTTTTCTAGGCTTAATTTGATTTGATGTTTACCATGGTGCTTAATGACATCTGCCATGGTGAGGCAATGCACGCGAAACATGAATACATTTCTGTTCACGGTCTTCAAGCTTAGGCCCCGTAAAAAGCCTTTTGTTGTTCCTTTGCGTGTTTAATTTTCTCTTGTTTGTTTGTGAGTTGACATGTCTTGATGAAAGGTTCAGGTTGTTCCTTGACTGGGTTTTACGTACAGCGCAGACGAAGAATACGCAAGGGTGGATCGAATTTGACATTTTCTATGTTGAGAAAAGAACTGCGAGAAGGAAACTTGCATGCGCTTCTTGGGGGATCATCGTGCATTGTTTCTCCCTCCAATGTTGAAGCCGATCCATTATTGTCGTCCTTTATGTTTAATCCACCGGCAGCCGATGAGCCTTTAAGCTTTCAGTCTCTTTCGATTGCTGAACCAAGTGCAGAGAAGGAAAGCTCAGATAAGGAATCTCTAGAAAGGTAAAAATACTGTCATTTATTCTTGTGATATGAACCATTTTGTTTCTCTATCTGGTACTGTAAAAATGACCGAGCTTTTGGTAGTCCACTATGCCCTTCGATATAGTGAACGACTTTGAGCAAGTAGCCAATGCTAGGAAATGTTGTGGCTTAGGCAAAAAATACTTTGCTGTTATAGTTGGCCTTGCTGGCTCGTCGATAGATATGGGTACTTCGGTCTTAATAAGGTTGTTGGTTGTACTCATGCTTCCCTTGTTGGAAAGGGCTATGAAGGCAATCAAAGCTGTCGATCGAGGAAATTCAAATGGCGGTGGATGCTTATGGTTCGCCTGCATTTTACTTTCCTGCCAATCCATAATTGTCAATCGGACTCAAGTTTCTAACAATAGTTTATCATGGCAGAAAACCTCAACAGTCGCAACTGTCAGACAAGGAGCACGAGGAGAAGGCTCGGAGGTGTGAATTCGTGCGAGGACTGTTGATGTCGACTATACTTGATGAGAATTTATAAGGTAACGAGGGTATTCGTAGAATATATTAGCAAAAATATAATATTAGGAGTGAGTGTAAAGCATAAAGAGGAAGATCTTCACTCTACCTCAGAAATGGCAATCGGTTGGTTAAAAATCAAACAAAACTATGTATTCATATTGTATTTAGGACTTTTGTGCATAATGGAAAGATGGAATAACTGATATGTGTGATTGATTTAGCTGATTTATTTTAATTAAATATCTGTATGCAGTTTCTTTGTCTATGCAAACATGTTTTTACACACAGGATTAAATGTTAATTCTGTATGCACTTACTTTTCCAACCATCTAGTTTTGCCCTCACAATTATGGAATCAACTTTTTCATAGTCCTTTGTAGATCAAGCTTCAACGTCATAACTCTTTGTCTACCTCTCTTCCTATTTTTCACGGCATTGATATATTGAATGGTATTAATATGTTAAATAACATTAAGTAAAAAATATTACTCCTTAAACTAAATTATAAAATTTAGAAACAAATATGGATCGATTTTGAATTAAATAAAAATTTAAGGATTAAATTGAATAAAAATAAAATTTGAGAGACTTAACATATTATTTATCTTATTTATCTTTTTCCATTAAAGTCCACTTTTTTTTTACTCAAAACTGACATATAATGTGTTTCGATTGGCTTATTATTTTTTTTAACATAATCTGAAAATGAGAATAATTCACGTAACGTTTTAAAGTTAACAGAATACAATTTAGAGGTGGCAATCGGGTTATTCAGGTCATTTTAGTTCGAGTTGTTTTTAGTTTGGTTTCAATTTAGGTCGGATCGAGTTTGATTTTAATTTCATTCGAGTTTATGTTATTATGAGTCAGTATCAGTTCGATTGATTTTTAAATTGGGTCAATAGATAGATTGAATTTTTGGATCGAGTCGATATCGGATCGGTTAATTTTCGGTTTAGATCAATATCAGATCGCTGCTTATTCGGGTCGATTTAATATCGGATCGGGCGATTTTCGATTTGAGTCAATATACGAAGATGATATTTTAAAGGAAAAAAGATGATATTAAACCATTAAACTATTACTAAATGTGATTTAATTAGTAATATAATAAAAAATACATATTTTGAGCAAATTAAGTTCGGGTTGATATTTAGGGTCAAATTTAGACCTTTATGTTTGAGTCCATATCGATTCTCGAGTCGAGTAAATCGGTTCAAATCTCGAGTCAAATTTATCGGTCTAAAATATAATGACCAATAAGAAAACAGTAAAACAAGTACCCGTAATTTACGGAGTAAAACATGCTTTATATATATTTTTTATAATCTTAATTTTAATCTTAATTTTACTTAGAGGGGTGAGAAAAAATGACTATAAAAAATTAAAGAAGTGCTCCTAGTAGATCTAAAACTCACGACTTAAGAGAATACGACAGAACAAAGATGAAAAATTTATCTAACTGACTAAATGATTTACGAATAGTATGCCGAACGCTTTGCTTAATTACATGTGTAACAATTAACACCTTGGGCGGCTTGATTAGGCCACTAATAAGATATTTGCTTCCTAAAAAGTCAACTATTTGTTTCTATCATGTACTTATTTGTTTTGATTAAGTATTTTTCTTTACAAAATTTATTATTTCTTTGGAAGTGTTCGTTTCTGATATTTATATATTACAATAATAAATTTGTGAAATAATTTTTTTTTAATCTTTTTATAACATTCACGTCATACAGAGAAACTGTTCGAATTCAATTCTTTTAATAACAATATTTTCTTTTCTTTCCAGATCATTTAGAAGTTTTACCGGTGAAACAAAGTTTTTCTTCTTAGAATTTTTTAGTCTTTTAGCAGATGATTGCAGCATCTACAACTGCAAGTTGGCCAACGTTTTATGGAATTCTTTATGCAAAATTGTATTCTTTGACTATTTCTTGGGAATTGAACATATTTTCCCAGAAAGAAACAACAAAAATGAAAGAAACTGAACCGACAAGCTTGGGTTTCAGTCTATAAATAGCATCCCAGTTTCTCATTTCTTCCCACACTCTCTGTGTTCATCTTTGAAGAACTTCAATCCCGTAGATATATAAAGACTAAAGAGAAACAATCATGGGTGTTTTCACACATGAAACGGAGGTTACTTCCCCACTTCCCACTGCCAGGGTATTCAAGGCCTTTGTTCTTGATTCGGACACCCTTTTCCCCAAGGTCGCCCCTTATGCAATCAAGGGCGTCGAGTACCTTCAAGGATCTGGTGCCCCTGGAAGTATCAGGAAGGTCAACTTTGCTGAAGGTAATCTTATTACTTTCGACCGATACGATTATGTGTCCGATATAATTATATTGTTTTTGTTTTCGTCTGATTCGAAATTTTACTTGGTAACACACGCAGAGTGGGGATTCAAGTATTTGAAGGAAAAGGTCGATGATATAGACCGAGACAATTTTTCGTACGCTTACACCGTGATCGAAAGCGATCTGTTCAAGAACGTAATCGAGAAAATCAGCTACGAGATCAAGTTCGTCGCTGCACCAAATGGTGGAACAGTTTGTAAGATAACCACCAAGTTCTACTCCGTGGGTGACTTTGAGATCAATGAAGAAGCAATCAAGGATTCACTCCAGAAGCGAGCCCAAATTTTCAAGGCTGTTGAAGAATATCTCTTGGCAAACCCTGATGCCTAAAACTTTATACATATATATATAGCTTCTGTGTTGTGATTTAATGGTGTCCAAGATTTAATGGTGTGGTTTTGATGTTTCTGTGTTGTCGTAGCCAAAAAACACTGTGTGATTGGATAGTAGTAAAATTGAAGGTCTCTGGATCTGATTGTCTGTATTTTCATTATAATAAAATAGTCTTGAATTGTGTTGTCTTATAAATTATGGTAGCGTATTGCTAATATTTAAGAGAAATAGGCAAAAGATTATACTCACACTTAGAGGTGAAAATGAACCGAGCTTGAACGAACAAGACTATGTTTATGTTTGTTTATTTTTAAAGGCGTTCATGTTTGGTTCGTATTCGTTTAAATTTCTAATATTGTGTTCGTGTTCATTTATTTATTTTTGAAGGTGTTCGTGTTCGTTCGCGAACGTGTTCATTTAAGTGTTCGTGAACGTGCTGGTTTAAGTGTTCACGAACACGTTCATTTCAGTGTTCACGAACACGTTCATTTCAGTGTTCGCGAACACATTCATTTATTAATCCGCGAACATGTTCGTTTATATGTTCAGAAATGTAAACTAAATTAACAATAAATAAATAAAACAAAAGCAACAACATAAAACTTACATTTGAATATGAACTTATATAACACCCTTAGCAACAACAAAAAGTAGTATTTATATACATTCACAAGCATTTTTATCCTATAAACGAGCTTGTTTATGAACATAAACGAACCGAACACACATTTGTTCGTGTTCGTTCGTTTATTAAATGAACATAAGAATTTTGTTCATACTCGTTTATTTAGGTATAATTGCTACAATATCCCTCTCTTTATATATATTTCAACTATATTTTTATTTTGTCTAATAAAAATAGAATAATTATTATAATAGTCCCTCTCTATTTTTATTTTTCAATTAGCTCCCTATTTTACAAATAATAATAAAAATTGATATTTTTTTATTTATGTCGGGTCAAGTTCGAGTTTTATTCTAAAATTCGAGTTTGGGTCGAGTAAAATATCATAAAATATCATGTCGAATAAAAATATTAAATTTTCAAGTCAAATGGGGATCAATCAAAAACCCGACTCAATCCGACCGGTTGACATACCTATATCCAACGCAACTTTGGTTATCTGTAGAGCTAAAAGACTTTGGACCAAATTTCCTTTAAAAAGGACCATTAAAAAAATATAATCCCTTATTTTGACAACAAATTCACGTAACACTCCTTGCACATTTACATCAAGCCATCGTCTAGTAAGGCTGTCCTAAAAAAAAGTAAGGGTAACACCTAGGGCGGCTTGATTAGGCCACTAATAAGATATTTGCTTTCCAAATTTCTTTTGTTGGTAAACCGTATTCGCAAGCATTTGTCTGTGTTATTTTATCATGTACTTGTTTTAATTAAGTATTTTTTTCCACAAAATTTATTATTTTTTTGACTTCGTTTATGCTATTTATTTATTACAATAATAAATTAGTGAAAGAAAGGGTTTTTTTTAATATATGGCGTAATCTCATTGTAATGTTTGATTTTAATTTTTTTCTTAGTACATGTACATTAGACTGGTAAGCTGTTTAGATTCGAATCTTTTAGAGATAACAATATTTTTTTGTTGTTGGAGAAACAAGTTTTTCTTTCTTATAATATAAATTCTGTAAGCAACTTTCAATAAATAAAGATCAATCAAATTAAAAAATGTAGGCTGCAGATGATTGCAACAATCGTGTTATCGAATTCTTTATGCAGTATTGTAGTCTTTGACTATTTCTTTGTAATTGAACAGATTTCCCAGAAAAAAAAAACAACAAAAATGAAAGAAACTGAACTGACAAGCTTCGATTTCAGTCTATAAATACCATCTCAGTTTCTCATTTCTTCCCACACCTCGAAACACACTCTCTGTATTCATCTTTGAAGAACTTCAAGCCCGTAGATACATAAAGCGAAAGAATAATGGGTGTTTCCACACATGAAATGGAGGCTACTTCCCCGGTTCCCACGGCCAGGATATTCAAGGCCTTTGTTCTTGATTCGGACACCCTTTCCCCCAAGGTTGCTCCTTATGCAATCAAGGGCGTCGAGTACCTTCAAGTATCCCTGGAAGTATCAGGAAGGTCAACTTTGCCGAAGGTAATTTTATTACTTCCGACGAATATGAATATGCGTCCGACATGATTATATTATTATTTTCTTTGTCTGATCCCAAGTTTTATTTGGTTGATACCACATGCAGGGTGGGGATTCGAGTATTTGAAGGAAAAGGTCGATGATATAGACCAAGATAACTTGTCCTACACTTACACCGTGATCGAGAGCGATCTTTTCAAGAACATAATCGAGAAAATAATAAACGAAAATTACTATAATGGTCACTTACGTTTAAGAAGTGTACATTTCTACTCATCAATTTCAAAAAATAAACGTTATGATCACTTATGTTTTCGTTATGTAAACTTATGGTCACTCGAACGTTTTTTTACCGTTAAAAACTTTAACGGAAAACTAGCTTGGCAAGGGTAAAATATAAAATAAAGACCAATCAATTTCATGCGTAATACACGTGGGCTGACTATTTGACTTCCTAGCAACGTAAGTGACCATTTCCACTCGAAAGTTCCAGTTCAGTGTTAGTGAAGTCAAGCTATGAAACCCATATCGCTTTACGCCTCCTTTCTTCTCTGTTTCTTCTTCGCATTGTTGTGCACGAAAACGCCAGATAATGAAGCTCTGAACAACGACGAAACTATCGTTTTCACGACACTTGGCCGATCGAATTACGCTTGGTTGGGACATCAACATGCTTCCAACTTCCGACCCACCAAGTCCTTCAAATGAACTTCGGGTCGTCTTCACCTTCTTCTATTCTCTCACTGTTGCACAACCGAAGCCTAACTGTCACGGACCAAACTTTTCGGATCGAGACATTGGCGCGAGCATCAGATAGGGAGGTTGTGCGCAATGTAATGGGCTTGCCAAATGTGGCCCAGCACTAGGAGAATGTCGTGGACCATACCTTTGGGACCAAGGCGTTGGCGCAAGAATCAGCCAAAGAAGGTTTGCGCGATGTAACGTGCTTGCCAAATGTGGCCCAACACTTGGAAGAAGGCATGGACCAAACCTTTAGGACCGAGGCATTGGCACAAGAATCAGCTAAAGAGGGTTTGCGCGGTGTAACGGGCTTGCCAAGACCATCACACTTGGCCCGGCACTTGGAGAATGCTAGAAAGCCCGCAAGCCCACAGGACTTAGCCAAATCCATGGAGGATTCAGGAGGGTAATTCGGTCAAAGCATCATCTATTTATTTGAAATATAATTTGTAGATAATGTTTGTGATAATTAGAGATTTGAATTGAGATTTGATTAGATAAGATCAATCTCGACCGTCAATGTAATTTAAACTGAGCCGTTGGATGTAGGGGAGTTCAACTATAAATAGAGGCTCCCTCATCACTTGTAAATCACTACTTCACTACTTCATCTCATATTCACTTATTCATTTACTTTGAGTAATACAAGAAGCATTTACTCTAAACTCTTTGAGTGTTCTTTATTGTTCTTGAGTGTTCTTCTTGTTCTAGTTGCCAATCTCTTTCTATTGTTCTTTGATTAGTTTCCGCTTAGAACGATCTTTCGTTCAAGGGCTTCGGTAAGTGTTTGATCTTTCGGAGCGAGAATCCTGGCTGAGTTAGGTGTTTGTCGAGAGAGCTTCACCTAAGGCCGTGACAAGGGATTTCAGGGTGACTTAGCAGACGTTTCAACCTAGAAAGCGACTAAGGTTCACACGATTTATCTGGCAAAAGTCTAGCCCGTGACAAGATCCATCGAAACCTGGAGGGCTTGTCGGAGCCGTTGTCGAGCATGAATACTCACAAGGCTGGTTGAAGGCTGACTTAGGAACTGATTTACGTCGAAGGCGTCTAAGGCCGCACGGATTCGTCAGGGTCAAAATCTAGCCCCGTGACACTAACTAAATCCCCAAAAGCTTCGCTGCTGGTGCTTCAGCTCATCTATGTGACGGAACGCAACGGGACGTCGAATATATACTATGACGCACTTTATTACTGTACGCCTAGAAGTACTAGATCAATATCGGCGCTTGAGATTCCCGTCTTACTTCATGCACCTTTGGTGGGTTTAAAAGGAAACAAGAATCGGGTTTCGATAAAGATAAGACAACTTCAGACATAACCATATTGATGAGGTTATATATTATATTAGGTGTTTACTTACCGAAGTAGGATGTTGGTTTGGTGGTTAGGCACTAAACCTTTCGGTCTTTCACCCACCGGGTTTAATTCCCAACACCTTTATATCATGACTTTTATTTATTTATTTTAAAATCAATCAGATGATGTCACATGTCATCATTTGGTTGGTTAAAATTTAATATAATAATAAATATAAAAAATATTGTGATGCCACGTCAGTAAAGTGCCACTTCACCAAGTCCTGCCATGCAGACATGTCATATCATTAAAGGGTGTTGACTGTCAGTTGACTAAAGGTTTCTATCCAACAAGGGTGAATTTTGAAAGAAAATAAAACATTAAGGGTTGGTCTGCAATAAAAGAAGAATGAGAGCTAAAATGACAAAAAAATTAAGCGGCAGTGACTTTATGCCTTTATTTTATTATTTACTTTAATTTATTTTGGCAAAATTACCCCAATATGGTTGTTGGGTTTTTTTCCAAAAATATGGTTCCCACCAAATTATTTCCATAAATATTGGTTTACTATTCGATTCAGAAGACCCATGGATTTCCCCTCGTTTTTAAACAGTAATTTACCAAAAAATATTAAAAAAATAAATGCACTATTCAAAGTCAGATAGCTTTCTGCCTGACTTCAAATAAGGATGAGGGCCTCCAAATTCTGCCACGTGGCAGCACGGTAGAGGGCCAGCCACTGTTGAAAGTCAGACTACCCTCTATCCGACTTCAAATAGTATCAGAGATGGCAGTGCTGACGCAGGCAGTGAATCGGTGGCAGGGTTGCAATGTGGCATGCATGCCTCGGGTGCAGGGCTGACAGTCACCTCGAGTGAATTTTTTTATTGAAATATTGATTGGATGGTTAGTAGGTGGGTTGGGTGGTTGAGGATAAATAGGGGTTGAAGATAGGTAGTTTTTGTGATGGAAATTTTGAGAAGATAGAGTGAAGAAGAAGAAGATTAGGAGGAATTGTAAGTTATTATTTTTTTAAGTTAAATTTTTGGATTTTATATCCTTTATATCCGCTCAAATTTTGAAGTTGAATTTTTGATATTTTAATTTTTTGTGTTAAATAGGTGGTTGAAGAGAATAAAATTTGTGAAGAGATTGAGTAAGGAAAGAAAGATTTGAAGAAAATATAGTAAGTATGATAAATAGATGTGTATTATTGTTTACTTTTAAGTCCGTGATATTTTTGAAGTTGATGTTTGAATTTTTTATGTTTGAGTATTTTTATTGTTCAATTTATGATTTATTTATAATGTTTTTTTTGGAAAAAATGAGTATATTGAGAAATTTGAGTATTAATGAGTGAAATGTTAACTTTTAGAGGATTTTATAGAATATTGGTAGAATGTGATTGGATTTGTTAGTTATTGAATGGAATGAATTTTGTTAAGGGAAAATAGGACTTTAATGATCAAATTAGTAAATTAGTGACTACTTTGTAAAAATCTTAAAATTGAAGGGTTTTAAAGGCAAATTACCGAATGATATAGGGACTAAGGATAACAGTAGTAAAAAAACGTTTTTTAATTTTGATTTTTAAATTTTTTATAAAAAAACCTTTTTTTAATTTAGGAGTTGGCAATTAGTAAAAAAAATACGGATGTTTGAATTGGTATTTTAATTTAGTAGTGAGTTGCAATATTTAGGCAAAATGATACAAATTTTAGAGTGGCAAAGTAAAATTTTAATTAATTAATGATGATGATTGATTGATTTAAATTTAACGTAATAAGTTGATTTTGTTAGTTATGTAATTTAAAATATCATGTACTAATTTTTTAAACTGCATGTAGTAAAAAATATGGATGTTTTAATTAGTCTATTAATTTAAACAAAATTTATAATATCTATGAACAATACTACCTTGTAATCACCTTTAGACTATTCAAAAAAATTAAAGTAAAGATATTATAAATTTTGTTTTTAAAATTTAGTTGATTATGTTTATTGGCAAATTATTTTTTAATGTAGTACATTTAGTCCTGTATTGTAATATATTATTACTTGTCCTGTAGGATGGCCGAGCAAGCTCCTCTATTGCGGTTACAGGATCGGCACATTAGTAGTCTGCCGGTTGTTGAGATGGTACAATTTTGTTAATAATTTATTTATTAGAAATTCAATTATGTTAATATTATTTATTTATTAATGTGTTAATTACAAGATTTTGAGGATACATTTAAGCATCATCTGACCATGGCCAAAAATCCTCCGGATGATCAGATCATTGAATGGTTGCAAATTTCTGGATTTTATCATGCGATATTCGTTCGGGGTACAAGTTGGTGCCCGGGTTGATTGTTGCTCTGATTGAGTGTTGGAGGCCGAAAACCCATACGTTCCATATGTCGTGTGGGGAATACACGATCATACTTGAAGACGTGGCCATTCTTATTGGGGTCCCGGTAAATGAGGCACCATTGATCGGGGCACCATTGACTGGGGAACCGTTGATTGACTAGACGAAAGCTACACCTGAAGCAATTTGCTCTTTTTACCTTGGGAAAGTGCCAGATAAATCAGATTTGAAAGGATCTCGTGTGCAAATGAGTTGGTTGCAAAATGAATTTAAACTCAGTGGATATAGTTCGGTTGAAGCGATTTATAATGCCATTCGAGCTTATATTCTACAACTCATTGGAGGTATATTGATGCCGAATAAATCGGGAAATCTTGTTCATACACGGTATCTACGCTTTTTGAGGTATCCATGGGAAGCTGCTCAATATAGTTGGGAATCGGTCATATTATCGTTCTTGTATCTTGAGTTGGGCAAGGGCGCTAAAATAGATAATGGTCATAAGGTTTGGGGTATTGGTGGATGTTTGTTGTTGCTACAAGCGTGGGTTTGGCAGCGACTTCCCTTTTGGACACCGGTTACTCAAACATCGATACAGTTTCCTCTTGTCGCCAAGTAATTATCCTAATTTTAAGTTCAATTTTAAACTTAAATTTATTTATTTTTAAAACATTATTTTTTATTTGTATGCAGACGGTGCAAGAAAAAAGCGCACACGGGATTGGCGAACAACAACTTGAAAGTATTTAGAGTGCATTTTGATTTGTATTGTCAGGAGCAGGTATCTGGTTAACTGTATTGTTTACAATTTACTTAGATAGATATTTACAGTTTATTATTTACATTATAGTTAGATGTCTTATTATAATAATCCTTATTTTGTAGTTTATTTGGACGACGTACAACGATGATCGCATTTTTGTACCGGATGAGCTCATGAAGTATTCTAACCAGTGGTGTAGTGTTACACCGTTGATCCACTTTGCGATTGTCGAGTTTCACTTTGCCGACAGGGTGCTGAGGCAATTTGGTTTCCACCAGCCCATTTCGTATCCCCACACTGAGCATGACTATTTGCACGATTATGATGGACGCGGCAGGGCAGAAGTAAATTGGGAAGTCACACACGCCGACTACATTAATATGTGGAATAACTAAGCTTCAACGATACCGTTTCGCGCTCTAATCCAATAGGATGTTTTGATTTTTAGAGGTCAGAGTACCTGATCTATTTTCTTAATAATGGAATGTCGTACTTAACTTCGGTCGATGAACGGGAACAATGTCAAAAATATAAGAAAAAATATGGCGGTAAGGGTGAATCCTCTAAGAGTGCAGCAAGCGCATCTCAAAATCCTGTGTGGAGTGGAAACCAACCATGTGGGAACAACCAGAAGTATGCCCGACAGTTATATGGGAAAAGGAACCGGCTCCTACATTTGTTCAAACAGAAGTTGGCACGAGCTCTTCAGGTACTCACGGGTTTGATGATGTTGTCTTATACACACCAGTTTTTTCCTCCACAGTTAGCCATGTACTCGAACTTTGAACAGAACATGGATTTCCAAGAAATACAAAATTTCCTGAATTTGCCACAGATTATGGGAGGGCGGAGCAGTTACACGGATATGTTCACAACACCACCTCCTATTCCCTCGGTGACTCAGAATGTGAGCTACAGTGAATAGGAGGTGTGCGACAGTGAAACGGAGCCTGAATAGGATCCCGGGCAGGATAGAGGCCACAACGAAATCGACGAGCGCCACGTCTCTATTTATCGATCGATCCCGTTCATGGCCAAAAATTACACAGGAAGAAAAAATGATTTTATGTATTTTGTGTAATACATTTGAGCCATTTCATGTATGAATTTGAATGTTATTGTTTTTTTATTTTTCACTATGTTTGTTTTATTATTCATTTTTATATAAAACTAATTATCATGAATTTGAAAAATCTCAAAAGGTTTTAAAAAATTTAAAATTGAAATTGAAATTTAAAATTAGAGATGGATTGAAATTGAAAAAAAAATGTGGAATGCAAAAAGTGCATGAATTTAAAAAAAAATAATGCGTTGAATTTAAAAAAAAAAAGAATGATGCGTTGAATTGAAGAAGATGAATTCAACATTGGATTAGAAAAAAAAAGGCTGTTGCGCACTGCTAGGGCTAGGGCTAGGGGTGGGTGGGTGGGTGGGTATGTATTAATTTCGGTTTAAGTTCGATATAGTTCGTTTTTTTTAATATTTTAGTTTGATATTTAATTCGATTCAGGAATTTAAATTCAAACTCAAGTTCAAATTTCAATTCCGATTAAAATTTAAAATCAAAGTAAAATTGAATTAATATTTAGCTACATCTAAAATCGACTTTCTTAAATTATTAAATTTTTCAGTTGATCCATTTTAACGATTTGAGCGTGCTACGAGCCAAAGTACAACAACCACACATTTGGATATTTTCAAATACAAACATAATATTGTCAAATACAAATATAATGTTTTCAAATACAAACATAATTTTTTTCGAGTACAAACATCAGAAATCACTGAGGCATAGGCACATATTTTGGTTCATTAGGACATTTTGATTTCGAATGGCCTTCAGCCCTACATATGGTTGTAACGACGTTTCTTCCTTTTTGGCTCCTTTATAAGTATGGATTAAATCATTTTTGAAATCTTGGCTTAAGGGATTTCTTTTGGAAACTCTTGTCCCTTTGAAAACGATTTAAAATTTGGAGTCGCCACCGACCACTTGGATAAGGTAGGCCGAACACCACAAAACCAAAGATTCATTTTGAAAGGGCTCGGGAATTGGTTACGTGTGGGGAAGGATTAGCACCCCCATCACGCCCGTAAATCGGTAACAAAATTTTTGTTGCTTTTAATCGAATGAAATTGTCGGGATCTAAAAGGAATTTAACTCAGTGACCTTAATTGAAAATTAACCTTAATTGAACGGGCTTTATCAAACAGGTGAATTTAAATTAATTGGACATTTAATTAATAAGGTTGACGATACATCGGACCATAGATTAAACCGACATCGAATAAGCTTGGTTGCTGTGTTAATTTATGGTTCGAATCTTGCACGTCACCTTTATGCATGGTGCAAGCAGTTAAGATATGATGTGATGATTTTATCAACTTTTAACTTTACCTCGGGACGGTAAGAATTAATTCAAATATTTGGTCAACATCCTTTAAGCTCGGACTGTTGCGACACAAATATCGGAATTAATAAATACCTCCCTTTTGTGATTTAGATTAATTAATGCAAAATTAATGGGCCGTTGTGAATGAAAATTAAGGAATAACAAACAAATGCATAAAAGATAAACACACAAGGCCCACCCCAAGATCTAACTTATGAAGGCCCAAATTATGGAAAGCCCAAGTAATGATCTAATTATTAGTTAAGTGATTCTAATATTAACCTTAGATTGATTAACTAGCCCAAAAAGACTAAAACCCTGACAAATTATGAGAATTAGCTTTAATATCGATCTAAACTTTGTAGTTAATTTTATCCTAAAAGTTATTAAGAACATTCGATTAATTTAATGAATTTAACATTGACCCAAATAAGCCAAGAGCAAATTTAAATTCGCTAAATTAATCCGAACCCTATTCTAGCTAAGGCTCTAAGGAAATTAAACTTAGAATTAACTTAAGGATCGTGCCCCTATGAGACGAGCACACGATCTAAATTAATTAAGCTAATTCAATCTAAGGCCCAAAAGCTATTGGCGAAGCCCAACGATCTAAAGCCCAAAACCCAAAGGCCCAAATTAAACTAGCAAGGCCCAAACACACAAAAAACAAAACAAAGCCCGAATTACTAAGGCATATTATGTTAAGAATAAACTATATAGAAAGAAAAAAAGCCCAACTTAAGTATATTAACAAGAAAAAAAAGAAAACCTCTTAGCATATATATATATATATATATATATATATATATATATATATATTAAAATGCTATACATATTATAAACTTGGAAAATTGTATGTTTTTGAAAATTATAACTATGTAGAACTAAATATTAAATACCTTGTAAAACCTATATTATATACATTACATGAAGACTATATACTCAATATATAATATAAAAACTATATACTATGTAATATTCATATATTAAACACCAAATCAAGTGTAAAATCACATATTAAACATGCATTAGACAACCATTAGACATTTCAACAATAAATAAAAAAACAACAGATTTAAACATAAACAATAAACGGCAAGATTAAGAACAAAAATAAGCTAGAATTAAAATGCATGAAATTGGGGCTTATACATTGGAAACTGGACCAAAGCGTAAAGAAAAAACTTTCGGGGCTATATTAAAAGGAAAAACATGGATGATATCGTAAGAAAACAAAAAGCTTCAAGGACCTAGGTTGTAATAAAAAAACACAGAATGGCCCGGGGCTGCGATTTTCCCACGCGGAGGGACCGATTATGCCATTTTGACTTGCGAAAGTCCTTAAAATGCAATTAGAGAGGGGAATAGGTCCTTAAATAGATATTTGCCTATTTTAAAACGCGAAAAACGTTATAAAAAATCCTTTCTCTGACATTTTCTTCTCTTTTGGCAAAACGAAAACTAGAACTTTTATAGAGCTCTCAACCTCCCATTCGAAATCCATCTGGGTTCATCAAGAACCCAAATTCTGATGACCTAGCCGTCGTAAACAGCTGCGTCAGCCGTCGTGAAACACAGAAATCGGCCGATAATCGCCATGTCGGCGCCGCTTGCCGGCAGCCGACGAACTCAGAAGAACCCAAAAAAACCTCTCTTTTTTGGTTTAAACCTAAATCAAACCCTACATTTTGAAATTAGACCCATTTTCTTTAAAAAACCTCAAAAGCCAAAACAAAAACCAAACTTTGACCCCCATTCGACCCTTATCTTCTCACCCGTTCACCATGCAACGCCTCGAGGAGGCCTAGAGGCTTGTCACCGGCAGACGAAAGGGCGAGGAGTGACGATTATAAAAGGAGCCGAACGGACGAGGTAAAAAGATTAAATCCCCCATTTTTTATGCGTATACTTCGAATGAAATGCAAAGAATAGGAATTATACCTCATAAAGTTTTTTCGTATTGATTTGAATCTTTTCCCATTCGTTTTCACTTAGGGTTTACATTGGCTGATTTTGGGCTTTTATAAGCCAAATATTACATGAATTTAAGAAAATAAAAAACCTAGAAATGTGCTATTGGTTGCTGCTAATTCTCTGAAATTCTTGTTTGTATTCATGCCCAATCTTGATGCTGTCGATTTGTTGGGGAGAAATCCCTTTTGATCTGTTAACATTTTGTTTTTGTTGTGTATGCATGTGAACGAGAGATGATGGGTCTAGTGGGAGCTGTGGGAAGCTAAAGTGGTGCGCGTGCCGCGTGTGGTGAACTCTTGAGGTCTCCCACATTTGATCTGAATTGTCAGATCATTATTGATTTGATCTAACGGTGGGAAATGAGCTACGCAAAAACACAACAAATTAGGATTTTTTTTGTTTAGGGCCTTATTAGGCCAGATAAGATATGGGAAGATTTTATTCCTTGTGGGCCAAATGTAAATGGACTGCAAATATAAAACTTGGGCTGATGTTTAATTTTTTGATATGGGCTGATAATAAAACAAAATTGGGTTTTATTAATCTGTTAATCTTTTTTTTTTCAAATGAGTTTTGTAGTAATAATAATGTAAACATAACAATAATAATAAGATTATAATAGTAGTAACAATCACAAATATCATAATAACAAGAGGAAAAATATCATAATAATAATAATAATAATAATAACATATAGTATAATATTTAGGTTTTTTAACATAGTGGATTATAACAAAGACGTGGTGACATATATATATATATACCTTAGTAATTTTGGTTTTGAATGACATAGCAACATATTTAAAGATATAACTAGTATAATATGAAAGCAATTATAAGCAACATATACTATTAATTTTTTGGGTTTTCTTTTTTAATACTAAAGGTAAACATATTATGTATATTTAATAAGATAGTCTAAACTATTCAAAGCCCAGCCCATTACTGTTATAAACAACGAAAACGGGTTAATCTGGACAAAATTAGTGATTACAATGGTACATCTCTTTCGTTGTCCCTTTTCTCTGTGATGAAGATCCATACTGGTATAGAAGCGAGTTGATCTAGGTCAACCAGTTGGAGTTCTACGAAGTGTAGGATCCGGTAACCATTTTTTATGCTCCACTAGCGGCCAATACATTGAATTCGGGATTGGTGAGAACTCAATTATGTAAATATCTAACATCTGGTTGAGAATGAAGCATTCATCAATATATGTGTACGGGTCAACATTGGCGAACATACAGCTGCAACTGTATGAGCACATGGATATCGCCACTCCTGGAACTCGCTATAGTCACACCATCTACGTCTGAAAATCTACTCGAAATACGTTTGAGTGGGGTGCTCCGTCTCGGGTTCTGGAACCAACAACATCGAAAGTCTCATTCATTCGGTCGAATGTGTGAACGGTCAGCGACGTTACACTCTTCACATTATCATCCATATTTTTCACAATTGTAGGAGCCCAACGTTGTCCCCTGTTTATTAAGGACTGGACATGCTTCCCTTTAACAGACCAAACCTTAGCCAAACGATAGTACGTCTCTATTACCAAGCTGGCTATTGGGATATGACGTGATCCTTTCATTACTCTATTTATGCACTCTACAAGGTTGGTAGTCATTTTCCTCTATCGTCTACCACCTTCGTCATATGATTGGGCTCATATCTCTCTCTCGATGTTGTTGGCTCAACTCCAATCACGCTCGCCGTATTTTTGTAAATTCTCCATCTTCCTTTCAAATTATGGTCGTAGTAATTGATACCATGTGCCATAATATATGTTGTTAGCATCAACAAAAATCAAATCACATCACTGCATAGGCATATATAATAGATTTTGAAAGAATGGCATTGACCCATACTTAAAATCTCACTGCGAAGGTATTGATTTTTGAACTACTCGTAGCTGTTCTTACCGATGTGACGAACACAGTATGTAGGGTATGCATGCGGAGGTGTCCAACGACTTCTCTCTCGATTAATTGTTGCTTTGATACTTGTCCCTTGATCAGAGATAATGCAAGCCCCATCTTCTCGGACCACATGGTCACACAAATTGGTCAAAATGAAATTCCAAGCTTCTGTAGTCTCCCCATCAATAATTGTGAATGCAATCAGAATGACATTGCTCTCGCCATCTTGCGCAACGACAACCAACAGTATATAAGAGTATGTCCCGTAAAGCCACGTTCCATCGACTTGGATCATACACTTACAATACAGAAAGCCGTTAATGCATGGCTTGAATGCCCAGAATAGTCAATGGAAAAATTGATACCCTTGAAGTAGTTGGCCTTATCGGTCGTATGCATTCTTTGTTTGATACCTTACTGTAGTGCTTGGGATGAAATGTGTCATTGCTATCAATAAAGCTGGTAGCTCATTATATGATTTATCGTAATCACCGTACACTGAATGCAACGCCTTATCCCTTGCTCTCCACCCCTTCTTATATTTTATTTGATATTCAAATTGTTGCGTAATGGTTGCTTGGATCGCTGAAACTGGAACCCTTGGATTTGCTTCGACCAACTTCATCACGTGATGGCTTATTACACTTGAGTCCAATTTGGTGTGGTCCTGGTCGATGGATGTTCGTAAACATGTGTGATCGCCGTTATACTTTTTGACCCGCTAGCGATCTATCTTTTTAAGCTTCGTTACTTGAATCTTCCAATTGCACCTTTCTCGTATTTCACACACTTCGCAAAGAAAGTCCTCGGGGTGGATTCTGCAACAGCGTAGTCTACATGCTGCATGATGCTATACTTTTTAATTGCCAATATAGCTTCATCGTTTTTATTAACTTTCAGCCCTTCAAATAATTCACCATGCTGACTCGAAGTTAATTGGGGCATATCTAGGAATTGTGGCACCCTCATCGCATCGAAATCCACCGAGTTCATGTGAGCAGGAGCTTCATAGAATGTAATGTCACCCCCGGTCAGAAAAAATTCTCCAACACCGAAATTAAGGGCTTCACCAACGCCATCGGGGAACAAATCAGGATCCCCAATATCTTCATCTTCGCTGGAATCTTCAAGTGATTCTCCCCATCAACCTCGTAGGTTCTCAACATTAGCATCAACAGTCCGCCCATGTGATGCTGCATATATGAATATCCGACTAAATTGCGACATGTTAGCCACCGATGCCGCAAATCATGAATCTGAGCTCCAATTTTCTTCGATATATTCTCCTTCAATACTCGAATCATGATTTCTTTTTTAAATCTCATCTTCGTAGGGCTTTTAGATTCAAATACAATATCGACATTAGTTTTCACCATTTGTCCATTGTAATGGACAATTGCCACAAAGCTGTTGTTGCTTATTTTCTCTGCATGTTCAGAAAAGAAATATTTTGAATAATAATACAAAAATCAAAATGAACAACTACAATGTCACTAAACCTAATTTTAAACTATAAATAACAATAATTTTAGAACATGCTACTTATTTACGGAAGTATTTCAAATATATTTCGAATACACTTTAAAAACTATACTAATTTCTCAAAAATACTAATTACGATTTTTTTGCACTATTATAATCCTAAACAAAAATAAAACATTCATCGTTCTAACATAACATTTAAATTTCAAACAACATCAAAGTTATACAGATAAAAAAATTAAAATTTCAAACCGACTTATAATATTTTTCCCACAGCTTTCTTCTTTTCCCTTTTTACTCGATTTTTTCTCTAACAAATTACCTTCAACATCAACATAACCTATTTAAAAAAACAACTACAATTTTCCCTTACATTCCCCTATACAAAATTTAATCTTCATTAAAAGGTTTCAAATAAAAAAATTACACTACCCCTATATAATTTAAAACTAATATAAAAATTAAAAAATACCTTACCACCCTACACCTGCACCTACACCACTACTTCATCACATCACTGCAACCCTATATCAATTAAAAAAATTCTTTTTCACCCGGTATGCATACCCTGCCACTGATTCACTGTCTGCGCCAGCACTTCCCTCTATAATACTGTTTGAAGTTGGATAGAGGGCAATCCGACTTTCAACAGTGGTTGCCCCTCTACCGTGTTGCCACGTGGCAGAATCTGGAGGCCCTCGTCCATATTTGAAGTCGGACAGAGGGCTATCCGACTTTGAATAGTGCCCTTATTTTTTTTAATATTTTTTGGTAAATTACTGTTCAAAAACAGGGGAAATACATGGTTCTTATGAATCGGACAATAAATCACAATATTTTTTGAAATAATTTGGTGGGAACCATATTTTTGGAAAAAAAATCCAACAACCATATTGAGGTAATTTTGCCATTTATTTGACAATCTATCACAAGTAATATAAAATTAAAAACTTGAAAATTCACAAAATATTTTAACAGAGAATAACGAGGGTATGCAAATATATATATATATATATTTTAAAAATATTTTGTATAATAATTATATTAATAATATGATAAATATATAGTTCTTTTTGCAAATTTAGAGTGACAAAAATAATTATATGACTTTTTGTGTAGATATTTTTAATTTAATACTAAAAGCTTAACATGTTAAAAATAAAATATAACACATAGATAATTTGATAAATTTTACTTCCAGGTAATCTTATATTCCTCAAACCAAACACAATAATTACTACAACAAACTAGGTTTTTAGCGGCACTTTTAGCGGCGTTTGCCCAAAAACGCCACTATAGACGTGTACTTTAGTGGCGTTTGTTAGACAAACGCCGCTATAAGATTTAAATGTTTATATCTCATATTGACTCCATTTATGTCTTACTGAAACTTTATAAAAAAGCGAAGCGCAAGCTTAAATCGACGAGCTAAGTAATGAACGAAAATAACGACGTTTGGATGAGCAAACACCACTATTTATTGCAGTGTTTGAACTAGAGGCACTTCTTGCGGCATTTTTTCTAGCACTGGGAAGGTTTTTAATGGCACTTAAAAACACTGATATAGGGCTAAAAAAGCTGCTAAAAGTCTGTTTTGTTGTAGTGAATCTTGCGGTAATTGTTGCATAATAAAATGTCTAAACGACACTTATTATTAAAAAGTACATAAATAATAAATAGTAGAAATAGTTTCAACACGACTTTATAAAGCCAATTTTTATTTTTGAAAATTCGGGTTTGGGTTAGATCGGGTCGGTTTTGTAGAGGATAATGTTCGATTAGATTCGAGTTCAGAGTGAAAAATATGTATTTTTCTAACTTTGTTCATATCTCTATATTTATTCTAAACATTTAGGGATATTTTCACATAAGAGTTTATTCTAAACATTTAGGGATATATATGGAATATTTTTGAAGAATTTTGAAGAATTTCGTCTACAGAAGCAACAATAATAGAAATAGTTAATAAGATTCTATAAGCAATCGTCGCATTTAGGAAGCAATTAAAATGTTTTAAAAATCTTAATAAATCTATTGCACTCATTTTTTCCTCAGCTAAAAATTCTTTAAGTAATTTCATCTCAATAAATAATTTATTTTCATCAACATCAAATAACTCACATTTCCTAAGAGCATTTTCCAAATTATTACAATAAGTTTTGAGATTAATATCATCTAATGAATGTGATTTATCAAAATGAAATAAAAACTAAAAATATTTTCAATTACTGCACTCGGTATACAGCACACATAATTTTAAATTACAAAGATTTTCAATTACTACACTTTAAGTTCCAAAGTTGCCTTTCATTATAGCAACTTAAAATTCATTTATTCATATTCGTGCTATTGCTAGGCTAGCTGGCAATGCTAGCTTTAAATTAATTAATTATATATAAATGGTCTTGCTTTGATGGCAATCGAGAGTTATCTTTTGGAAGAAGTTGATATTGAAAGCGTTGTAGATGATTTTGCTTCAAAACATGCAAAAAGAACGATACTTTTTAAGTGAAATGTTAGATTATTAAATGTTTATAAGTTAATTTTTCGTTGTTCAAAAGGATAATTTAACAATATTTTTTGTATTAAAATAAGAAAAATTTTGAAAAAAACTTATCTCTCGCTGTTAAAAAATAAGGGCCCTTTTTAATTAATTGCACAGAGCCTCTAAATTCTTTGAACTGTCCATGTATTAAAGTATTTTTCTATATTCAATTATCTCCATATTTTCTGAATAAAAATATATATTTTATTTATGTCGGGATAGGTCGGATCAAAGTCAGGTTTTTTTTATCTGAGCTATCGTGCGACAAAATCCAGTAATATTAAGTATTTTTTTATACTTCTCATTCCGTACGTTTAAGTATTACAACAGTAATTACTAGTGAATCAAAGTTTTCCTACACCTTAGAATTGAAATTCCGTAAGCAAATTGCAATAAATAAATATCAATCAAATGAAATATGTAAACAACCGATGCCTGCAACATTTAAAATTATGATCTGACCATTATTTTATGAAATTCTTTATGCAGAATGGCGTTCATGACTATTTCTTGGCGATTTTGAATATTAAAAATAAGTTAAATTATATGAAGAAGCCTGCATTTCAGTCTATAAATACCATCTCAGTTTCTCATTTCTTCCCACACCTCAAAAAACACTATCAGCACTTCATTAAATTGAAGATATTCAAGCTCATAGAGTAGAGAAAAATGGGTGTTTTCACGCATGAAATGGAGGTTAATTCCCCGGTTCCAACAGCCAGGTTATTCAAGGCCTTTGTTCTTGAGTCCGACACCCTTTTCCCCAAGGTTGCTCCTTATGCAATCAAGGGAGTCGAGTACCTTGAAGGATCTGGTGGCTCCGGAAGTATCAGGAAGGTCAACTTTGCTGAAGGTAATTGTATTACTTCCGACCCAATATGATTATATTGTTTTATTCTTCGTATGATCCCATGTTTTACTTGATTGACACCACATGCAGGCTGGGGATTCGAGTATTTGAAGGAAAAGGTCGATGATATAGACAGAGACAACTTGTCGTACACTTACACTGTGATCGAAAGCGATCTTTTCAAGAACATAATCGAGAAAATTAACTATGAGATCAAATTCGTTGCGGCCCCAAATGGAGGAACAATTTGTAAGATAATCACCAAGTTTTACTCCGTGGGTGACATTGAGATCAATGAAGAAGCAATCAAGGATTCACTCCAGAAGCGAGCCCAGGTTTTCAAGACCGTTGAAGAATATCTCTTGGCAAACCCAGATGCCTAAAACTATATATAACTATATATGAAGTGTCTGAATCTGATTATCTGTATTTCCATAATAATAAAAGAGTCTTTGAGTTGTGTTGTCTTTCATGTTTACGAAAATAAAATACATTTACTTGATATTACTGTTTTATTGTTTAGGAATTTTGACAGTGACATTGCCATTATTTTTTTTGAATATGAGTACGACAATTTTATTAATAAAGTCTACAATGCAGGTAAATAAACATGATCTGGATATATTCATAAAAACACGGAAACTAATGTCTTTAGATCATAAACAGGACCAAAGAAAGAAAAGATAAAATCCTAATTCAAAGACTCGAAACAAAATAGATACAAAACATCACCCAAACTCGACGACGAAGGTAAAAACCATCAACAAACAACATTAAAAAATGCATATTACAAAATTGAGACACGTTGACAACAAGTTTATTACCACAACTCAATCGCGAACAAGAGCGGCGACTAAACTTGCATCTAGATCCAGTTCGAGGATCCAAAATAGGGAGATCAACAAGATAATCAAAAGAGCGTCATCTTGATCAGTCGTGATGATGTCAAATCTAACCTTGACAAAAAAATAAATAACAGAAAAGCGTACCAAAAAGTAGAAAAACGTGCAAAGAAACAGAAAATACGTACCGAAAGGTAGAGGAAAGATTGTCATAAAGACAGATTTATTGAATTAAAAGGACTACAATCAAAAGAATGAAACAAATAAATAAAAAGAAGGTGATCGGCAGTCGACAACCAGCACTAAAGCTAGTGTCGCTGCCAGCTATAAAATTAGACAAGAATGAAAAAAGTGATGGTGGCACTGGAGAGAAACAAAGCGGTTGACATTGCCATTATTTAATAAAGATGGGTGAATTAAAATAATTTATTCCAACGGAGAAGATTTACACTTTAGGGCAAGTAGTTAAAAGCTAGGGATGACCATTTGACCATACTCGACGGGTTCCGATCCGACCTGATTCTATTGAGTCGTTTTTATTGCAAATTTTGCGGTCGGGTCAGGTTTAAGTTTAAGGTGAAAAATATCCTACTCAACCCGAAACAATGGTTTGATTTTATTCTAAATATTTAGATATAATTGCTACAATGTCCCTTTCTTTATATACTTTTCAATTATCTTCCTATTTTATCCAATAAAAATAGAATAATTATTATAATGTTCCCACTCTATGTTTATTTTTTCACTTAGCTCCATGTTTTAGCGAATAATAATTAATAATTTTTTATTTATGTCAGTTCAGGTCAGGTTGGATTCGGGTCGTGTGAGATACCATGAAATGTCAAGCCAGGTTTGGATGAAGGTGTTAAATTTTCGGGTCGGGTGCGGATTGATCAAAAACCCAATCCAACTCGACCCATGGCCATCCTATTAAAAGCTCTCAGCTGACACCTTTCCTCTCCCAAGGTTTTGTGTGCTAGACCCAGTAGGAGCAAATTCCCCCTTCCCCTCCCCTACGTGGGAATTGTTCAAAAAAATTATCGATATATCTTTTAAGTCGAGATACTTTGGTTTCATATTTATTTCTTCTCTTGATTGAGAATAAAGAAGAACCATATATACCAACAGGGTGAGTCCAAGTGATAAATAATTTGATATTACTTAAACAAGTCTCGATCGAGATTTTGTGTATGCAAAAAATCTTCGTTGGGAAACTTACCCACCAAAACTTGATGTGCAATGCAGGCCGATACGAATTAGTTAAGGTAAAGCCCATAAAAACTGAGAGGGCAACAAAAAACCATATATGTTTACTTGACTTAGGACCAAGACCTTATATTAAATTATACTAATACTTGGTCATGAGCCCAGAGCCAATGATATTTGTATCAACCATTTAATCTAATACATTAGTAGATCAAATAATTAGAAACTTAAGCCTATGCAGAATTATATTAATATTTTTGTCTACCAAATCAGGGGCTGAAGTGGTGGTTCTTTTAAAAATTGAAATTCATATATAATTTAGAAATATTTAAAAAATTGTTATATGTTTTTGTATTAAAAATCTATTTTTGTTCCTCTCCCTAAAATTTTATAAGTCCGTCCCCTAGAATTTTATAGGTGCATCTGCCTAACATAAAATCATGCGTCCATCCCTGAATTGAACCAAATCCAGGGTTATCAAATACAACACCACCAAATTGAGATTATTAATATGTTAATTAATTTTACTAGTATGGGATGAAAATGACTTTCGTAAGAGATTCACTAATTTACATAGTAGTCATAGATGTTATTAACTCTTCAAAGGTACTATTTTCATATATATATATATATATATTGTCATGCTTTTACTTGACTTTGAATACATAATCATGCATTTAGCCCGTAGTATCGTGCATTTGCATTAAGGAGTTGAAGAACATTTCTTTTGTTAGAGTAAATGTGTATTTCTTTGTTTTGGTGGCAGGTTAGGAGCAGGTTGGCAAAAGCAATAAGGAGAATGCCAAGCACGGACGACAAAAGAATACATGGCGAAAATGCCAAGCACGGATGGCAAAAGAATGCAGGAGGATAATGCCACGTGTGGTTGAAATACCAGGAAAAAATGTCAAGTTTGGTGGGCAAAAAATTGGTGCCCGAAAAAAATGCACCACGTCAGCCCTAGTTGCAATAAACGTAGATGCCGCATCCGACAATGATGTCAGCCCTAGCTACTAAAACGCGTGAAATTCTATCCCAAACAAACCAAACCAAACCAAACCAAACTAAGTAAGGTAACATCTCTAGTAATGTGTTTGGTAATAATTTATTTCAGGAATTCTATCCCAAAGGCAATGTTACATAATTTCTTTAATTGCAATCTTAATTTCCCATGTTTTTCCAAATATTTTAGCACGTGATTTATTTATTTCATTTTTTACATCATATTTATTTTTAATAATAGTGCTATTAATAATTTTTATTTTTATTTCCCATTCTAGACGTGAAATTAAATAGTCAATGATTGTTTTGATACAATTTGTGATTGACTTATGGGTATGTTTAATAATTAGCTGATAACTGATAGCGGATTACATTAGCTAATAGTTGATTGTATTAGCGAATTGTATAAACGTGTTTGATAAAATTAACTGATAGCTGATAGCTGTTTGATTATTTAAACAAGCAAAATGACATATAAAGACATGATTATATTCGATACTTGTTTAATTAATTTAATTATGAAAATATTTTTTTAATATAACATTACCAAGAGTGCGTTTGGTTCGGGGAAAAGATGATTACCAGGGGTAATAATTTTTTCCAAACTTACATTTTCATGTTTGGTTTGGGAAGATTCCCACTATGAGGTAATGTTGTATTAAAAAATTATTTTTCATAATCAAATTAATTAAACAAGTATTAAATATAATTATTTCTTTATATGTCATTTTGCTTGTTTAAATAATCAAATAGCCATCAGCTAATTTTACCAAATACTTTTATATAATCAACTAACACAATCCTTTTCCCTCCAAATGGTGAGAATGCTATTCCCCTCATTTTCTTAGTATTACACAATTCCTTCTCCTTTTGGACAATATTACACTTAAGATTTTGAACTCTTTTCATGTTGATCCTTTATTGCATTTTTAATTAGGTGGCTAATTATTTGTGGTGTAAATTTATTAAATATTTTTATTTAATATTAATTTAATACATAAATAGTGTTGCATATATTTAAATAATATTGTAATATTTAAAATATTTTATTAATATTATATTTATGATATTTCTAGGGTTATAGGATGAGATTGCATGTTGCTTGAGAGTGAATGAGTTAAGGGTTGTTTTTATTAATTGTATTATTTAATTTATAAGATATTTTTCATCTTAAAAAATTAGTAGGTTAGTTTATTTTTATCATTGTTTCACTACTTTTAGATTTGTTTTATTATTTACTTTAATTTATTTAACAAATTGGCAAAAGTAATAGAAAATTAAAAAAATTAAACATATTAAACGTTTAGCTTCTTACATTTCAAAAAAATTAAAAGGGAATAAGGGTATATAAATATAAAATGTATTTTTAAAAAAGATTTAACATGTTAATTATATTATAAATATAATTTTTTCAAATTTTAGATAGTGTAAGGAAAATAGTTCTATAAATTTTTATGCAAATATTTTTAATTTAATAATGAAAAGTTTAACTTGTTAAAAAGAAAATATATCATAAGCTACAATTTGGAAAATTTTGCTTCAAATTAATCTTACATTCCTCCAACCAAACACTGTAATCTTATATTTCTACCAAATAAACCAAACAAGGTAATGTAACATTCTCAGTAATGTGTCAGGTAAAGTTACATTCTAGTAATCTTATTCTCATAGGTAATCTTACATTTCGTGAACCAAACACCCCCTAAGCATATTTGAAGGATCTATATATTAAATTATTATTTATATAATTATTTTTAATACAATTTAATTAATTATTAAATTTAAATACAAATATAAATGTGCGGGAATAAAAAAACCAAAAACTTAGTTTATAAATGTTACAATGTAAATACGTGAGGGTGAATAATTAAAATAGAAAATGTTAAATTTTGGGTTATTTGGAGATTTTTGATAATTATTAAAGGTAAAATGGTCTTTATAACTCTTAGGTCAAAACATCTAATTTCAAAAAGCTCATATTAGAATCCTTTTCAAAATTAGAGGTTTCAACCCAATCTGCTATTCACCAAACATCCAAATTAACGGATTTGACTAGTCAAACCTCTAATATTGGCTCAAACCTTTTATTTTGACTCAAACCGCTATTTACCAAACAAGTTGATTTGGCTGATGGCTAATAGCGGATTACATTAGCTGATAGCTGATAGCATTAGCTGATTTGGCTAGCAGATTGCCTTGGCTGATTGTATAAAAGTGTTTGGTAAAATTAACTGATAGCCGTTTGATTATTTGAACAAGCAAAATAACATATAAGGACATGATTATATTCAATACTTGTTTAATAATTTATTAGTTATTAATATTTTATATCTATTAATATTAATTGGATTATGAAAATTAATTTTTTAACTAAGCATATACGAAGGATGTATATATATTTTTATTTGTGAAATCCTTTTTAGTATAATTTTAATATTTATTAAATTAAATTTATATATTTATTTCTTATTTTCATTAAAATCATACTTGTTGATCAAAAAATAATTTCTTATTTATGAAATTATTATTTTTTATTTTATTAGTTATTCAAATTTGTGTTATTTAGAAAAAAATATAATTATCAAGGACAAAAGAGTCTTTACAAGTATTTTATTCAAACCTCTAACTCAAAAAGCTCCTAAAAGAAACTTTTTCAAAATGAGAAGTTTCACCCAATATGTTATTTATTACAACATCTAAATTAATAGATTTGACTAGTCAAACCTCTAAAAATACTTAAAACCTCTAATTTTATCTTAAAAAGTTGTTTACCAAACATAACCATTATCTTTTTTCTAAGAAGATATGTTTGATATACATGAGTAGTTAAAATATTTAAGGGTCCCGTGTAATTTATTAAAATAGAATCATCAATTTAAAAAATAAATAAATGCTTGTTGACTTGTCATGTGCATGTAAACTAACTTTTGAACAAAAAAATGAAAATAACAATACTCAAACTCATGAAGTACAACATTATTGTGCTTTACCCATGTTCTTTACCAGGTTAAATTAGGCAGAATAATGCTTTTATTTTTTAATTTGAAAATTGGTACATTAGAACAATTATTTTAAGAAATGGTCGAAATTTATAATAAAAGGGAAGTCATCACCAACTACTGCTGACTTGCCTCGGGTGGGGGAAGTCTCCGGCACCTGCCCACTGCCGTCGACTTTGGGTGATGTTTTCCCCTTAAAATTAAAAGTAGAGGGTAAAATTAAAAAGTTCAAAATAGACCTGAATTTGCTGTAATATTTTTTTCGGCAAATAAAATTTTATTAGAAAGGAAAAACATACAATTTTAAAAATTATATTGTGTGTTTTATTATAAATCTTCTTAAACTTAATTGGAAAAAAATTACAGCATAAATAATAAGAAAGCAAACAAAGAACAAAACCAAACATGGCACACACACACACGACAGGGACCAAACCCTTCCCACCAACCAAATTCACCTGTACACGTACAATGCCACATAACATATTCCATAAGGAAAACAAAGCTAATGTGCAGAAATAAGATACTAACCTAACCACACGAGGCCTCTTTGAGTAAAAACACCCCGGAAGATTACTGTCTTTGCTCACCCTCCTCCAAAGGGAGCTCGATAACTTCTTCGTTTCCAATGATTGAGATGTCTAATTCTTTCCCAAGAGCAAGAGCTTTACGCGCGCTACGTGTGAGGATTTATTTTTGCGCGATATCAGTTGTAAGAGAAGAACCGTCGATTTCTACTGTCTCGTTTTCTTTCTCTGCTCGTTTAATTATCTTCGATGCCCGATCCGTCTTCTTCCTTTCAAAATCATCTAGGGCTTTATCCTGAAAATCGAATAAAAAAGCATATTTTTCCCCATATTTTCGTCTAGGCTCTTTTCGCATCTCAGGAAACATATTGCACAGAGAGTCTAGATATTTCATAGGATCCGAGATTTACTGGAATTGTGTAATTATACTGCAGTCAGAAACTGTGTATTCTTTTTTGCATTTTGAAATATTTCAATTTGGTCTCGTGGTAAATTTGCAGTGAATCAATTGAAAGGAAATTAAAATTACAGAACCAAAATGAAAAATTTCAGAATGAAGTGAAACTACCCGTATCAAATCCTTCTGAATAATGATATAGTTATGTATAGAAAAACTGAATTTTATTCCTGACAGGTTAAAAAAGACCGAAGTTAAAGAGTTAAAAGTTTCTGTAAAAATAAAAAAAATTAAAATCAAAGGCCAAAATGATGTCTTTCGGGATTAAGACAAAGACAAGACGACTATATCCACTTAGGGATAGTATAAAATTCGGATCCGGCGGGTTTCGACTTGATTCGATTTGATAGGGTTGGATATTATTTTTAAATTTTTGGGTTCAAGTCTGGTCGGATTGAGTATTAAGTAAGAGTCAATCGGGGTCGGGGCAGGGTAGGGTTTAGAGGCGAAAATCTCCGACCTGACCCGACCCGAAATAATTAAATTTAAATTTTAATATATTTTAAAACTACCTATATATTTATAAATTTTGGTTAAAAAATATCAATTTTCACCCTAACCCATTTCTTATCTCCCCCTCCCCTCCCCTCCCCTCCCCTCCTCTTCATTTCTTTCTTTTTGTTTTTCCTTTACGTTTCTTCATTTCTGCTGTCATCCCTTCATTTCCTTTTTGTTTCATTTATTAACGAAATTGCTAAGTAAATATGCATGTAACCCAGATCTGAAACTTTCTAACTTTGAATGAAATTTTTGTTCCAGATCTGAGTTTTTTATGAAAGAATCTCTCGTTTCTTTTTTTTTTTATAAATATATTGACGTGTTTGTTCTATTTTCCTTCGTTTCTGGAATTTGATATATATATATATATGAGATATGATCCAGTTACATGATGTGAAACTTATCTAAATTTATACTAACCTATGATCATTGGATGGTCGAAATGGATGGATGAGATTAACAGTAAAAAATGTGAAGATTATCACTTGGAAAAAACCATTTATTACCCTCATCTAACGGTCCAAAAACTGTGTAAAAGTAACTAAGTTTTACACAGTGTAAGTGGATCCTAATCTTATATATATATATATATATATATATATATATATATATATATATATATATATATATATATATATTCAGATCTGGTATTTATATTTTTTATGTGATTTTATTGATATTGTTGAAGTGGGTTATTTTTCCCTTTTGTTTTCATTTACAAAAATACTAGCAGATATACATTTGAAATTTTCTTTGATTTTGGTGTTATTTGTAGGGATGTAAAGCAGGTAATCGGATGAGTTTCAGGTCATGTTAGGTCGAGTTAAATCAGATACAAGTTATTTCAGATTGATTTGATGTTTCAACTCATTCGGGTCGGGTGCAGGTCAATTTCAGGTCGGGTTCATTTCAGGTCGGGTTCATTTTAGGTCGGGTTAATTCGGAGTCGGGTTTCAAATTCGTATTAAGTTTTTTGAGTTCAGTACAAATAGACGATAGACTTTGGGTTGAGTCATTTCGAGTGAATTATTTAACACCTTCCACGAACACAAATCACATTAAAAATAAATATTAGAGACTAGAATGAACAAAAATATCATCATATTTAAAATATTGGACTAAATTACAAAAATTAGAAGTAAATAAGGGTCAATTTTGGCTAAAAATAAAATATTAGGGACTAGAGTGAACAAAAATATCATCATATTAAAAATATTGGACTAGATTATAAAAATAAAAAAATAAATAGGGGTTACTTTTGGTTAAAAATAAAATTTTAGGGGCTAACATGAACAAAAAAATCATCACATTAAAAATATTGGACTAAATTGCAAAAAAATGAATAAGGGTAAATTTTGACTAAAAATTAAATTTTAGGTACTAAAGTAAATAAAAATATTATTGGACTAAATTACCAAAAATATAAATAAATATGGGGCAATTTTGACTAAAAATTAAATTGTAAGGACTAGAATAAACAAAAATATTATTTGACTAAATTGCCAAAAATAAAAATATATGAGTCAATTTCAGCTAAAAATAAAGTTTTAGGAACTAGAATGAACAAAAATATCATCATATGGGTCAATTAGTTTCTCAGATTATAATATAATAAATTTATAATTTCTCAAATACTTCATTTTTCTCTTAAAAATAATCAAATCATAGACTTCCTCAATTATAGATCAGGTAAATATAAAACCAGGCCAATATCATTTCAGGTTCAAAACAGGTCGGGTCAATTAACAGTTCGGGTAAAATCGAATCTCGGGTCGTTTCAGTCAGGTTATATCGATTATTTGCCAGGTTAGTCTCAGGTTCGGGTTCGTATCAGTCGGGTGCATGTCAAGTTCGACTACTATAGTATCAGGTCCAACTCGGGTTCGAACCAACAACAGTCAGTTACAAATCAGTTTCGGGTCATCACTTTCTCGGGTTAAAACAAGTTTTGACTCAAGCAGGTTTTAATCAGGTTTTCGAGTCATGTCAGCTTTTTACATCTCTAGTTATTTATGTTTGGGGTTGAGTAGTTAAAACTGAGATTATTTATTACAAATCGAGTAGGGTCGGGGGCGATTTTCAATCTTAAATCTCGGGGCGGATTTAGGGCGGATGGAACAAAAAATCTCTCAGGGCGGATTGAAATCGGGTAAAACATGTATGATTTCGGATCGGGGCGGGGCGACAAAAAATTTGACCCTTCCCGCCTCGTTGTTATCCTTACGTCCACTTGCTAGTATTTAGATCTTGTCAAAACGATGAGTTTTGAGTCAAAGTTTTCAAAACTTTCACTGTAATTTCATATTTTTATATTGTAGTTTTAAAATGAAAAAAAGAGAGGAGAAAATCACCCAAAGTCCCCACCCAGAGAAGTCGACATCAACCGTTGACGACTATAAAAAGTAGATTTTTACCATTTTCCTAATTAAAAAAAATAAAAACAATATTCACCCATAATTTAACCTTTTCACCGATAGTCAAAATTAACTTTTTATTTTTTTTCTTGTAAGTATTAATTTAATTTATTCTGAGATTTTTTTAAATCTTATGTGATCGTTTATATTATACATATCTAGAATTACCACTATTAATATAATATGTAGTATTTCCCGCTTGTAAGTCTAACGACTTTTTTTTCCCTTTTCGATGATGGATAAATGCACTCTTCCTCCCTCTTTAAAGCAAGCAACATGACATTAACTCGACAAGTGTAAATTTGACCCGACCCTATAAGGTCATTTATTTTTGTTTTGAAAATTTAGTTTTGCATTAGATTGGGTCGTTTTTTACGGGATAAGATCGGGACAAATTTGAATTTAGAATGAAAAATGTCTGACTTGACATAATTTAATACTATATTTTTATTCTAAAAGTTTTGAAATAATTGCTATAATGTTCAAATCTCTATATCTATTCTTCAATTATCTTCACATGTTGAATAAAAATAAGATTATTATTATAATGTTCTATATATTCAATTATCTTTATATTTTGCTGAATAAATATAGGAAGAATTTCTTTTTATTTGTGTCGAGATAAGGTAGATCAAAGTCAGTTTTTTTTATTATTTGAGCTATCGTGTGACAAAATCTACTAATATATAAGTATTTTTTTTAACTTTTCATTCCGTACGTTTAAGTATTACAAGAAAAAACTAGTGAATCGAAGTTTTCCTTCATTTTAGAATTGAAATTCCGTAAGCAAATTGCAATAAATAAATGTCAGTCAAATGAAATATGCAAGCAACCGATGCCTGCAACATTTAAAATTATGAATTGACCATTCTTTATGCAGAATGGCGTTCTTGACTATTTCTTGGCGATTTTGAATATTATTTATCCCCAATTAAAAATAAGTTAAATTAATTAATCAAAAAAAAGAAGAAGTTAAATTATATGAAGAAGCTTGAATTTCAGTCTATAAATACCATCTCAGTTTCTCATTTCTTCCCACACCTCAAAAACTCCAAAACTTCATACAATTCTCTCTTCTGTTTAATCTTTGTATAATTTGAAGATATTAAAACTCAAACAGTGTAGAGAAAAAATGGGTGTTTTCACGCATGAAATGGATGTTACTTCCCCAGTTCCAACAGCCAGGTTATTCAAGGCCTTTGTTCTTGAGTCCGACACCCTTTTCCCCAAGGTTGCCCCTTATGCAATCAAGGGCGTTGAGTACCTTCAAGGATCTGGTGGCCCTGGAAGTGTCAGGAAGGTCAACTTTGCTGAAGGTAATTTTATTACTTCCGACCGATACGAATATGTGTCCGATAAAATTATATTGTTTTCTTTCGTATGATCCCATGTTTTACTTGGTTGATAACACATTCAGGCTGGGGATTCGAGTATTTGAAGGAAAAGGTCGATGATATAGACCGAGACAACTTGTTGTACACTTACACCGTGATCGAAAGCGATCTTTTCAAGAGCATAATCGAGAAAATCAACTACGAGATCAAGTTCGTTGAGGCACCAAATGGAGGAACAATTTGTAAGATAACCACCAAGTTCTACTCCGTGGGCGACATTGAGATCAATGAAGAAGCAATCAAGGATTCGCTCCAGAAACGAGCACAAGTCTTCAAGGCCGTCGAAGAGTATCTCTTGGCAAACCCCGATGCCTAAAACTATTTATCTATATATGTTGGTTCAGTGTTGGGATTTCGTGGAGTTGAATGTTTAATAGTACGGTTTCGATGTTTCTGTATGTTGTCTTCGCCAAAATCTGTATGTGATTTGGTAATAAGAGTTGAAGTGTCTGAATCTGATTAGCTGTATTTCCATTATTGTAATAAAAGAGTCTTTGAATTGTGTTGTTTTTCATATTTACGAAATAAAAAAAAACAATTACTTATATTATTATTTTATTGTTTATGAATTGTAACAGTGACATTGCCCTTATTTAATAGAGATATCTCAATTAAAAATAAGTTATGAGTGAGATTATGTTCACACCAACTTTGCAAAAGTCAAGTTGAAAAAACTTGTACAGATAAGCTGTTCAAGTTGAAGCTTCAAACATGACCTAGAATACACAAATGTCACCAACATCTGACACAGGTTACTGAAATTTCGGATGAACTTGCCAAGTACAAGTACGACTTTTTTTTTTTATAAATCCTAATTTTAATTTTATCTAAAAAAAGGAAATATAAATTAAAAAAAAAGAAATACTCTTTAAAAAATTATGAGAAAATAAAAATAAAAAATATAAATCAACTTACTTAATGTGTTTATTCAAATACAAATACATGTTATGTAAATATTAAAAACCTTACTCGTATATTTCTTTCGACAATAATTTTTTTTCTCTTACAATAACACTACACCTCACGTCACTTGCACTCACCCAATTCGCACTCTCTCAACTTGCACACACATTCACGTAATATACATAGCCTATACATAGACTCCATAAGTCAGTGTACTATGTCGGGTAAGGTAGATATTTTTTCTTTTACATTGATTAATTACTATAATAATATTATAATCATTCTTTAGAAGTCTCCAGAACTTTACAGAAATCGGTGCGTTCTTCAACAGTAAAAAATAATCAAAAACAATTATATAATTATTGAATTTAAGATCATTACTAAATTAAAAGGCAATGACAAAAAAAAAAAAACTTATCTTAATCCATCGTATAAGATTTAAAATTATCGAAAGATTAAAAATATCTATAATCATATACTATATATATTATAATTATTTTAAAACTCTTAAAAATATTATCAATATATCTTTTGATCGAGATACTTCGTTTTTGTATTAATTTTTTTCTGTTAATTGAGATTAAAGAAAAGTCATATATGTTTACTTGACTTAGGGACCATGACCTTATATTAAATTAGACTAATACTTGGTTATAGTGATGGACCGCCCGCGTTTTATCTTCTCCATGTTTTCTTTTATCTCGTTTTAGTTTTTATTTTTTTAAACTTTTTTTTAGTATTGAATAAAATTTTATGTGCTTTGGATATCTACTTTTCGCACATCTTGTTGAGCTTGATTTTCTTTATCTTTGTGGCACAAGCTTCAGCGGCGAGTCTCTAATAAAATTGTTAAAATTTTTAAGGAATTTGATGAAGATTTCCAAAAAAAAATTTGGGTTCAATTAAAATTTAAAGAGGTTTAAGGAGAACATTTCAAAAAATAATATTGGAGCAAAATTAAAATTTTCAATTTTTAAAGGGTTCACTAATTTTTAGGAGGCTTTCACTTTGATCACCAAACTTTTAAAACATACATTACAATCACTGAAATTTTAATTTTTTTTCATTACGACCACTGTCATCGAAAACTATTGCTAAAGTCTTCTTCTCTAAAAATCCTAATTTTATCAATTATCAATCACCACAAAAGATTGATTTTTCGATGAACAAAGCGGTCACCAGTCAATCCCAATGGTGGAAAAGCTTCATTTGGCCAGAAGATTAACATAATTTGTTTTCAAGTTGATCTGACGGTTAACAATGTTAGACCACAAATTTTTAGTTTCAATTGGACTATCGTCTCCTTTTATCATCGTTTCTAGAACCATTTTGTGATTTTTTTTCGGTTGAAATATATATCACCAAACTAGCCACTTATTCTTTTCTTTCTTTCCACCGGTTCAAACTCGTCAAAAAACCTCAATCTCCTCAAATATCAATCAAATCACTATCAGAACTAAAAACTAAAGCTTTTTGATCCATCATGTTCAACCGTTAGATCAACTTTAAACCATACTATGTTAATTTTTCGGCCAAGCTAATCCTTCCCATCGTTGGGATTTGTTAAACCAATATTTTGATTTTGATATAACAAGGACTTAATTGTAAATAAATAAAATTTTAAGGTATTTGAAATTACTCACTAAAGGACAAGTATTCAAAAAAAACTTAACTTATTTTTGAAGGAAATATTTTGTATAAGTTATATCTTTGAAATACACATTTTCTAAGTGTTTTGGTACCCAAACAAGTCATTTTGGTAAGTGAGTACGGTACGGTCATATGCGTACCGATACGGGTTTTTAGCATTGGAACATGATTTATTTTTATATGGCAAACAAGTACTGGTATGGTTATACGCGTACCGGTACGACCTTTCATCACTATAAAACTATATTGGTAACTGAGTACCGGTACGAGCTTTAAATATTTTAAATTGTCAATTTTTGGAGCGAAAAATGTTTTCAAATGAACTGAGTACCAGTATGATAATATGCGTACTGTACGCTAGGCTCACAAAGATTTCTAAAAATTCCAGTGAGTAAATTAAGCACTGATACGGAACGTAGCGTATCGGTACCTCGTTTTAATTCATCACTCCGTACCAATACGCAAATTCGCGTACCAGTACCCCTTTCTTGTAAGGGCTATTTGCTCTTCGAGCAGGTACCGATACTGAAGCCCGCGTACTGATACCCACTGTTGTCAAACTGCATTTATTGCGAGAAAAATTGTCCGCAACGGCTCTATTCAATTCCCCAATAACGCAAATGGTTAGAAATCAATGAAGGGGTATAAAAACAAGTTTCCAAAGCTTCTTCAACAACAAGACAACTAGTCTAAAGTATCCAACAAATATCCAAAATTTTAAGAGCCTTTATTATCATATCTTGTACACACTTGAGTGTTCTTCATTGCAATTCTTTTTCAATCAAGTGTTGAGGTTCAGTGAACTTCAAATTGTGCAAACAATATTTTTTAGAGGATTTGTGAGGTTATTTCTTTTAGCCTAAAAGGAAAGACAAATTAGTGAATTTGTGAATTTCTTAGTGTGAATAGCTAAGGTAGTGGATGTAGACCTTGTTGAGAAGGTTGAGTCACTCTGAATCACAAATTTTCTTTCTTTTTGCAATTTGCTTCCACCAATTTTTTAATTGCCAATTCACCGCTCTTGGTCATTTCCATTGATTGGTCAACTCAACATTATAGATCGTCGACCATTGTGTTCATCGAAAATCTGGGCTTTATGATGGCTGAAAATTTAGAAAATTAAGGTTTCGCTTTAGAAAAAAATACTCTAACATGTCATATCATTATTTTTTAATGACTATTAATGATAATGATCATAATAAAAATGATTTAAAAGTTTAATAACCGTAATATAAGTTTTAAAATTTTAGTACCAAAGTTCAGTGGCTACCATAATATTTTATCATTTTTAAAGAACTTAGAAAACTTCTCAAGAAGGGTGTCAAGGCTCCCTCGAGCTTCCATTGTCATCCGCTCTTCACGAACTTATCCATTCAAAATAATTTGTTTAATAAATAAATATATTTTTTTTGAACAGTATTAATATATTTTGTATAATAGTATTTATTCGATGGAAATCGCCTGTTCTTAAGTATGCTCATTTTTATGCTCTCACCCTAAAAATTAAGCTTAGGGTTTAGGGTTAATGTTAATGGTTAGGGTATCAAGAATTGGGGTTAGTTTGTGTTTTTAAATGTGTAGGGTTTATGATTTAGAATTTTGCGTTGGGGTTTAGAATTTAAACTTTTAATATTTTTAGTGATGGGTATAAAAAGAACATACTTTGGGTAGAAAATTTTTGTCCATATTTATTATATTTTTTAGTGTGTATTTGTTTTTGATAAAACTCAAATGCTTAAAGTGGCAGATGCATTGGCTAAATTGGTGGCATGTGAGTGCATGGATGTATCCTTTTGGGAAAATTTTCCGGCTCGTGTTACCCCGTTATTTCATAATGATGTATTAGATACTATGTAAGTTGTTGTCTATATATTAGCATGTTTACTCTTTTTATTTAGGTTAAAAAGAATTTTAATGAAATATGTACTAATATGTAAAGCGTAAAATTTTATAATTAATAAAATCACACCTCTTTTTATAAAAAAAAAACTTAAATTTCTTAAAAAGAATATATCCTTGTTCATTACGGTGTTTAATTTAATATACAAATGATTGACGAACTGGCACGGCGGCTTGATTAGCCCACTAATAAAGATAAGATATTTGCTTTCTAGAAAGTCAAGTATTCTCAAGCATTTGACTGTGTTATTTTACCAAGTATTTTGTTGACTATACATTTCTGGCACTTATATATTCCAATGATAAACTATTAAATCAAAGTTTTCCTTCATCTTGGAATGGAAATTCTGCAATAAATAACAATCAGTCAAATCAAATATGTAAGTAACAGTTAAGATTGTGATGGCTTACCAAACAAAATTATTAATGTAAGCAAAAGATGCCTGCAACATTTAAAATTACAATTTGACCATTTCCTGGCAATTGTTAAGCTCCAATTTCAGTCCATAAATACCATGTCTTTGTATAGTTTGAAGTATTCAGATTTCAGATTCAGAGAGTGTAGAAAAAAATGGGTGTTTTCACGCATGAAATGGAGGCTACTTCCCCACTTCCTACAGCCAGGGTATTCAAGGCCTTTGTTCTTGAGTCCGACACCCTTTTCCCCAAGGTTGCTCCTTATGCAATCAAGGGCGTCGAGTATCTTCAAGGATCTGGTGGCCCCGGAAGTATCAGGAAGGTCACCTTTGCCGAAGGTAATTTAATTACTTCCGAAAGATATGAATATGTGTCTGACATGATTATATTATATTTTCGTATGATCCCAAGGTTTACTTGGTTGATAACACATGCAGGTTGGGGATTCGAGTATTTGAAGGAAAAGATTGATGATATAGACCAAGACAACTTGTCATACGCTTACACCGTGATCGAAAGTGATCTTTTCAAGAACGTAATCGAGAAAATCAGCTACGATACCAAGTTCGTTGCGGCACCAAATGGAGGAACAATTTGTAAGATAACCACCAAGTTTTACTCGGTCGGTGACATCGAGATCAAGGAAGAAGCAATCAAGGATTCGCTCCAGAAGCGAGCTCGAGTGTTCAAGGCTGTTGAAGAGTATCTCTTGGCAAACCCCGATGCCTAAAACTTGTATGTGATTGGGTAATAAGAATGCTCTCTGGACTTGATCATCTGTATTTCAAGTATAATAAAAACTGTAAGCTGGCTTTGAAGTTCAAACTATGAAGCTTAAGGAGTTTAAGGACTAGTGATGCAATTTCACCATTTTGGACGAATATGCTGGCGAATATTAAACGAACATATTCAGGAATGTTAAACGAACGAATATGAAAAGCTTTAAAAATAAATAAACGAATATAAACACGATATTAAAATTTTAAACGAACACAAACCGAATATGAACACGAACATAATGTAATATGTGATTAATAATGAAGGAAAAGGGTGATAAAATCAAGAAGAAAGGCCTTGAATGCCTTGCCTGGTGGGAATTGGGGAACTAACCTCCATGAACTAAATGCAGAGAATCTAACTAACTTAGGCTTTGCTTGGTAGAGTAGAAAGAAATGAGAAACTACGATGGTATTTATAGACTGAAATTGAAGTTTATTGATAGTATTTTATTTCTTTAAATTATTTTTATGTAAATTGTATAAGATTCAGTTGCCATGAACCAGTAAATCTTCAAACATGTTGCAGAAAATTCTATGTGGCTTACATATTTGATTTGATTTATGATATTTACTTATTGGGAATTGCTTACAAATCTCGATTCTAGGATGGAGATGAACTTTGATTTACATTTTATTATTGTAATTTATAAATATCAAAATACTTTATAAAATAAGACGGTCAAATCCAGAGAGCAAGTATCTTATTTGTTTTAAGAGGTGATAACTGGTAACGGTGATGGTTAAGAAATTTTCAAAAATGTCAATATTATACAGGGTAAACTAACTATTTAGTCATTCAACTATTATCATGTTTCTGTTTGGTCACTTAACCTCTGAAATTTCTATTTTAGTCACCTATATTATGTTTTTACTATGTTCTTGTTGCCTGTTGTTAAAACTTAACGGATATGCTGATGTTGAATTTTTTTTTTCATTTTCAAATTTTTATGCCATTTCCCTCTTCACATCGGCATTGACACGTGTATTTAAAAGGATTTCATGCCTATAAAATTATCATTCATAATTTTTTAATTATAAAAATAAAATAAAGAAAATCTGAAATATTCATAGTATCATAAAAATAGAAGACCTAGAAGTTTATATAAAAAAATTTGAGTCTTCAAAAATAAATTTTATATATTTCTACATCTCTTGCCAATTTTTTTTATCTTAAAGAATTGTTATAGTCAACAGATTCAGTTATTTAGTTTAGTTTAGTTTAAGATATACTTTACATGAATAAAAAAGTATTCTCTTCATTTCCTCTTATCGTTATATAGTATCACATGGAAATTGTGCTTCTCTAAAAACTTTGTTTTCCTCTTAAAGCTTTCATTTTTCTTAAGCTTTTTAGTTTTTTTCTCTTATTAATCATGAAGGAGACGAATGACTCATTCGATAATGGGAACAATCCCTATTATCTCCACCAGCCTGACAATCCTGGCATGGTGTTGGTCATGCAGCCGTTTACCAGTAACAACTACAACAGTTGGAAGTGTTCGATGTTTATAGCGTTATCTGCCAAAAATAAACTGGGTTTCGTGGATGGCTCCATTTTGGCTCATGTTGTTATAAATCAAGAATTGTACAAATCTTGGACAATGGAAAATAATTAGGTAAACTCTTTGTTGGAAAAATTATGAGGAAATGGCAACTTTGAGCCAAAAATTCGAGAAAGTAAAGATGGAGATTCGAATAACGATTTTATTGGGTCTTATTCTACTCCATGAGACCTTTATAACGGTATCTCATATGCTCAAAATGGTTGAGTATTGAATGAGAAATTAATGCTCAAAGTAAGGTAGTTGTGAATTAGTAAGGAAGCAAAAACCCCCTTATCCAACATTGATGGGACAAATGGCATCGGAAGTGTTTATATACTCTTACCTACTTTGTAGTGATTGAATGACTTGAATGGAAATTGTGTCTTGCGCATAGGGGTGTAAATCAATTCTATTTGGGTTGGGGTGCACTTGCACAACGCGAGTGATGCTAATGTTTGGATTAGTTGGGCCCTTTGTGTGTTTGTTAATATTTTACCCACTTCGAATAATTTTTTCCTTAAGATTAGCATATCTTTTTGAGAATATTCCGAATTTTAAAGGCATATTATATGTTTCCTTAAATTCGAATATTAAAACGGTAATGCTTGCAATTCACGGAAATATATCCGAGTAAATATGATATTAACTAAAGATTTCTAAATTAAATCGGATGGAGAATTAATGGCCATAATTTCAGAATATTTATGGCCATAAATATGAATAATTTTTTCCTTAAGATTAGCATATCTTTTTGAGAATATTCCGAATTTAAAGGCATATTATATATTTCCTTAAATTCGAATATTAAAACGGTAATGCTTGCAATTCACGGAAATATATCCGAGTAAATATGATATTAACTAAAGATTTCTAAATTAAATCGGATGGGGAATTAATGGCCATAATTTCAGAATATTTATTTCCCACACTTTTAACCTAATTCTCCCCTATAAATACCATGCTTCACTTTAGTTTCAAAACAACGAAAAAAGCTTTCAAATATCAAAAGTGCATTGTGTTTTTTGGTGATAATCAAAGGCAAGTTTCTGTTCGTGATCTCTTTAGAAGTGCTGTTGTCGAAGATCATCCACTGTTGTATCCTAGGAGACTGACGACCTAAGATCTCAAGCACCAAGGAGTGGTCGAATTTGTCTTAAGGAAATTGTATTTCTGCAGGCCTCAGCAATCTGATTTCGGTTTATTTCGAACCTATTTTCCATAATTCTAGAATTTACTATTTTCGGTTCCATTTATTTTTCTTATTATTTCGAATTAACCTCCTTTTGTACAAAAATCTTAAGACATAATCTCATACAAGGCGATTCGAAATAATTACAATTGTGAGAAAAGCAAATAAATTCGTTTTCAGGAGTTATCCTGCCGTATTAACGAGTTTGCTTAAATCTAAAAAATAAACAGAACAAATCTGTTTTACAAAATTGTCATTATAAGTAACTGAGGTTACAGATTTTGTGAAAATCAAAATCAGAAATAAACGAAATTAATTTTTAGTTTATTAGAATTGTTACTAATTCTGGGGGTTTTGTTTCTTTTTTAATAGAAACAATGACTATGGGGAATGAAGATCTATGCGATGTGATCTCTGAAGTCAACCTGGTTGACTCTAGCCCAAAGGAACGATGGGTAGACACTGGAGCCACATGTCATATCTGTTGTGACGAGAATTCTTTTGCTGAGCTGATACCTAGTGACGATGGGGAGAAGCTCTACATGGGAAATATTGCACTTACAAGATCAAGGGGAATGGAACTGTAGTCTTGAATATGACTTATGGCAAAGAACTCAAGCTGTAGAATATGTTGTATGTACATGACATACATAAAACCCTTGTATCTGGAACACTTTTAAGTGTTCACGGCTTTAGAATGGTTTTTGAATCCCAAAAATTAATTATGTCTAAAAGGGGGATGTTTGTGGGCAGGGGATATGTATTGAATGGAATGTGGAAACTCAATGCTATCTCTGTAAAATCAAAGAGCATGACTAAGAATGTTGCTTCTTCTTCTTCTTATGTTTATACACTTGAGTCTTTAAATTTATGGCATGTTAGACTCGGACATGTTAATTATGATACTTTACGAAGATTAATTAACTTGGAATACTTCCATCCGTTTCATATTGATTATAATAATAAATGTGAAACACGCGTTGAAGCAAAATTAACAAGGTCTTCGTTTCAAACTATTGAAAGAAGAACAAAACCGCTTGATCTAATTCATAGTGATGCTTGTGATTTGAAATTCATTCAAACGAGAGGAGGAAATAAATTATTTATTGCCTTTATTGAAGATAGTACAAAATATTGCTATGTGTATTTGCTTAAAAACAAAGACGAGGCTATAGAGAAATTTATACTCTATAAGCAGGAAGTCAAAAACCAACTTAATAAAAAGATTAAGGTGGTAAGAAGTGATTGTGGTGGCGAATATGTTAATCCATTTGGTGAATATTGCTCACAACATGGTATTATTCACGAAGTAATACCACCATATTCTCCTCAATCTAATGGAGTAGCCGAACGAAAAAATCGGACTCTAAAAGAAATAATGAACACTTTGTTAGAAAGCTTTGGGTTATCACAGAACATGTGGGGGGAAACAGTCCTTTTAGCTAATTACCTTTTAAATAAGGTTCCCTGAAAGAAAGAAAAAAAAAGATAAGAGACACCATATGAGTTATGGAAAGGTCGGAAACCTTCCTACCAACACTTGAAAATGCGGGGGTGTCTTGCCAAGGTAATGACCCCATTACCAGAACAAATGAAAATAGGTCCAAAAACTGTGGATTGTATTTTTATTGGCTATGCAGAATATAGCAATGCTTATTGGTTTTTGTGTATGAATCAAAGAATATTGAGATTCACAAGAATACGATAATGGAATCAAAGAATGCCCCTTTCTTTGAAAATGTATTCCCTTATAAAGCTAGAGAAGTTGATCAAAGTTCAATGAAACGAACTTTAGAGACTATCGATGAAGACACCACAGATAATCAACAAGGGGTTGAGCTTGAAATAGAGCCACGAAGAAATAAAAGAGCAAGGATAGAAAAATCCTTTGGATCAGATTTTCTAACCTATATGCTGGAGGTTGAACCTCAAACGTATAATGATTCTATATGTTCGTCTGAAGGCACCTTATGGAAGGATGCCATTAAGAGTGAAATTGATTCCATCATGCAAAACCATACGTGGGAATTAGTAGATCTTCTTCTAGGAATTAAACCACTAAGTTTTAAATGGATTTTCAAACGGAAAATAAAAGCAGATGGAACAATTGATAAGTACAAGGCCAGATTGGTAATAAAAGGTTACCGAAAAAAAGAAGGCCTTGACTATTTCAATTTCGATACATACTCCCCTATATCAAGGATAACCTCCATAAGGATGATACTTGTAATTTCCGCTTTGCGGAATCTAGAAGTATATCAAATGGATGTTAAAATAGCTCTTCTTAATGGAGACCTTGATGAAGAAATATACATAGAACAACCTAAAGGTTATGTGGTTTCAGGTCAAGAAAGGAAAATATGTAGATTGGTGAAGTCCTTCTATAAACTTAAACAAGCACCAAAGCAATGACATGAGAAGTTCGATAATGTCATGATGACAAACGACTTTAAGATAAAAGAGTGTGACAAATATGTATATGTCAAAACAACAAATATTAGATATATCATTCTATGTTTGTATGTTGATGACATACTCATTGTTGGAAGCAACAATGAAATGGTAAAACATACCAAAGATATGTTAAATTCAAGATTTGACATGAAGGATATGGGACTAGTCGATACGATTTTAGGCATCCAAATCAAATGGTCAACTAAAGGTCTCATATTAACTCAGTCACACTATGTGGACAAGATTCTTGAGAAATTTGGCAAGAATGATTTTGGTATAGCCAAAACTCCAAAAGACACATGCCAACATTTGTCTAAGAACAAAGGCCAAAGTGTTGACCAAGTGAAATATGAAAGGGTCATAGGCAGTCTAATGTACCTCATGAGCTGCACTAGACTGAATATTACTTTTACTATGAGTAGTTTAAGTAGATTCATAAGCAATTTAGGTGAAAACCACTAGAAAGCGATTGTGAGGGTACTGAGATATCTTAGATATACTCGAGACTATGGATTGCATTATTCTAGAGATTCTACTATTTTAGAATGACACTATAATGTAAGTTGGATATCTGATATTCAAGATGCCAAAGACACAAGTTGATACGTCTTCACTTTGGGAGAAAGAACCGTGACATAGAAATCCTTAAGACAAACGATCAGAACTAGATCCACAATGGAATTTGAGTTCGTTGCTCTGGATAAATTCGGAGAGGAAGCAGAATAGCTTAGGCAACTTCTTAAGGATATTCCTGAATAGCCAAAACCTATGCCCACAGTATGCATATACTGCGATAACCAAGCAACGATTACTAGGGCACATAATTGTATATATAAAGGTAAGTCAAGACATATGCATCACCGACATAATACCGTTAGACAACTGATCTCAAATGGAGTTATCTCTATTGATTATGTAAGATCAAAGGATAACATAGTGGATCTGCTAACCAAAGGGTTAAATCGAGATCAAGTTGAGAAAACATCTAAAGGAATGAGACTGAAGCCCATGGAAAATAAAGGCTCTTTGTGAAGGAAAACCCTACCTACCTGACTAGATATCCTAAGATCTAGGTTCAAAGGGACAACCTAATTTCATAGACCTGTGTGGTCACTGTGAGAGTTCTTCTCCTAAGCCCATTCTTATGATGTAAACAGTGAAAAAATGGGATAGGCTAAGCAAACGCTTTTAATGACCATTGTATGCTTTGGTGAGCCAAGCAACATATATCACCTATGTGAGAGTGAAGTGGGACCACTTCAAAGAGACTATTGGGCATAGTTCTTTCAAACTCTTGCATAACCAAGTGATGTCAACGACCATATGGACATAACCATGAGAAGAAATACTCTTGTCAGAGAGGTAGTTGTGTGGAGTATATCGTCATTTACACAAGCATCTGAACAGTTCAAGGACATCACGTCTACTAGATAGCTAGTAAAGTAAATATAATTTCACAAAAGAAAGTTCAAAGGAGGAAACCTACCTATCCTATGAAACTATCAATTGTAGAAGTTATCACCACATCAAGTCAAAATATTTTGATAAATCATCAATTTCATTCATGTGGGGGATTGTTGGAAAAACTGTGAGGAAATGGCAACTTTGAGCCAAAAAATTGAGAAGGTAAAGGTGGAGATTCAAATAAGGATTTTATTTGGTCCTATTCTACTCCATGAGACCTTTATAATAGTATCTCATAAGCTCAAAATGGATGAGTATTGAATGAGAAATTGACGCTCAAAGTAAGGTAGTTGTGAATTGAGTAAGGAAGGAAAACCACCATTATCCCACATAAATGGGACAAATGACATGGAAAGTGTTTATATACTCTTACACACTTTGTGGTCATGAATGACTTGAATGGAAACTATGCCTCGCATGCAGGGGGTACGAATTAATCCCATTCGGGTTGGGGCGCACCCACACGATGTGGGTGACGCGAATGTCCGGACCGGTCGGGCCCTTCGTGGGCCTGCATATATTTTACCCACTTCGAATAATTTTTTTCTTAAGATTAGCATATCTTTTTGAGAATATTCAGAATTTATAGGGATATTATCTGTTTCCTTAAATTTGAATATTGAAATGGTAATGCTTGCAATTCATGAAAATATATCCGAGTAAATATGGTATTAACTAAAGATTTCTGAATTAAATCAGATGGAGAATTAATGGCCATAATTTCAAAATATTTGTTTCCCACACTTTTAACGTAATTTCCCCCTATAAATACAATGCTTCACTTTAGTTTCAAAACCAACGAAAAAAGCTTTCAAATAGCAAAAGTGCATTGTGTTTTCGGTGATAGTCAAGCAAAAGTTTCTGTTCGTGATCTCTTCAGAAGTGTTGCTGTCGAAGATCATCTGCTATTGTATCCCGGGAGACTGATGACCTAAGATCTCGGTCAAGCACTGAGGAGTGGTCGAATTTGTCTTAAGGAAACTACATTTCTACAGGCCTCAGCAATCTGATTTCAGTTTATTTCAAACCTATTTTCTATAAATCTAGTAATTACTATTTTCGGTTCTATTTATTTTTCTTATTATTTTGAATTAACCTCCTTTTGTACAACACTTTTGGATTCTGAACTCAATATCAAAGGATATTGCTGCTAGTTTGCTTTATCATTCATCTGTTGTTGATATCTGAAAGTATCTTGAAGATAGATTTCAGCAAAACAATGTCCCTTGAATATTTCATTTGAAAAAGAAGTTAAATGAATTGGTTCAAGGTTCGATGACTATGATTACTTATTACACTCAACTAAAGATCGCTAGGGATGAACTTGCTTATGTAAAACTAGTTTGTACCTATTCTCAATGTACGTGCGAGGGTGTTCAAAAGATGATAGAAGAACAACAAAAAGAATTGACTATACAATTTTTAACGGGGCTTAGTGAGTCTTTTGCTCGTGCTCGAGGTCAGATATTGTTAATGGTTGCTTTGCCTTCCATTACAAAAGTCTTTTCTTTGATCACACAAGAAGAGTGTCAAAGATCCATTCAATTGAGTAATCCTGTCACTGGGGCAACTTTTGCAGTAAAGGTTAATGCCAATTCAAGGAAGGGTCGACCCTAGTGTAGTCATTGTAGTTTGTTGGGCCATACAAATGACAAGTTCTACAAGCATCATGGCTACCCTCCTAGTTACAACAGTCAAAATAAACAGTCTCATTTGAGTCATGCAAATGTTGTTTCAGAAGTTCATTCTCAAGATTGTTAACAAAGTTCATTGTCAAACTCAGCCAATAATTTTTTAACTCCTCAACAATGTCAACAGCTCATTGCTATACTCACTAGTCAGTTGTTGGAAACATCCAGTTCTGATCTTTCTTCCATCTCTGTCAATCTAGCAATGCAAGGCAAGATTATTTCTTTTATTAATCATTCTAGTTCCTTTGAAAATGAAAATTGTTGGGTTATAGATTCAGGGGCCCCCGGACATGTTTGTTCTTCCAAAGAAATGTTTGATTCTTTATCTCCTATTGAAGAGGGCAATATTCTTCTTCCTAACAAGTTAGTTGTTTCGGTGCATTATTCTGGGACAATTTATCTTTCTTCTAAGCTTGTTCTCAAGAATGTTCTTTATGTACCAGATTTTAGTTTCAATCTTCTGGCAGTCAGTTGTTTGAACAAAGATTCTAATTTTAACATGTTGTTTTGCTCTAATTACTGCTTGATTCATGACCTATGCCAAGTGATTGGGAATGGTGAGCTATATAGGGGAGTATACTTGCTTTGTATGCTTACCTCTCGACCTTCTTTCTGTAATGATAGTTTGTGTAATAAAGTTGATGTAAATAATGTTGATTTAGCTTTAGTCTCTTGGCACGATAGAGTTGGCCTTCCTAGTTCTCATGTGTTGAAATTACTGAAAAGTGTACTACCTTCTTCAAACATTAATAAAACTGACGTTTGTCAGATTTGCCCTTTAGCAAAACAACAACTCCTTCCTTTTCAATCATCTACTATACATACCTTGCAACCTTTTGAACCGGTTCATTGTGATATCTGGGGACCATTTAAGGATTATACTTATAGTAATCAAAGGTTCTTTTTAACTTTGATCGATGATCATACTAGGTCCACATGGACATATTTGATGCAACATAAATCTGAAGTGAGCAATATTGTTCTTAATTTTATTAATATGGTCAAGAGACAGTTTGGCTTTGATCTTAATATTTTTCGGTCTAATAATGCTCTAGAGTTAAAATTCACTAGTTTGTTTTCTCAATTGGGCATCATTCATCAATTTTCTTGTGTTGAGACCCCTCAACATAATTTTGTACTTGAATGAAAATATCAACATTTGTTAGCAGTTGCGAGAGCTTTGTTCTTTCAATCCAGATTTCTTGTTCGATTTGTAACACCTTCGACACATATATCACATTTGGGCCTCAAGCCCAATCCAAAATTAATAAAATTTCTCAAACTGGTTTACCCAAATAAAATGTTTTCCAAAAACATTTTAAAGCCAACGATTTAAAAATAAATATATAAACGATTAAACTATTACAAGGGAGCTCCAATTAAATTAAAACATTTAAACATACGATTCAATTAATACAATTTAAAAATAACGATTACAGACTCCAACACGTAAGGTCCTATGAATACATAGCCCGCTAAACAAAAGTACCGTACTTCAGAAATCACCACATGCTGAAACTTCGTACTAATAGTGCTCCACGATCCTACGATCCAACAATCAACCTACACACAAAAACAACGATTTCGAACGCTGAGCTTACAAAGCTCAGTGGTACACATCTACTCTACTAAACTTCATGCTAATCATAAATATAAGCATGCAAGCTATTACGAGTAATAAGGATAGATAAATAAACATGTGGCGCTACCACTAGTCGCCTAAACACATGTTCTCAACAAGGCAATCATCATACATGACACTCAATTCCCAACCATACTTACAACATGGCATCATAACATCATATAGATATGGCGCTGCCATATCGTATAACATAGCAATAAAACATAAGCTTCTCGTAGCATATAAGCATTCTATCACAATATAAGAGTGATGCTCGGTCCCACTAAGCCTTAAGATCGTACACTCTAAGTGAAGCCCAGTTCCACTAATCATCGGGATACATACACTCTTTGGGGTGAGGCTCGGTACCACTAAACGTTAGGATACATACACCCATGCTCAGAATCTCTTATCAAGCATCTTCGAACAAGTCCCAGTTCTATTAAGCCTCGGGTTCATGCATTTAGGAGTCTTCGACCATGGTGTTGCAACACACTCTTTCTCGTACTAGGTATTCAAAACCCAATAATTAGGATGATTCAATCATCTAGGTATCCATATCAGCACATAGCAAAGACACATCCACCATACAGCACACAACATCACACGATCTACCAAGGATCCATACGGTTGCTATTACCACCAAATTATCTAATTAAGTTTACCAACTTATTAATATATTATGGAAGTGTACATTAATCATCTCCGTTAATTATCTTATTAAGACATATTGTCTTATTTATATCCCGTGTCAATTCACATCTATATTAGCATTGTAGATTATTTCGTTTAGTGGGTACCAGTACTCGAACACGAGTATCGATGCGGTACCCCGGGTATTGGTACTCATACGTATATCGATATAAATATTACTTACTGGAAATCCTAGATTTCCTCAATTATCAGTACAGGTCAACCCATACCAATACGGACCCTAACAGCGTACTAGTACGACTAAAGCTTGCACCGATACCCTATTAACGGGTTCGTACCATTTCCTTGAATTATGATTTAAAACACTTTACTCGATCCCTAAAGCTTATGAAAGTCATTAGGGTTTGTTTACTAACGCATCTATTCGATTAGAATTAATTACCGGCTTCATAATTATCTAATCGGGTATTTATCCCTAAAACATGATTTCCATTGAATCACATTAATCCAATCGAACAAGCATAAAAAGTGTCAAAATTATCTCAATCAATCGAACAATCATCAAATATCGCACAAGCATAAAAAACAACCATATACGGTCGCTAAAGCCTCCACTAGTCCCATAATATTTAAAGCATCATCACGCATCTTATAAATATCGAGTCTCCTAATTATCGGTCTCTAAACATTCTTAATTATCGTATACTTATTTTGCATACACTAACTCGCAAAACAATCACATTTATAATGCTTATGAAGCAATAGAAGTTCGGCGTGTACTAACCTTAAGCCGATAGCGTTAAAATCCTCATCCAAGCTTCGTGAATATTCCACTAGACCCGATATCTGATCCTGAATAATCCTTGTTTACCAAATAATATCATAAGTATCTCTTACCCACATACTTTGGAGAATTTGAAGGGTTAAAAGAGTAAAAATAGCTTACTGGTTCAAATTTGGTGAAACGGACTGCACAATTGGATCCAAATCGTTAAGAAACCCCTAAGTATGGTCCTTCAAAAAAAGTCAACGCTGGTCAACGGTCAACGCCGACAGTTAACGGTGGCTCGACTCGGCTTACTAGACCGGCTCGGCCTGCAGCTTGGGTCGGCTTGGTAGGACGGTTCATTCCACTGGCCCAACGGCTTGAGCTGGTACAGCTGCCCACGTGGTTGGACGTTGCCCATGCGTAGGGGCGGCACATGGTGGTGCGTGTAGTGGCTTCTGGTGGCTGGACGGCAGCAGTCGACGCCCAGATCGACTGTTCTCCAGCCTCTTATCATGGTGGTGGCCTTCGTTTCTCAATTTAAGCTCTCTAACCTCCTCAACTGAAAAACTCGAAACTTCCTCTCTCTCACCCCCTTCAACGGTGACTCCGATGGTGGTGCCGCTAGTACCGGTGAACTCGTCTCGATGAGATAAACACAATGGCGGTGGAGGTGTCGGCAACGAACGAATGGATCTTTGTAGATCAGAGTTTGAAGTTGAGGAAGGATAGGAAAAAGAGAGAGAAATGAAAGATGAAAAAAGGTGGAAAAGAGGAGAAAGAGAGGAAAGATAAAAATCTTATTTTTCCCTTCCCTTTTCCCCCTTTAATTCAAACTATCATCTTCCTCTTTTCTTTTCTACGAGGCCCAAAGCACGGGCTCAAGACCTAATTTACTAACCCAGGAATTGGGTCGTTACACGATTATCAGGGTGTTTGCTTATTGTAACTTATTTGATTAATATGCTTCCTTCATCAGTATTGGGCAATAAATCTCCTTATGAGCTTTTATACAAGCAACCTCCAGATTATCTACACCTCAAGGCTTTTGGATATCTTTGTTTTGTGTCCACTCTTCGAGCACACAGGGACAAATTTTCTAAACGAGCTTTGCTTGGGGTTTTCATTGGTTATTCTCTTGGTATAAAATAGTACAAGGTTTACATTTTAAAGATTCGAACAATCATGATCTCGAGGGATGTGGTATTTCATAAGGGAATATTTCCTTTTCATTCTATTTCCTCTCCTGAAACTATTGTTGATTTCTTTTCTTATATATCCTTACCACGTGTTTTATCTGACGATACACATGGTTATGTTCCTCAAACTACACAGGCTTCATCACTTGGCTCTTCATCAAAAGATTTAGATGTTCATACTTCTTCATCTAAACAACATATGGATCAGTTTCACATGGATTCATCACAAACTTTTACTTTAGAGCATTCTGTCACTCCTGAAGCTACGCATTTGCAGGATGAGGAATTGCATGTTGCTGATCTTATGCCACAAGTTGTTCCTATCATTCCTATGCCACAAGATGTTCCTATACCACAAGATCCAGTGGTTTATGTTCGTAGGTCATCTCATGTTGTGCAAAAGCTTTCGTACCTTGATCAATATCATTGTAACAACGTTTCTTCATCTTCATGCTCCTATCCCATTGAGGACTACGTCTCAAATGAGAAGTTATCTCCTGCTTATGGTTCCTTTATTGTCAACATATCCTCTTCAAATGAAAATGTTTTTTATCATCAATCAGTGAAATCTTCAGCTTGGAGGGATGCTACGTATGAGAAATTGCAAGACATGTATTTCAACAAGACTTGGTCAGTAGTTCCCCTACCAGAAGGAAAGAAACCCATTGATTGTAAATGGGTTTATCGTATTAAATACAAAACTGATGGAACCGTTGATCGATACAAAACTCGTTTAGTGGCGAAAGGGTTACTCAAGTTGAAGGAATTGACTACATAGACACCTTTTCTCCTGTTGCAAAGATGAATTCTTTCAAAGTTCTCCTCGCGCTTGCTGCTGTTAATAATTGGCATCTCCTACAACTCGATGTCAATAATGCTTTTATTAATGGTCTCTACGATGAAAAAGTATACATGAAGCTTCCCCTGGGTTACACATCTATCGTTCAAGGCCCTAACTTGGTTCGCAAGTTACATAAGTCTATCTACGGGCTTAAGCAGGCCTCACGGCAATTGTTCCATGCATTTTCGCATGTCGTTCTTCAGTTTGGTTATACTCAATCACCATTTTATCATTCTCTTTTTGTCAAGGGGTCAGGTGATAACATGGTAACCGTTCTCGTCTAAGTTGATGACATAGTCTTGGTAGGCAAGAATATGGAACTACTGGCAACCGTAAAGTCTTTTCTTCAACAGTATTTCAAGCTCAAAGACTTAGGCAATTTGCATTATTTTCTTAGTTTTGAGGTTGCTCGAAACTCTTCTGGGATTTCTTTATCTCAAAGGAGATATGCCTTGTAGTTGCTGGAAGACACATGTACACTTGGTAAAAAGCCAGTTGATTTACCTATGATTCCCTCTCAAAAGTTAAGTATAAATGAAGGAGAGTTGTTTTCTGATCCTCGGTTGTATAGAAGATTAGTTGGTCGACTGTTGTATCTTACGCACACCAGGCCTGATATCACTTATGTCGTGCATCTCTTGAGTCAGTTTGTTGCTTCTCCAGGCCATCCTCATCTCATGGCAGTTCATCACCTTCTTTCTTACGTTAAAAGAACTCCTAGCCTTGGCTTATTCTTTTTTCAGCATCAGATCTGCAGCAGTGGGTTTGCAGATGCTTATTACAGTTCTTGTCCTGATACCATGCGTTCTATTACTGGTTTTTGCATCTTCCTTGGCAACAGCATTATCTCCTAGAAGACTA